>VZTD01000531.1:0-49452 GCA_013397725.1 Rhagologus leucostigma
CATTCAGGGTGTGGTAGTCTTCTATGCAGCTTCTGCAATACAGTTTTAAAAATCCTTCATGAAAAAGTTTAAGTCATAAACTGTAATATTTCAGTCTCTGACAGTGTGACAGTTACACGTTCAAACCTCATGTGACCCTTATCGGTACTTGGCATATCTCAAATTTCAAAAAGGAAAGGGCTCCTTGGGGTATTTTCATATCACATTTCATAGGTTTTTCTTTGTCCTGTTCTTGAACTCTTCATTCAAATGTAAGGGTATCAAATATTTTTCTTTTTCTAACCATTACAAAAAAATTATGTGAAGACAAAAAAGCCCCGGGTGATGGTACAACAAAGAAACAATTTTCTGCTGAACTGCAGCTCTCTATGAACTTGAAGACACACTTTAAAATTCTACTAAAAAGAACTATTTTGTATGAAAGCTATCACCTTAGATTCTCTCATTTTCCCTCAGAGTTAATTTATTTTCGGATGTTCCTAGTTTTGTGGAGGTTTTTGGGTTTTTTGGGTTTGTTTTTTTGAGGTTTTTTTGCATCCTCACATCCTAGCTATGTATTATTACTATATATTTTTGCACAGATTAGAGGATTTTCTTGTTGTATGATTCATCAGTGTTTTAAACTGAACAGGAATGACACATTTGGGAAACTTGTGAAGATTTCTATGAATTCACTTTCCCATGTCAACTTCTTTTTAATAATTAGCAATCTTGGTATTTTGAAAATCAATAGCTACACAAAGCAATAAAATAACAAAATAGACTCTCCAAAATATGCTAAGGTATTTACTGCCGTTTTTTTCATATGTGGGAAAAAGTTTGCCTCAGATTTCTTTGAGACAGAACAAAGAATAATCTGGGCACCAAGGAAGCTCCTTCCTCGCTACCATCTGTGTAGGTGTTGAGAGCTCACACAAATAAATAAACTGTACATCTACATGTCTATCTATGTATATGTGTTTATGCAACTTCTGGCCTTTGTTTTGTGCAGCTGGAACTCCAGAAGCAGACAAAAACCTGTTGTATAACGCACATAAAATCTAGGTGCTGCTGAGAGATTACACACTTGGTTTATAGACCACAATTTGGCAAACCCTAATTACGATTCTTGCAGTGGGTTGACCCTCTTTCTAAGGCTGTAATAGCTAATTCTGTTCTGCTTTTTCTTTAATTAACTAGATTAAAATTATTGAACAAATCACCTGTTTGCAGTTATGCATCTGTTTCAAACACAGCAAATGACCACTTCAAAAAATGTTTTGAATTTAATAATTTGAAAAAAGGAATATAAACAGAATCAGTCTTCAAAATATTTTTACCTAACTTAGATGCAAGCAGACTAAAATTGCTGCATCCAGGGATTGTTGAAATGTTACCTAAATAAATATGCAGATATGCTTTGCTCAAATAGCTAATTAACCAGACATTATAAAATGGAAATTCCATCTAAGTTTTATAGAGCAAAGGCTGAAGAGAGAGTTAAATTCAAAGATCGCTAGACCTCATTTCTGATGGAGGTGCACAACTGTACAGCAAACAATCTGCAGAAAGCCGCTTCTGAAATGTGATCCACTCTATAATATAAACTAACTCTTTGTCAATTTTTTGACATTGTCCGTCACAAACTCCTATCCCATCCATTCCCACAGAAAAAGATGTTATTCTTCTTTTTCAACTCAAAGAAACATGGATTATTCTGACCAAGAGCACTGATATTTGAAAGTGATTTGAAATAAAGTACATCCCTTGATAAACTGATAGATGTAGACTGTGACTGTGGCGGTAATTCTGATAATTTCTATTTTGTACAAACAACTTGCAAATAAAGGGGCATATACAGGTGAATAAAGCAGGTATGAAACTGCCACTGCCTGCTAACTGGCACATCTACCTCTGTAATTCAAGATGAAGAAACAAATTTTCATCTAGAGACTCTGGATGCAGTCCTCATGAGAAAGTATCTCAGCCAAAAGTTTCATTCAGAGTCCAATAACACTGTATTTGAAACGAACTTTTTAAATATACAACATTTCTGGGCAAAAGGTAGGTTTGGCATCTTTTCCCCCAACCTTTTAGGATGTGACCTTCTGCCACTGAAACACATGACTTATTGCAATGAAGAATCCTTTCATTCTGGAAGCTTAATGTTGGGGGGTTTGGAACTAGATGATCTTCAAGGTCCTTTCCAACCCAAACCATTCCATGATTCTATGATTGATTCATTTTCCTTCTAGTATTTCTAAATATCTAGTATACTTTATTGGAAACTAGAAAAAAACACCAAACCCTGAAATCTATACAACTATTATAAAGTACGTATAGATGTTGATTCTCCTTCTAAAATGTTGTAACTAGGTGTACACAATTATCTTTAGTGGCAGGTGTTTAATGCCACATAAAAGAAATTACCAAGTTAACTTCAAAAACACTAGTAATAGTTTCAAAAACTGCTTCTCAGTGAAGACAAATAATTATAAATTTTAGGAAACATCCTGTTGAATTGACACAATTGTAATGACATCTCTGTAGGTGGCTCATATCTTGCACTGTTTTATAAGCTGCTTGGAGCATAATGACAGCATTTGCACAATAGGCCTACGCAAGGATCAGGCAGCGTAACTGCAGCAGCAGTGAAGCATGAATACAGACTAATTAACAAAATTGGAACTGCTACACTCATGCTCACATTTCATCTATCTTATTTCATTTACTTTTACATGCTTTTGTGGTCACAGAATTTCTGTGTTTGTTGTCTGAATATTGCAGATAATATTGTCCACTTGCTGCCTACATCTTCCTGTTTTCTTGGAATGTATCAGTTGTACGAGCTGAACTCCATTACTGAGGGTTCTCCTCTAATCTTTTACTTAAGGTTATGCTGTGGGTGGTCCATGCTCCCTTGCATATGCAGTATATATAGTTATGAATAAACACATATACACACCCATACCTATATGCAAACACACCTAAATTCACACATATTTCTAAGGAGCCTGCAAGAAAGATCAAGAGAGAGACTATTTATGAGATCATATGTACAGGACAAGAGGGAATGGCTTCAAACTGAAAGAGAGCAGGTTTAGATCACGTATTAAGAAAAACTTCTTCCCTGTGAGGATGGTGAGACACATGCACAGGTTGCCCATAGAAGTTGTGGATGCTCCATCCCTGGAAGTGTTCAAGGCCAGTTTGGATGGAACTCTGAGCAACCTGTAAAAGGTATTCCTGCCCATGGCAGGGGGGTTGAAACTAGATGATCTTTAAGGTCCCTTCTAATCCAAGCCATTTTTATGATTGTATGATTATCCCTTTTCCATGGTTTTCCATTGGTCTAGAGGTACTATAAAAACTATGTTTGTATGTGTATGTATATATATACACGCACAAAAACTCTTACATGAATCACGTACTATTTTCTGTATGTTTATATACACCCAAAGTTAAGCCAAGACAATATGCCAGTATAAGTACAAAAAAAAAAAGCCTCTAGGAAATTTTATCCACTAGTTTCAAGTTATAACAGGCATTCAAAAAAAAAAAATTACACAAATATTCTTTGTTAAAGAGAAATGGTAATGCACACAACAGGTGGCACACAATTTCTGCTCATGCTGTGCTAGAAGAAAAATGTCTGCTTCTACAGATGAAAATTCTGAAAAAAAATCATACCAGAGAATGTCATTGCTATTCTGCAGTAGGTGTAGCGCCACATCAATCTCTACATATGTCATTTAGTGTCAACTTAGGGGAAAGATTACACAGGCATCTAAACATTTAAATGTACTTCCCTAAAGTTCTGTTCTAAGGGTGTTAAGCAGGATGTGTAAGGGCTAAGTAATACATATTTTGGTAAGCACCAACAACTAGATTTTTTCCAACAAAAAGTTATTATACCATTACTTTATGTTTCTCTTATGTTTTTCTTCTTCCAGTAAACAGGAACTTGACTGGCCTGGCATGGCTTCTCAAATATAATGGATCATGGCTTAGCCACTTCCTCAGCCAATTCCCTCAGGACCTGTGGACATAGCTTTTCAGGTCTCACAGACTTCAGAATCTTTGGGTTCCTTAAATGGTCTCAAACCCAGTCTTCTACATTCCCTCAATCCCCGGGTTCACCTTCTGAAACTTGGGCAGTGTGGTTGTAACGCTGGTTAAGACTGAGGCAAAAGAAGCTGTTCAATGTTCTCCATGTTCCCTGCATCCCTTCCTGAGAGGATCCACATTTTCCCTGGTGTTTCGTTTATCATTGATTTACTTTTTCAAGATTTTTTTGTTACCCTTGATGTCCTTGGCCAGATTTATTTCTACC
Organism: Rhagologus leucostigma; assembly: GCA_013397725.1. Lineage (NCBI taxonomy): Eukaryota > Metazoa > Chordata > Aves > Passeriformes > Rhagologus > Rhagologus leucostigma. The sequence continues at coordinate 4,313 of VZTD01000531.1, forward strand.
AGTGCTTTAACTTTCCTAACAAAATTCCTGGCTGTCCAGACAATCTCTCCATATTCCTTCCAGGCTACCTTTCCCTGCTTCCACCCTCTATGATCTATCTGTTTGTGTTTAAGTTTGTCTAGGAGCTCCTTGTTCATCCATGCATGCCTCCTGGTGTTCTTCCCCAATTTCGTTTTTGTAGGGCTGCATCACTCTTGAGCCTGGTAGAGACAATCCCTAAACATCATCCAGCTCTTTTAAGCTTCTCCGCCCTTCAGTGCTCTATCCCATGGCACTCTACTGAGCAGATCCCTGAACAGACCAAAGTCTGTTCTCCTGAAGTCCAGGGCAGGGAGCTTGCTGTGCATCCTCCTTTCTGCCCCAAGGATCTCAAACTTCACCATGGTCACTGCAGCTCAGGCTGCCCTTGAGCTTCAGAGTCCCCATCAGCCACTTCTCGTTGATGGGAATATGGTCCAGCACAGCACCACCACCAGTTGGCTCCTCTGTCACTTGGAGGAGGAAGCTGTAATCAAGGCATTCCACGAACATTCTGTACTCCTGTGCCATACTGTGTTTTCCCTCCAATAGATCTCAGGGTGCTTGGAATCCCCCTTGAGAACTTTGGCTATCTCAGTCTGTTGCAGTTTTCTGTCTGGAACTTCCTTTCTGCCACTTACCTCTACAACATTTTGGCAAAAAATTAGCTCAATGGAAGTTTGATTCTGAAGGTATAAATGTTAAAAAGATAAAGAAGGCAAAAAGGAATTTGGGATAAAACAAAGAAAAAAACAAACAGCAGGAAAAAAACCCAAATATTTTTAAATTACCAGATTAGCTGAAACAACAAAGAAATCATTACAACTTCTTGCAATCATAAAATGGTTTGGGCTGGAAGGGATAATAAACACCTCATTCCAATCCCCCTGCCACGGGCACGGACACCTTCTGCTAGACCAGGTTGCTCAGAACTACATCCAACCTGGCCTTGAACACTTCCAGGCATGGGGCATCCACAACTTCTATGGGCAACCTGTACCAGGCCCTCACCACCCTCACATTAGAGAATTTCTTCCTAATATCCAATCTAAACCTACTCTGTCAGTCTGAAGCCATTCTCCCTCGTCCCGTCATTACATGCCCTTGTAAATAGTACCTTTCTTTTAGGTTTCCTTCTGATGCCTTAAAGAACTTAGAAATAAAGCAACACACTTTTGAGATAATATTAGCATAGAAGGTAATATAAAAGTTGGTCCTTACTGGAGGCCTCCAGGGGAAGATATGGAAAATGTCCACAAAATGCCCACCCCCACACGGGGTGAATGCGGTTTTATAAGTTTAGTAAATTAGCATAATTGACAAGAGTCACCAATTAAAGACATAAGTGGTCAGGCAATTTCCCCCCAGTTCAAGCCCCTCCTAAATACTCCCCCTTGTCACGTTCCGCTATATAAAGGGAGTCGGGGGGGATCCTTTTGATAGATTTGTCGGGCGAAAATAAAGCGCAAACGCGGCAATATTATACCTGAGAACTATTTATTAATAGGAAAAGGGTAAGTATTACTAAAGGGGGACATAAAAAGGAGCAAAGAGGGGAAAAGAGAGAGAGAGTGGGAAAGAAACAGAAGACAGGGACAGCGTTACCACAAGGACCTCAGCTCTCGGTCAGCGTCGGCTTGGCAGACGGAGCGTGTGGGTTGTGAGCCGCGGTGCGTCTCCGTAGCTCTTGCGGCGGGCTGGGCGCGATTTCTAAGCGGCGGCGGCACCAGCAGCGTGCGGCCTCCGGCGGCGGTTGTGGCTGCACGCGGCGTCTGCGGCTACAGGCGGGCTCGTGCTGCGTGCGGCGGCGCCCGCTCCGTCGGAGAAGGCAGCAGAGCACTAGGTCGTCGCGGTGACGAGCTGGTTCACGGAGACGGCGAAGCAGGGAGAAGCAGGCACGGGGAGGAAAGCAGGACCACAGGGAAACCACAGGGAAGAAAGAAAGCGAAGGGGAGAGGGCGGCCGAGCTGGCCCTACAGGCGAGCCCCCACTCCCTCCAAAAAACCCAAACCCAAATGGCTTTCCTTATGTCGCAGTTAACTGCTTTTGTGTGCTAAGGCTCCTTCCACAGCCCAATTCCCCGGGCATCCGGGCATTTGCACACTGGCTAGTCCGGGGGAGGTCATTTGCAGTCTGCGCGTGGAAGCTTTCTCTGCCCTGATTGGCTGCCAGGCGAAGCCTCTCGGGGACAGGGCTGCCAGCACATGTACAGCCTTTATAAGAATATAACATATGTTGAGGCATGAATAAAAATCAGATTGGTCCCTCTCATCCCTTTTTTAGGGACTAAATGTTGTTGATGAAAATGTGTCTCAAAGAGCTGATTTTGACCTTGGTTCCCAGGGAGAACCAAATAGGAGAGGGGCCTTGTATCCCCTGGGGCTTGGAGCTCTGGAATATATTTTGTCTTTCTGTCGCTGTTGAGCCCGGGACGATGAGAAAGGACACGACCAAAGTCAGGAGAAAATGGCTTATTTAATTAATTATAAATCGATTTTTATAAGTTGAGTCGCCAGCATGGCAGAAGATTATTGGACCTCTGACCAACCACCCATCAGGGTGATTGGTCAGTCCACTCAACACCCATTTCAAAATATTTCTTTAGGATATCATAACAGTCCTTTGGAAAACAGCAGGTGCAAAGATAGAGAAATAGTTTACAAAAACCCTTAACAGTATTTTGCATAGTTTCTGTGAGAAACATAAAGTTCTCACAGAATGCAGCAGAAAGCTGAAAAATCCCTTTGCTAAAGCTTTTCAGTGTCCACATTTCTGCCTAGGGAAAAGGTAGGGAAGTAGTGGAAAAACTAGCTACGAATACACTAATAGGCTACAAATATATATGCAAAGAATACAGAGAATATATAAAAGAAAAAAGGCAAAAATCAATTTGGCATCACTTCAAGTACTATTTCATTGGATATGTCAAAAGAAATACTGATAAAGGGAAAGAAAATTGCTTCCCAAAAGTGGGAAACTGTTGAAATTAGAGAGTTTAATTTGCACTGACTGAAGAAAAATAAAATGAAATATTGGAAGATAAAAAAAAGTGATCTTATATGGAAGATCCATTTCATAAATCTGTTTAATTTCTATTGTATTGTCTCCAGCAGTAGGAAGAAACAGGCAGAACCTACTCTCTTTGCATTAGTGATAGTCATTAATCCAAGCAGAGCAACACTGTGTGCAACTACAAAAGGCATCTCTGAACAGCACCAAATATTCAATTCAATTAAGAAGATCATTATGCATGGTTTTACTCAGCTAATATGATTTGTTAATGATCATCCATAACATCTAGGAAAGAAGGGCAGCTGCACCACACGAAATGCTTCTGGCATTGAACAGCACATTGTCATAGAGAAGAGACTTCTCTGAAGTGACAACACTGGGTCAGCACAAAGGCATCACACAGCCAGCCTTGCTTGTATTTTCTGCCTTTTTGTTTGTCACGTTAAATTTTGCACTTTTGACTTGCAGTATCTGTTTTTTCATGCTGTTTAACCCTGCTACTGGATTCTTCCTAGAACCAAATCACATTGCAACTTGCAGAACAGTGGAGGGCAAGTTTGAATTATTTGACCTGGTTAATTTCAGTTGCTTTACATATGTTCTCTTGGTTTTTTAGAAGACAACCTGTAGATTCTCTCATTCTAGATTTCAGTCACCATCTGGTCTCCTACCAGGGAGGTTTTCAATAATTCTGAGACCCCTATATCATACCATTTTTTCAATTTTCAGCTTTTCTTAATTTTATGTTTAAAAATACATTTTTTCACATCTCATTTTTGTAGAATCCATTTTCTGTAAAAAAAACCACATAAATTAAACAATACATTCTCTAGTATCTTCTTACTGAAATTATGAAAAATACATGTTTTAAAATCATTTGTTGCTGGAAATAATGATTCTCTTCCTTTCTGCCATCAGCATTAATCAATCAGTTGTTTACAGACTTAGTATGAAGCTTCCTTTAAGCTTCTCTGCTAGTCTATCATATTTTGAAATTATTTTGGCTGTTAAGAACCTTTTTCTATTATTCCATTCTAGCCATGTTTCACTCGATACTTTATCCATGATAATCTATGTTCAGAATTCACTCAGAGACAAGTATGATTAAGGTCCATCTCAATTAGTCATAAGTTCTGTCTGATGAGGAAAATAATAAAACTTTTGTAAATAATAAAACACTCAGTAGAAAAGAACTGAAAGTGGTTTTCCTCAATTGTACATAAACTAATTTTCAGGCAAACGGTGAATGAATAGGAATGACTTTGTACTTTTAGCTAAGACAGTCCATGCAAATGCTTTTGAAAAAGTTAGTTATATGTGCTTGAACATAGGCTTAGGAGGTAAATATTGTCAATTTTATTAGTTGCTGCATATATATGTCTTAATGAAGATATAATTATTTTATTTCTTATACCTCTATCATGTTAAAGTTGCTACTGTGTATTAAAAGTAGTTTAAAATTGTACCACAAAAATAAAAGAGAACAAATGTTACTCTGGAAATATAAGGAAAAATAATTAATGAAATAGATGGCTATTGGTCAGCAAAACGTGAATCGGATTCTTTAAAATCACTAGTTCTACAGTTCTTACTTTTACTGTTATTATTTAGGACACCAAATTTTTTGCTTATCTATCAATGATATTTCAGAAGCAAGTGGTACCAGTAAGACAGTATTTTCTTAACACTAAATGTTAACTGATGTTGGACCATTTCAAACTTCAAAAATAAGCCATGGAAAAATTACTATTTTACCTTTGAAATTCAAGGCAGTAGACTGAACTCCATGAGGACTGAATTTTTCTAAAACCCCAGTTACATTTTTTTTTTCTTTTCATTGCTTAAATTTAGTTAGCATGGATAGCTGGAAAGAATACCTTTGGGTAGTGTGACAGGCTGGCCTGGCCAGCTACTAAGCACCACAGAGCTGCTCACTTACTTTCCCCTCCACTGAGACAGCAGAGAGAGAATAAGAGGGGAAAACATGAGAGAATGGGTTGACTGAGATAAAAACTGTGTTAATGAGTGAAGAAAAGGTGAAGCAGGGGGAAGTGATGCAAAGACTTTCCCACCACTTCTCACAAGCAGACTGATATCCAGCCAGTCTCTGAGCAACAGCTGCCTCCCAGACCAACCTCTCCCCACTGAACTCAATCATCCTTGTGGGTCCCTTCCAACTCAGAATATTCTATGACTGTGTGATGTTTGGCATGGAACATCTCTTTGGTCACCTGGGTCTGTTGTCCAAATTACGTCCTTTCCCAAACTCTTTCTCCACAACCTTGTCCCAGGGAATGAGGCAGAGTGAGGACCACTGGTGTGTAATCCACACTTTGGGTCACAAATTCAAAACATAACACTGTACAGTCTGCTGCGGAGCAAGTTAACTCCATCACAGCTGTACATATACGAACTAGCATTGCAGAGAAAATGGGTTTCAATTATGGCCCTTTTTATGAGGATAACCTCTGCTAAAAATGCAAGGTATTTTCTTAATCATGTCTGACTGTTTATAAAAACTACAAAATTCAAACCCAGCATGTGTTTCTAGACAAACTAGGGAATATGTTTTGAATTTCTGAAACAGTCACAAACACATTTTTCAAGGCTTTTTCTAAGGGTTTGTTCCCTGCATCATTATTAGGTTCTTGACTTTTAATTTGTATAGGTGAGAAAGTCTGAGTCAGAAATCTTCAGTGTTCTGTTTCCCATGTATAGCAGCAGCAAAAGCAAAAGAGTGAAGCAAAAGAACAAATTCCTATGGAAGAATGAGCATTTTGCTGCATGTGTACAGCTGGCAAACAGCATCATAATTCTGTGCAGATTATCAGTGTGTACTGCAAAAAAAAATTATCAGACAAATTTCCTCAGTACTCAGTATATGGAAGCAATGAAACAGAAAATTAAAATGACCCATACTCAATATCTGCATAGCATCATTCCCTCACCTAAGGATGTAATTTCCTAATCAGTAGAACAATCAAAATAAAAATGAAGAACGGCAATGCTGCAAGTTGTAATGAGCAAGATGTCACAAATATACTCTTACTATGACAGAACTATCACAGCACAGTGAAATGCAGAAAGACAGTGGAAGACATATAAACCACAAGTGAAAATCTCCAAGGAAAAGGTACAGTATCTCAGAAGAACACCGAGACACTCAAGAAGACAGAAGAATGACCAAGACAAGCATTTACCATCTAGTTAACTGTCTGAAAAATCAAAAAATAAGAAGGGCAAACATGAATCCTATTGCCTTTAATGAGAATCATGAAAGATTTATGTTTATATTTATGAATAAAATTCCTGTGACATCGAAGACATGCACAATTATTAACTCACTTCATTTGTATAGTAAGGGTTTGTACTAGATTACAGTCATCACCCTGAACCTGGACAAGGGCATATCTGTAAATAATAATCTAAGGGGTCATTTGAATCTGACATGTCACAAAAACAGCCTGCAAGGTGAGTGGGATCTTACTATCAGGAAGAAGACATTAACTGAGATAGAAATCAGTGGCAGGGGATTTAATATCCCCAGCAAAACAGAGTTCTTTTATAAAGGAACCAGTAATAGCAAAATAAAGTCCCCAGGCAAACTCTAATGTCTATTGAACTACATTATGTGAAGGTCAATCAGTAGGGAAGGAAGGAAATAGAAGTGTGGTCTACAGGGGCACAGAGATACAACTACAAAAGCCTTGAAAAAGGTAATCTAAAATTACAGCTAGCTATTTAGGTCACAGAAGAGAAAAGCTTGACTTGAAGTATCAGTTATAACTCACAGTAAGGACCATGATGGATGAGGCCCAGTAATTTAAAGAATCCACTGTTTGAATAAGCACTTTAATGTCCATTTTTGTCAAAGAAATTAATTTACAAAAGTCAAAATATGCATCCAAGAAAGTTGACCATGTGACTCCTAGTTTATAACCAGGTAGCATCAGATATATGAGATGTGAGTGCAGTATGTGAATGAAACACTATTTTTATCTTTTCAGTGAATTATCTCCATTGCTTACAAATATTTTACTGAAGCTCCTCTTCTAAGAGACTGTCATGAGTCACTACAGGTTTACCCTGGTTCTCTTGGTTACAGTACATACAAACTACCATCCCACAGCACATCCCATAGCCTACTTAAAAATACAATTGGACACAAATCAGTTACTACTTAGCATTTATGCTTACTATAGACCTTGTGCTTTACATTTTCCCTTGAAAGTTAAAAAGATAGACCTTATGGCAGCAGTCTTACCCAAAAAAGATAGAGAAATAACCCCATGAACCTGTGCACTCTGTGCCCATAACACTCTCATTTTATTTTAGGGCTTGTCTTCCAAGCACTGAAGCTCTTTGCTCTCAGTTTCCTAAACTGTCCCTCAGCCTAAAGACATCCTAGGGTTTTATATCAGCCTCTGTTTTCAACTGTGAATTATTAACAGGTCCCTAATATGGATTTTGAAAACCTATTCCATTTTACAGAAGTCTTGTGTCAATTTAGGGATATAAAAGCACAAACTAGGTTACAAAAGAATCAAAAAAATGTCTTGCAAAGAAGTCCTCCCAAGAACTCCTTTCACTATAGGCACTGATCTCCAAAGTGCCTTAGACTGAGACATTATCATAAGCTTATATTCTCTCACTGCATACCACGGAGTACAAAACATGTGACAATATGATTGATTACCTTTCCTGTCCAGATACTGCATAATGAAATGAATAGCATAAGGAGAGTAAAAATAATCATGACATAATGTGTTACACAGTCAAAGACATGAATAATAGAAATGGTGCTGGCTCCACCTATTCCAATGATGACATGAGTATGTAATCCTGGTCATAAGAGAATAAATCTCAGCAAGGCAAAATTAGTCATAAATTTAGTTAGTTCAAACTCTTTATTTTTAAAAACAGAAGTCACTTTGTGACCTAATGAAAAGGTGCAGGGGTGACTTTCAGGTAGGAAGGTTAAAGGCAGCAGAAATGGGCTGTGAAGGGGCACCTTTGTGAAGAACAGCCCATTTTCAGAACAGGAAAGCAGAGAGAAGACAGAAACCCCACCCAGCCACGCGCTTACTCCCCTACCAGTGAGACTGAGGAGAGGATCATGAGGGCAGAAATGAGAAAACTCATGGAATGGGATAGAGACAGGTAAAACAAACACGACAGCTTAAATAGAATTCAGTAATGATTTAGGAGAAGACACCAAAGGTTTCCAGACTAGTGCCTTTGCCTTTGAAAAAGTTTCTTTCTTACTGAATTATGATGTAATTTCATTATCTTAAACCTATGAGGGATTTATTTTGAAACATTAGACTTCAGCATGCCATGTTCATAAAAATCTCACCAAGAAACCATTTTAAAAGTATGACTTGCAGCTATAAAAATTCTAAATATGAACCCTCTACTTTTATATTCTGTAAGAACTAGAACACAGACAAAACCTGTCACAAAACTGTATTAAAATTCCCCACTTTTTAATATTCTTTCTCAGGTGAAAAAACTTTTTACAAGGGCCTGGAGTGACAGGACAAGAGGGAATGGCTTCAAATTGACAGAGAGTAGGTTTAGATTAGATATTAGGAAGAAATTCTTTACTGTGACAGTAGTGAGGCCCTGGCACAGGTTGCCCAGAGAAATTGTGGATGTCCCATCCCTGGAGATGTTCAAGGCTAGGTTGAATGTAGCTCTGAGCAACCTGGTCTAGTGGAAGGTGTTCCTGTCCATGGCAGGGGTGTCACAGGGGGTCCGGTGCTGAGCAGCACCGGTATGCAACAACCTTCCTAGAAAGAGTATCCCACAGAGAACAGCTCTTTCCAGGGGGCACTGGCAGGCCTCCCTGAGCTACAGGTGATTTCAGCAAGTGTAGCAATTTCTCAGCTACAAGTGATTCCAGCTCTTGTAGTTCAGCTCTTTGTGAAATCACCCAAGGCAGACTTGGGGACACAGAGACAGGAGCCTCATATAGCAGTTCCACAGACGTAGCCTTTATTGTCCAACCACTCTGCAATGGGGAGGCCAGGGGCAGGTGCTCCCGTGATTCAGGGGTAGAAGCAGAGGCTTTTTTATGGGAAAGGTAGGGGGTGGGGGAGAAATCAATTTGCCAACGGGGTACTGGTCATCACCATAAAGAAACAAGGCATGTTGGGAGCTCACCCTGACCCTGAGGAAGGTTGCTTATGTCGGGGGAGATTCTTTTGGCCCTCAGGCCTCTCTCCTCCAAGGGCGTGCAGAGGGCTCCTGCGCCAAGGGCTCACAGCCCTCCACACAGGTGGAATGGAACCTGATGGTTTTATGGTTCCTTCCAACCCAAACTGTGCCACAGCTCTGTGGTGCTGGGTAGACCTATATTCAACCACTTCAGGCCTAAAGATATTTGTTATTATTAGAGACACCAGGCTATGTTTTGCATCAATGATGCATTACATCACCCAAAATACTATAATGCAACACGCCAAAACTTAAATATTTTTTATCTCACATAAATTACCATTTCTTTAAACACACGCACAAAAAAGAAAAAATTTAATAGCATTACTTTAAAATTAAATGACTTTCAGAAAAAATAAATTGGTTACTTAAATCCCTGAAGCTTTCATGTGTATAAATGCTTTTTCTTCTTTGAGGATATGATTTGATGCAGTATCTTTGTGAGTGCCTTGAGAACATAAAGTTGGGCAGTCGCTCAGAAACTTTATAACAGCCATCATTTTCCCACTACTGCTAGTTTGGTCTACTGTATTGGTAAGTCAGGGCTCTAAAGAGCATAAGAAAATTTCTTGGCACATTCAAAATCAGTCCTATGCAAAGGTGCATGCTGTAAAACATCAGTTTACTCTATGCTGATGAAGCATGAGATGTGAAGTCCTACATTCCAGTCTGACCATATTTCGCATTTTTAGTTGCATTCAGTTATTGAATGTTCCTTTTGTTAAACTGGATTTTTTAAAGCAGATTATAATCCTGACACAATAATTACAGTAAACATATTTTTCTTATTCTGCTGTATTTCACATTTCCTACTGTCCTGTTCCACTGTTAAAAGGAGAGTCGGAGAGGATTCTTTTTGATAGATTTCTCGGACGAAAACAAGGCGCAAACGCAGCAATATTATACCTGAGAACTGTTTATTGATAAAGGAAGATGAGTGTTCCTACGGAAGGGGGATAGAAAGGGGAACAAAGAGGAGAAAAGAGAGACAGAGAGAGAAACAGAACAGCAGGACAGATTGTTACCGCTGTACCCTGGGCGCCCTGTTAGCACCAGCTTGGCAGATGGAGCGTGTGGTGCAAGCTGCGATGAGTCTGCATAGCTCCCGTGGTGTGCTAGGCGCGATTTCCAAACAGCCGCAGGCTGTGTGTCTCTGCCATCAGCGAAGAACAGGTTGCCGTGGCTACGGGCGCACTCGTGGAGCAGTTGCAGGTTGTCAGGGTCAGGGCGCGGCGGCTGCAGCTGCTCCGTCGGGGAAACAGTGGAGCACTAGGTTGCTGTGGCGTCAAGCTGCCTCGGGGAAGTGGCGAAGTAGAGCAGGACAGGTGCAGACAGGGAAGTAGGACAGCAGGGAGAAAAAGACGAGGGAGGAAGGGGAGGCCAAGCTGACCCTCTGGGTGAGTCTCCACTCCCTCCGAGAAACCCAAAGAAAATGACCCCAGTTGTGTCGCAGTTAAGTGCTTTAATCTGCTAAGGCTCCTCCCATAGCCCAATATCCCAAGCATTTTTTCCTGGGCATCTGGGGATCTGCCCCACTGGCAAGGACATTGGATGGGAGGGGGTGTAACTTGCAGCCTGATAGTGGAAGCTTTCTCTGCCCTGATCGGCTGTCAGGTGAAGTCTCCCATCCAAGTTCATGTACAGCCCCCACAGCAATTTTTCACCTCATGTATAACATATGTTGAAGCATAAATAAAAAATCAGATTGGTCCCTGTCATTTACTTTTAAAAAAAATACTGTGGCAAATATTTAAGAATTTTTCTTTTTCTTTCTAGCCCCTACAGCAAAGCTGATTAATTATTTCCTTTGCTGTTGTAAAACAGTATCTCTCTTAGACTTCTCATGGAGTTATGCAGGATATACACTGGAAGAGCTGTCTTAAACTTGCAGGCATGTAGGTAATAAAGTAGCAAAGATGAAAAATGTTGTATTATTCTAAGCTGTCTGCTCAAATTTGCACCAGTTTCAGCTAAAGTATATTTGAAACCACAAATTGGATAAAATACAGTTAAAATTTATATAAGCAAGATAATATAAAGCAAAAGACACACAAAAGATTTCTTAATGTAGTTTTGCATTAGTTTAACTAAGTAAGACTTGGATTTTTGTCTCTTCTTTCACTCCTGCTTTTCCATTTTTTTTTTCAGGCTGCCTGATGCAAAATAGAGTCTCCTATGTATCACTAATCTAGTTGGGAACCTTGATCTTTTAAACAAATACATTTATCCTTCTCATAGCTATCACTTCCTGTCGCGCTGACCACTCGGCTGCCCGGAGGCCTGGCAGGCTACTTGTGTTGGTGTCCCGGTCGGGGGAACCACTTGGTGCAAGTAAAGTTGGAGCAGGCTCCTTCAGGAGCTTTCTGCCCTCAGCTCTCAAAAGAGCAGGCTGCAGTCAAGGTGTTGCTATGCAACAGGCAGAGACGAAGGAGGGAAGAAGGACTTCTTGGTGCAACAGTCTCAGCTCTACTGTCCCAAGAAACAAGCAACTAAAACACGCAAGAAGGGTTTGTCGGCTGCTTTTGTACAGGGAAAATTCAGGGGCGGATCCAAGGGATAAACCAATAGGAAAATGACAAGAGGTGACAGGGAACCAATGACAAGTAACAGAGGGAGGAACTTATTCAAACTAACCAATGGGGATTATAACTGAAACGAACTTTCCGGTACATAATTGAATAAGTAATAGAGTTCATAAATATGTATTTCGTTCATAAATATGTATTTTTTTTCCAGATTTTTGTGGTAGTTTCCTAATTCTAATAAGACTTTTAAACCAACAGTGGAATATTACTACTATGGATTCCGTTTATTATTTTAAAATGTTGTCATTATTTTAAATATGTTTCATATTAATGAATTTGCAAATCGAAGCAGTAATGAAGTACAAGTTACAGAACTAGCTTGGGTTTTTTTCCTTTACCTATGTGGGGATGATGGATAGCCTTATTTCTTTTGACTTTGTTGTTCACTGTGTCTTTGAATAAATGCTGAAGACTATAATAAATCCACATCATATTTGCAGAACCTCTGTCTGAGACTGAAGGTCATTTGATATGAGACTACCAACCATTTCCAGAAAGGCACTCTTTTATCTCAGCTGTCTGTATGCCAATTAAACTGAAATTTATCAATTAGTTTATGTGGAATATGGATCCCTGCTAAACAAACATCTACTTTCTGATATATGGCTTTGTGAAAGGAGTCAGTTCACACTGCAGAAATACTTTTCACAGTTACATTGTGCCTTTCTTTGGCATGCCATTGCATTAACCTCTTAGTCTTATCAGCGAACATTAAAACTTTTGCATCCATTAATATCAAATAAAACCATTTGTCCTTCACTGTCAAGGAAAAATGCAGGATGACCTTGAATTCATGTACTGACTACCTTCTTAAGACTCAGCCAGAAGTCTGGATTATTCGTTATATATATATAAATGTACTTGTTTATGGAATCCTGATATGATATCTGATGCTACGCTGCACTGTGGAAGCTTTTACCTTGCCCTAATTTTAAGAAATAATCTTTTACTGAAAGGATTGAAATGCCAAGGAAATACAACTCAGATCTAACAATAAAAGAAGAAGAATCTCTTAAAAAATTAAGCAATTATAAAATAAAGCTTTACTGCAATATACAAAAGAATCCAAACAAACCCAGACACACTGAGGCAAACAGTATGTTCACCAACCACATCACTTACCCCTTAAAAAGAAAATCAAGAAAAGACTTTTAGAGGTACAGCATCTTCAGTGCTCATACATTCATCTATCTCAACACAAAATATTTCTTACTGGGCATGCATTAACCTTTTTTATTGAAAGTTCCTAATTACTTGGTATTCCAGAGGTGAAATGAAGTAGATTTTCTAATTTTAGATAGTCAGTCTGGTCATAGCAAGACATGCATGTGGGGTGTGATGTGAGATATGAGAGAGGATTTTAATTGCTTTAGACATAAGAGCTGTAATCATGATCTCGGAGATCTCAATGCTATATACAATCTTGGCATGAGGTTCTGGAAGGTGAGGGATACAACTTGGAAAGATCTATACATTATGACTCTGTGCATATTTTAAAAAGTCACAAAGACACCTGTACCTGATTTATAGGGCTGTTGAAACTCAAATTTCTACACTGCTCTTGGGTTGGTTCCCTTTAGAATTAGACATGGCCTGTATACCTGTAGGACACACTAAAATCCGTTTACTACAAAAAAATCACTGCCGAAAGAGTTTTTGACCCATTTCCATTCAGTATTGAAGGGCTGGAAATGAAAATAAACAAGCAAACAAATAAATAAAATTTAGTCAACTTTTATTAATTTACTTGCACATTGGTTTTAAGCACATATCACATAGACACAGAATAGTTTGAATTGAAAGGGACCTTTCAAAGGCCACGTAAGCGAAGTCCTCTGCAATGAGCAGGGACATCTTCAACTGAATCAGGTTCCTCAGGGTCCCTGTCCAACCTGACCTTCAGTGTTCCCAGGAATGGGGCACTTACCACCTCTCTGGGCAACTGGTTCCAAGTGTTTCACCACCTCATCGTAGAAAATTTCTTCCTTACAGCTAATCCAAATTGACCCTCCTTCAGTTTAAAGCCATCACTTCTTGTGCTATCACAACAGGCCCTGCTAAAAAGTTTGTCCGCATCTTTCTTATAGGCCCACTTAAGGCACTGGAAGGCAACAAAAAAGAAGCCTTCTCCAGGCTGAAGAACCCCAACACTCTCAGCCTCTCCTTATAGGAGAGGTGCTCCAGGCCTCCTATCATCTGCATGACCCAACTCTGGACTCTAACAGGTTGATGTCCTTCCTGTGTTGAGGAACTCAGAGCTGGTTGTGGCACTGCTGGGAAATGAGAAATGCCTAAATACAATAATAAAAAAATAAATTCTTATTAAGCCCACCCATGACTTTCCATTTAACTTTAACTTTTCATGCAGCTATTGCAAAGGGCAGAAAGGAAGTTTGGAAGACTTGTTATGGCACAGGTGTTAAACCAGGACCTTTTGTTTAAAAACGTAGGAAAGAACTCCATGAATCTCTCTGATTTTCTGTATTTCCCTTATTTTGATATAATTTTATAATAAATTTTAGAGTGTATTTCTAATTACAAATTTTTTTAAAAATTATTGATACATGTACTTACAATTACAGTATTAATATTTTTCCATGTAAAGTTGAAATTATGCATGAGATCTTCCAGCCCATTCATTTCTACTCGATCATTCTTGACACATAAAACTTTAATGATGTTTCATATTAGAGGTAGCTCCAAAGACCAGCTAACCTTCCCAAAGGAGTATTTTCTCTTGGTGTTTTTTTTCAAATTATTCTGGAACATTTTCTTTGCCTCTTTATTTTCATTTTGCTCAAAGAGTTTATTGTTCCTGCTGAACATTATTTCCATAGAAGTATCTTTCTTCTGGAAAGAAAGAGGGATAAGGAGAACTTGGGTTTTGGCTGTGGTGATGTGTTGCTTTGGTTTTTTCCTTTTCAGTTTCCTCATATATGGAAAAAAATAACATGGTGGGAAAAAAAGCAAGAAAAGGTTTTGTTTATTCTTCTAACAATAACAGCTTGTCCTCTTCACTGTAGCTCTAGTAAATAAATAAAGCTACAAAAAATAAATCTCAGGCAGCTTCAGTCAAGACTGTCTCTAATTGAATTTTTTTGTTCAATTGCTGCAGCTGCTGCAGCCTTTCTGAGCTTCTCAGCCTGTGAAGAGACTGTAAAAATTAGGAAAATTGAATCACTTAGATGAGTGTTTCTGTTCATTCCATTAGTAGTTTTCTCTGGGAACAACCAGCATACCTAGGAAGAACAGTAACAGAATAATTTCACAAATAATATATTTTACACATATTTTTTTTTATCACACTGAAATTATTATCCAAAATCACATGAATAAACTTGACAATGATCCAAAGGATTGATCCAGCAGTGGAGACATGAAACGCATGTTTCCACATCCTCCATGGCAGTTTATTTCTCGTCTGTACCACTCTCAGTGCTAGTAGAGGAGTTCCATCAGGGAGTTACTGAACATAGGAGTGTGTTCTGTGGGGTCAGAATACAGTGAACTGTAGTCTAAATAATTTATTTGAATAAATGTTGCAATAAAAAAAATTAAAAGGAATTTCTTCCTCTTTTAAGGAAAATATGAACAGAAACATTGCATTATTTTAAGGTAAGAAGATAAGTAAATTACTTATAAATCAATCAGACAGTATTTTTGTTTCTTATGGTTATTTGTGCTTGTTTATTTTAGACAAAAATTGGAGGTGGCTCCAGACTGTCTCAAAACTTTAGGCATTTAAAGTTATTTCTCATGCCTTTTCCACCAGACTTCGAGTGAAAGCCTATTCTCAGGTTTTAAAAAGTCTGGTGAATAATAAAAATCAGAGAAGAAAAGTAAAAAATTAATATATATAGATGGAAAAAAAGCTATTTGGGTCTCATAGGGAACTATGAGACTGCTTGGCGACAAAACTGTGTTTATTTGAGAACTCACATATATAGGTAATTTACTTCTAACCTTCTTGCTAAGTTTCCTGGTTGAAATTCCATATAAAATGTATAATTTCTACTTAATTCTTTTTCTGAGGATAACTATAAGTAATTCTGGTACTGAGTTGCAGCAATTGTATAAGCTTAAATAATACTTAAGTATTACTGCTTGTATTTTTTTCTAGGGTTCCTGTTTAACTAAAACCTTTTGAAATAGTTGTGTGTTTAAATACATTTTCATAGAGGTGTTCTTGGTAGCATAAGCAAAAAAGCATACGGAAATATCTTTGTGCAGAGATTAATTTTAAGTTACCCAAACTCAAGGAGATTTCTATATTGAAACAGTTCCTAGACAAATACTTAATGTATTTGTATTTACAAATTTGTAAAGTAAATTTGTACTTACAAATTCTAAGTACAATTGTAAAATTGTAAAATGTACTTACAAATTTACTTGTAAATATTATGTTTTACATGTTCCTGAGTACCCATCCAATGATACAAATTTGTACTTACTTAATGTATTGTGTATTTTTGAAGGATATGTAAGAGTTATCAGGAATGGCTGGCTACAAAAGAGGTTGAATGCACCACAAAAGGGCAGTGCAAGGGCAGGATCAACCCAAGAATACACTGCATGATTTGCCTAACAACTCCCCCAGTCAGTTGCCAACTTTACCCTGAGTCAAGGGGTTCTATCTAGTCATCCATTATATGATAATTTTCCAAATCTCACTTTAGCAGAGGACTGGAATTTTCTAGTGTTAGCTTCTTCAGTTCCTTTCATCACTCCACTCTAATACCATATATTGCCACTATTTCTGGAAATTATCACTAGTGTTATAAAGTTCTTTCCTTCTTTATGACTTCCTTTCACTGAGATTTTTTTCACTTGTCAACAAGAACAACAATGAAAAGATAAATTTCAATTATAATTCAATTAGGGGAAAAAATAACTATGTGTATAAGAATTGGCCTAATTAAAAAAATGCAACACGAAAATAATTTCATTACTTAAATATATGTGTACAATAGTAATTAGTTATCAACTTATATTCTTTGGAAGTTATAAATATGAATACAAAATTTTGGGAAATAAGTAATTGCTGATTGATTACGGTTTAAAATTATTACTTTCATACATATAACAATTTTTTGTTTCATTTATAATTGAACAAAAAAAGACATGTATGTAGACGTGTTCAGTGTATGGTGGGCAAATTTATACAAGAGATTAGAATAATAGGTCTGGATGTTTAGACCTACTGGATGTTATTTTGGTACATTACAACGGGTGCTTCCTAGGTAATTTTCAGGGATCGTTTTGTGGCAATCACAAGCTGACGAGTGACTTGCCTGTACAGCTTGATATTCCGATGTCAATTTGCTTCAGTTGTAATTGTGAGCAGCATTTATCTGGGAGCTTTGGCTCATGAAGGGTCTCAGCTTAATTTATGCAAAACAGATTTCTCTCAGCATCACAGTGAGGTCAGTAGTGAATATATGCACAGACTCCTGAAATGAATTTTAAAGGTAGTGTATGAGCAGGAAGCCTCTATTACATGAATCTTGTTATTGCAGCTTGAGTCAAGAAAAAATCCACTAAGGAGTTTCTGCAGCACCCTCACAGTAGAGAATATTTTGGCATATACTTATTGATCTCGGCAATAGATATTTTATTAAGAATTTTAACAGAGCATTACTAAGTTTCATTTTTGGACACTGACTAATGATTCTGAATTTTTTGAATACATTGTGTCATATATAATGCTTCAGTTTGCTTTGACCTCAACTGTCTTGCCACAAGGGGCAGTTTATAAATATTCTGTGGTACTCTATAACAAAATAGATCTGCATAATTTCTGAGACACTAGGATAATTTGAGACATTTATTAAAGAAAAGCTTCTCCATTTACAGGTGTTTTATAATTCATTTTTCTTCTTATGACAGAGGATTTCTTTATTTAAAACCCAGTATGTTCTATAATAAAAGTTCTGTTCAACACTGAAAAATAACCCTATGGCAACGATAGGTCCCTAAGGTCAGCTCTCTTCAATAGATGTAGGTCATTGTTTCTCATGAAAGAGAATAATTTCTAGAATTCTATTCGATTTTAGAAGTTAAAAAAACATTTCTGTGGTATTTCAGTTTGAAGTCCTTCTCCTTCGCATGAACCAATGCTTTACATGCATAAAAGATGTAAACAGTTTAAAGAAAAAAAATTGTATTATCTGCAAAAACTCCAGGGAAAACCTGTGGCTCTATTTTCAAAGGACATTGAGTTGTTTTCATCACTTCTGAGTGTAATTGACGCATGTCCTACACTCAGGTTCTGGTGAACCCAATAATTTTAAAACATCTTTAGACAATATATGGGCAGCTACTAGAATCAGCAGCAGAGCTGGTTTGCTTGTGCTCACCTGTGACATCTGTGGTTGTAATTCCTGCTTCAGAATCCTCAGAGATGTGGGGAAGGGAGGGGGAAAAGAAGTAAGAGCAAGAAAAGGCATTCATAGATTTCCGGGAGTTGTTGGGGCTATTAAAGTGTCATTAACATTTAATGAACATCACCATCTCCTACAACATGCTTCTGCTTTGTTTTGTAAAACCCTCAATTTTTTTACAAGAGTGAGAGGGTTTTACTTCTTACATAGATTCTCATAAGGATATTCCAATACTGTAAAAGGGATTAAAAATTACAATAAAAAGACACAGGTTCTGGCTCAAAGGGATATTGTACATTGAGATCCAATAAGCTTGATGCAGGGTTGTTGCATTTACTATTTTGTGCACTTCCTTTTCTTTTTATAAACCCAGTGAAAAGTGTATCAGTGGTGCTTAGTAATTCTTTTCTTTCCAAGATAAAGGCTACAACTGCCCTGCCATAATTAGATACCAGACTTATTTTATTAAAAATAAAAACAAAAAAAACAACCCCAAAAAACAAATCAGGAAGAAAAGGCTATATAATAACATTACATTAACACATTAAACATTAGAAAGTGAACTGTTGGTCTGTAACATGCATAGCACATTCTGACAACAAACAACATGAGCAAGTATTTTCACATTCTCTTATTCACCAAAGCAGTCATTAACTTCATCTTCCTTGAATTCAATTGCAAAAATTAAAGAAAATGAGAGTATTAGACCAGTCTAACGCCAAACTTTCTGTTATTTTAGGCAACTGGCAAAAAGCAGGAAAAAGGGAAATACTTGCTTATGTTCCCTGTTTCCTGTATTGCCTTACTTTTGCCAGGTGGAGCTTGGTAATAGCTGAAGGCATAGGTTAAATCAATATTATTTTTCTAAGCAAGGGACAGAGAGTTTTCATAGGCAGGAAAGCATCAGCATTTTACTTCTAACTCAATAAACTGGAGACCAAGTTCAAGTAGGGTGAGAAATGGAACATTTAGTTCATTGTGTATAATGAATAAGAAAGATTGGGAGACTTCTTGCTAAAATCATATGACATTGGAATAACAGTATAAAAATTGAGTCTTTTTTTATTTTCAAATTTTCATTTACTGTTTCTGACCTCTCCTAAGATTAATTTTTCCTCCAAACATTCTTTTACATGAAAAATATGGGTAAGTGCTCCCTGAGTACCACCATCATCCCCCTAAGAAGACAGGAATGATCGAGGCAAAGCACCAGTGTGGGACCAGTGAAGGCAAAGTCACAATGTTCTGTGCCAGAAAAATCAATTGTCATTGGAGTTCAGTACAAGAGTGCCAACACCTTGAAGAAGGAAGTCACTGTGATTGCTTCAACACAGGTTGTCACCCATAGGTTTCAACAACCCATCCTCCCCTGCAAGGTTGCAATCAAATTCTGTCTGCTTCCAGACTTTCAGAGCTCCTATTCCAACAGTGTAGGATCTTCCTCTAGCATGGGAAGAACCACTTTCATGTCAAATGTGCAAAAGCACCTGTGAGAAGAAAAAAATAAAGAGATTAACTTGTGCAAGCAGTGCAATGTATTTCAAAGTGTGGTCAATCATCAGTTATCAATAAAATCTTTAAATTAAAATATTAATGCTGAAATCCAAAGAGAGAAGCTCAGCAGATGCTGGGTATCTGAGCGTTCATAACATGGTAATAAACACATACTATAAAACAATACATTTTGTATTAATACACATTTTTTTAATTTCCAATATGCCAGTCTATTAATTTAGAGATATATAGCAAAGAATAAAGCTAGCCAGGTGAAGAAATACTAAGCAGCTTCTGAAGGAACTTCTACTAGTAGTTTTCTCCACAACATCAAATTGTTGTACTGGAAAATCTCTTTCAAAATAGAAGACCATTTTATATCATCCGCAGTACCCAAGTTCCAGCAATATTACAATTAAAAATTTTTTCTGTAAAAAAATTACAGAAAATTTTCTACAAGAAAATCAGTTTGATCAAATTTGGAGCCTGATCCTTCTGGCAAATGACAAAAATGAAAAAAAAAATTATGTTTTACATGAGTATTAATTCTAATTTATTAAATAATCAGTTATTTTAAGTAATTTTAAATTACTTTCTCTCCTACATAGTCTTCCTCTTCTTTTAAAAAATTCTCCAACACTTCTTAAATTAGTTCACCCCTATTTAGTTTTTGACTACACTTTCCATTGTGATGAATGAATTCTGTTTCCAAAGAAAACCCTTTGCTTTGCATAGAATTCATGTTAAAAAGACTCAGTTTTCCAACCTAACATCATATCTTACCTACTTGCTTCAGTATTCAGTTGAGGGTTTGTTTCTTCAGATGGTCTGACTCCTCTAAATCAGAACAGAAGCTCTTTCTAAAATTTGGGATGCTTTACTGCTGCAGTAAAATGTTGATCTAGATAGTTTTTTCTACTCTACAGATATTGTTAAGATTTAAAATGATTTTCCATATTATACTTAAGAAGAAAATCTAAAATATTTTGAAGACAATGTTACAATAATATCAGAAAATAAGAAAATACTTCAGAACAAAGTCTAGTCAGGATAAATGTGATTTTATGACCATGATTTTTTATTCCACGAAGACAAGTGTAAACAGTCAGTACTCTTCATCTTCCACTCTTGCTCTTCTGTGAGAAGATAAGCATGACTCAAAGCCCATTTTATAGTTTATGAGTCTGCCTCCATTTTGTTTAACATGACCTTCTGGCTTCCCCTTTTGCCGCCTCAATGAAACGGGACGGGGGAGCCAGGACAGACGCTCCGTTGAGCTTATATTATTTTATTCGCCTCATAAACTTGACAGGAGACCTCAGAGATAATACAAGCTCGCGTTGCCGGCAAAAACCCGGGATTTCCTGGTTACAGAGCATTCTTAAAAGCTTTTCAGCCAATAGCAGTAGTTCTAGAGGTTACAGACAGCTGTTTCAACCAATCTTCTACATTGCACGTACACTTGTTAAAACAATACTTGCTTGTTTTATACTTTATATAACAAAGCATAATATTCCATTATTAAGCTTAACTTTATCTTTCTTGCTAAGCATACTTTTTGCAACTTCTAAAAGTTCTCTCAGCTAGGCCTAGAAACATGGCTCTTTGTTCCTGTGTCCTTGTTCTAATGCATAATTGTATATTCTAATTGTATCTTCTTTTAATATTTTCTCAGGCAAAGCTGTTTCCTAAAATCTTTCTGCTTTATACTTAAAACCTGCTTTTGTTTCTCACCCTTAGAAATCCCTTTACCTTTTTCTATATTTCCTACACCCTTTTGCCAAGGTTTTTGCTTGTTAAGGTGCTGTTAAGTATTTACTTAATGTGACCTATTACACATTTTGACATCCTGCATGCACTCCCTTTCGGTTGCAAAAGCATTAACTAGGAATTCTTTCATGCTGAGTTTTGGCATGCTGGTATGAACAGGTGGGACTGATGTGATGACGTTTGGAGGTTAAAAGGATATTCTTTCCAACAGAAAAAAAGGCTCCTGTGGAGTTGAAGGCTGCCAAGTAACTAAAGTGGCATTTGTTCCCTAGTTAGCTGTTATATCACCTTGTGAGCAGGAATAATGCCATCTAAGCAGATGGTTATCATGCAAATTGATAGCCAATGTTTGTGTATTTACAACTACTGGTTGAAGATGTTGAAGATTTCACCATCTTTAGCCAGGAGGATCCATCCATCCAGTGCTTTCATGCATAAAGATTAAGAGGATAAGGTTTCCCCTATGCTTCATCTCACAGCTACTCTTTCCCACCATGTCCTTTTTCACAGCCAATATTACCCAATGCATTCCTGTTAAACACGCCACATATCAATTAAGCATGTCTACAATATTCATCAAAAAATCTGGTCCTCCCTGAAGTAATTATTTGAATTACAGAAGTAAGAGAGATTATGAAAGGCAAATAAAATAATCACTGTCCTGAATTTGCTCACAAGGGGCGGAGCTTAGAACCATGATGGCAGGGCTAAGTTGCTATTCTATACCACTCAAATCATCTCTCTGGGGCATGGTTCTGGAGAAAGACACAAGGAACATACCCATGGAAGTGTGTCATTTTGTTCTGTGTCTTCTTTAGGGGAAGTTGCCAGTACCAGCATGCAAGCTCTGTCCTTCCCCCACTGCCACCAGTCCCTTCCTGTCCCTTCAGGAAGAAAACAACTGCAAATAGCAAACACAGCTGAGCACTGCCAAGAATGAAGCAGTGACAAGGAAGCCGAACCTCTGCTGAGCGGAGGAGAGAGGCGGTGGTGCTGGAAGCAGCCACACAGAATCCAGTCCAGCATGTGAGAAATGAGGTAATATTTTGCTGCAGCCAAAAGGTTATTAAGTAAAGAATGAAAGTTGTTGGTTTTGTTCTTTATGTGTTGTTATCTATGGTTTGGATTTGTTCTAGTTAATCTGTTGAGTGTTGATGTGAGCTGGGTGAGGGGCAGGGTTGAAGGCCTGACCAAAAAGGAAGTAAGACAAGAGGGGAGGAGACAGAAAAGTTGGCGGTCGGGAGAGAATGTAAGTTCCTGAGTACCCATCCAATGGGGAAGGGGACAGGGACTGCCCCAGCTGCGAAAGGGTATAAAAAGCAGCCATTTTGTTGGAGGGTGTGTATGTTTGGCGCCCCGGGGAGGGAGACACACAGCCGGCTCAGCTGAATCATTACAAATAAACACTTTTCTTTCGCTTTGACAATATTGTCCCCATTTAATTGTATTTAAAAGTTAGTCCATTTCTAACAAGCAGAACGAGTGGAAGGGAGTGGTCCATAGGCGGCGCCACATGGAATTTGACCCAGTGGAGCAGAGCAGTCCGACAAAGTGGCATGTGACAGAATTGAACCAGCAGAGTGAAGTGGTCTGAAGTGGCCAACCCAGCTTTATTGGGGTTCGTCTATCATAATTTTTTTGTTGCCTCAGGCTTCGAAAGAGGAAACCATAGCCACGGGAGTGTCTGCCATCTTGCCTTTGCCTTGGCAGCCACGGGGAATTAGGTCAAGGTGGTGAACACTTCGCGTGTAAAGCACTTTCTCTTTTTGTATACTTCTGTTATTAACATTGCTGTTGTTACTGTGCATTTCTTATTCCATTGCTCTTTACTTTCAGTAAATTGTTATCTCAAACCACAGTCTCTGCCTTTGTCCCTTTCTGACTGAAGGGAGTGGAGGGAAGGAGAGTGGCTTATTTGGAGTGTAATTTCCAGGTGGTATTAAATCATCACAGTGGTTTATTTTAGATTTCCATGAGATGCTCATAAATTGAGCAAAACCACAGCCTATTCACAGAGAACATTTTAATGTAATGAAATTTCGATACATTGGAATGTCACAAGTGAGAACTACAGAAGAAAGTAGCAACAATACAATCAGTCATGCATTTAAAAAGACCTTGTTTTCAAGATCAGCTCATCTGATTTTTCTGACAAGTCTTGCATGTGTGCTTGTACTAATAGTCATTTTTATCTCATAACTGAGTCATAAGTGAGTCCATGTTATTCAGAAAGGTTTAAATATTAAAGGAAAGCTACTGAAGACATGGACATCTGAAAGGCGGGTCCAAGAGCACATGGAATGGCTTTTGAGCTTCACAGACCAATATAAGTATTTTGTAATACATGAGAAATTACTTTCTTTGGCAGCTCTTCACAGAAGCACGTATGACTAATGTTACTGATATTTGAAGAGAAGGGAAGAAATACAAGAGGAAAACAAAATGTGATCAAGGAAGTTATCATACTCTGTGTTTGCATTCAAGAGCATGCAAGAATATTAAAGAGGAGTCATAAAAAAATTAGGAAAAACAGTGCTATAAGTTAAACAAATCCAAAAAAACAACCTACATTTAAAATTGTGGGCAAGAGCGCCCTTAGCATCATTGACATTGGATTCAATAAAACCATTAATATTACTGGGATAAGCATCAAAAGAATCAAAACTAAAGTGCATAGATCTACAATTTGTTAGCAGGGGGAAAAAGGAAGCAAATTTTGGGATGCAATAGGCTTTGCTTACTGCAGTGAGGAAAAGAAAAGACAAGACAGTATCTTGATATTTTGTGTTTCAAAGACCAGAATGATTAAACATCACAGCAGAAAACAAAGGAAGTCAATAAGGTTTCAGAAGAAAATTAGATCTGTTTTCCCTATGTTGGCTTTCTGGGACTTGGAGAAAGATACTGAAAACAAATAAAATATGAGATTGGACATGAGGAATATCAAAGATCAATAAATTTAATACTAATATGGTTAGAAGTGGAGTTTAAATTCACATAAACAATTGGGCTCATTCAGGAAGGACTTGCAGAATTAAACTAGATGGTAAGGAATTGATATAAAGATAAAAAAGAGAACTAAGGAAAGACAGAGTAATAAATCTCCAGAGAACACAAGAGATGATTGTGGAAAAAATAGTGATTTTATCAAAAATAGAGAAAATTAGAATTGATCATATTCTTAGAAATCTGAATGTAAATAAGACATTTGAGACACTGACAAGATAAATTTTGATGACATAAACAAGGAGATTAGTTTATCTTGATCATTAGCAGTGTCTACTTTATAATTAGCCAGAAATATCAGTAATCTCAAAGACACTTTCCCTTGACTTTTTGTCTGGATGAGTATTAGCTGTGAAAGTATAACAATATATTTTGAAACTATAGGGTATGTAGTTAAGTGATGTTTTAGTTGCCCTAACAACAGGAAACAATATTACCCCGAAGTAATTGATAACACATCAATAAATTAAAGAAAAAATGCAAGCAATTGAAATAAGAGAAATGTTTTTAGTGAGTAAGGGATGAGTGGACTCCCCTCAACACCCTGCTTGGTGTGCAGTTAAACTGTACTAAGGGAGAGATCTAAAATGCATGTTTTGGTACAAAGCAAGAAGTGGTAATGTCTTAAACAGATGACATGGCCAAAATCTCTCTTTGGTCTAGAAGTGTTCAATGAAGATTTGCAAAATTAAGTTAGCAGGATTTCCCCATAAATATATACAGATCTATTTTTCTTCTTCCCCCCCACCCCGGCCCCAAGAAAAAAAAAAGGGTTTGAAAACTTATGGAATTAAATGGAATTAAAGTTTCAAATTAATCTACGGGACACATAATCTCTTTCGTATTGTTGATCTAGATTCTGCCACTAGGACATCAGAACACAATAGCTTTTGCTTTCCCTTTTTTTCCTTCATATAAATTTGAGTAACCCGTTTTATGCAAGTCATTTGGAAAATCACTTAGTTTCAATTTGCTCAATTTGTAAATATATCTATCTTTAAGCATTTAAGGATTAAGAATTTTGCTGACATTTGTGGTGACGAGCTTAAATAAGAACTTCCAATTAAATACTAGAAGGGTAAAATACTATTACAGTGTAGTGTCATAATGCTCAGCAGCAGTTACATACAGTGATCAAAAAGATGACTTGAACAGGGAGTCACACTGAAAACAAGTTTTGCTCTTACTTTTTAGCAAGAAGTTAGAACACTCAGCCTTGAAAGGCAAGAGTATGTGTGTATTCCTTACATCCCTCTTGTTTTCGGTTTTTAAAAACTCACTTGATACTGTGTCTGGAACTGGACAATATTTTTATTCAATTTCAGTATATTGGATTGATTAGTTAAACAATGAAAGTAGGCAGTTCTGAAGATACATAGTAATATAAATAAAAACAGTGCTGTATTATTGAACTAAGAATAATATATATAAGGTAAAGAAATATGAGGAAAAAGGTGTAAAGAATTTATAGCACATACTATTGAGTTTATCAAACAGGGCTGAAAATATATAGAGTGATAAAGAGAATACCTGAATAGCAAATATATAGATGAGGGAGGGGTGGTGCTTTGGGGGTTTTTAGTATTATTTCAATAAACAGAGAAAGTGCTAAAAGATATTACTTATTGATTGTATTCAACTTTCCAGAAAACTTCCCATCATTGCACTGACACTGAGTATCTCCACAGATGACTTTTTTTTTTATTCTTATCATTACTAATATACTTTTATTCAGGATATTTTTGGTTTGATGATCACAGGACATCACAGACAAAAATGGAACATGGAAGTCACATATGAGGAGATTTCCCGAGAAATACTAAGGAAAACTTGCATCGGCTGAACCAACAGCTGTTGTGGCCAGGGGGCCAAAGAGCCCAGGTACAGAAGGGGCCTGCTGGTGGACAGGCTCCAAAGTGTAAGACTCCCCCTTACCTCAGTGAGAAAGACCTCCTCCATTGATCTTGTGACCCTATGGAGATTCGGTGTCTCTGATTGACCAGCAGCCTTGTATCCCTGAAGAGGATGTAATCCAGCCCCCACTCCGCCCCCTCCTTATCCCCATTGGTTCTTGTATTACCCTACCTCCCTGCTGTACCCCTTTAAGAGTGAATACCGACCGAAAACACACCCCTTCTCGCCCGAGACAGCATCAAGGTAACAATAAAATCCGGTGCTCCGGCGGGGGCCATCTCTGACTCATTTATTTCTAGTGTCGCCGGAGCTAGCTGGCTCAGGGTGAGCGTGGCTGCGTGTTTCCATTGCACGGGTGAGAGGGCTGACTTGCGAGGTGCCAAGAAGCACCGCCAGGGGTTCCTTAGCTAAGGTTCCCCTTGGAACAAGCAGCAGCTTTCCATCGACACCCACACGGCGGTAGAAAACATAGCAAAGTCTCATTTGTATATGAACTTTATACCAATATCTTGAGCAATTCAACTAGTCTGCAAGATTTGAAATTGCAGAATATAATTCCTGACAGCATTTCCCTCTTCCTCAAACTAATAAACAAATATTCTATTTGGGTTTTTGTTTGTTTTCATCATGTTAGAATTTTTTACAAAAACTTTTATCTTTTCTGCTATTGTATAATCAAGCATGGAAAGAACAAATTGATTTAAAATTTCACATTTTTAGCATAATTCCTTCTGTAATACTGCCTCTGAATCTTTCATATCTTCAATGATCTAGTAAATTCAATAATTATAAGGCTTAGCCTGTGAAATTTTGACATGGTATGGCATCACCAGTTGTGTAGAGACACAGGATACAGAACATAGAGAAGAACTTTTCCTTCATTTTTACTTTTAGACTCTGTATTGGTTAAATTTATCCTTAAACTGTGCAGAAGAGATCTACAGTAGATCTATCTACAGTAGTCCCATGTAGACTCACACAAAGAGGTGGAGATACAGATTTTAAATTTACAAGTAACAGCAAAACACAGTGAAGAGCATCTTGGCTTTCTCATAGTGATATCATATTTTAAGAAGACAGACACCCTAGGTTATTCTGAGAAAGTGAAGTCCCACAGAACACAGTCCAGTAAGCATTCTCTATTTTAAACACAAAAAAATACTATACTTTAATCATTATCTCACCACACCAATTTTTTTACTTGTGAGAGAAGAGGAAGAAGAATTGGTTTAAGGGTGCTTTCTCAAAGTTTATGTTTATAGTCACTTTGAGGTCGCTATCAAATCTAAAATGACGCATTCTCAGGAAGGCATGCATTTGAATGATGCAATTGCAGTTCCAGGATATTTGGATTTGCCTTTAGACATAGCACAGCAATATTTTCCTGACCACATCTGCTGCACTGGGGGTGGTGATACCTTAGGTTTTAACTTTTATATTTTTCAAATCCTGTACTGCCTAGTGTGTAACTCCAAAGTTTCTTGTGGCCTGTTAGCTGCTGTTCTCTCATGCTGGTTAGATGTAACAAATCCTCTCTCGGTTTCCACCTCAAGGACACCAGGCCCCAAAATGTGTAAACTAAGGCCTCTGAAGAGGAGGGCAAACTTGCTGTAGTTACATCATTAACTGAGGTTATAATTGGACAATTAACCCTGATATGCAGATGAACTAAACTTGTAAAAGTGTGAAGAACTCGTGGCTCGGGGTCCATCTTGGGTATAGCTTTTGGCCTGCCCAGGGTGTACCTTTGAAGGCCCTTCAAATAAATACCTACCTTTATTCCCTTATTCTTGTCTAGTCTCTGTTTTTTAGGTGGCCATTTCAGGCATCAGTGGGCAGGGAGGGAGAAAAGAGAGAGAGGCGGTGCAGGGCTCTTTCTCAGTCTTGGTGAGAAAGGTCTAGAAAAAAATGCTTAATAAAGTAGCTGGTTTAATAAGACAGAATAAGAGGAATATAGGTAGTAAAACTTTTGTCTTCAGATGCTGGGGGCCTTGTAGTTATGCAGCATCATGTGGAGCCCAGGTGGATTTTTCCCAAGGTGTAAGGCAGATTCTGTCCATGGAGAGCGGTCCCTTTTTGTTCATTCAAGCTATTATATAAAATTTCTTTTTAAAAAATGCACAACTCTATTCAGAAAGATGTTCACAGGAGAACGTTTTGCTGTAACTGTGTGCATAAGTGGAAGCTTCCTGCAGACTGCTCTGGTTCAGTGAGCTGGCTGAGTTTAATCCATGACCAAGGAGCCTGTGCAGCACAACTCAGCACAGCACACACGGTCAGGTTTACTGATGTGTCACTGTACCCTTGATGTACAGTGGGCTTCTGATAAGGATTGCTACATTCCAGCACTTCATCCGCGTAAGTTTACCTTTCCTTGAGATATGGTAAACTACAGATTATATCAATAACATACAGGCTTCTCAAGCCCTGAATAGAAGGCCTAAAAGAGCAGGTGTGACCTGTTTTAGAGCACTTATACCTCAGATACAACATGTTCTGCAAGGCTTCCAGTGCACCATAGGACTACATTATACAGTTAATATAGATAGAAATAATTATTATAAATATGTAGATGTGTATTTATACACAGAGACAGAACAAAAATCTTCTAAGCAGAGAAGGTCCAATCATTTAAAAAAATGCATGTCTGCCAAGATCTGCTCCTTTTTCCTAAGTTTCTGATCATACCCCCCCAGCGTCAGCAGAAGATTCACTTGCTTTTAACTGTCGGCCAGTTGTGAGAGCATTTTGAAGAATCTGTAGTAAGGAAACTTTCTATGCATTCCTCTGTTTCTCACAGGTATGGCTGAAGAGTGTTTTTAATTGAAAATGTTTTCCTCTCATAGATTTCTGACAGGGATGCTATGAGAACAATTCAGTAATTGCAAAAATGGTACAAGCATCTACAAGGTCAGACCATGCAGAGGACAGGGTGAGGTTCAACTAGTAGTTGTTTATTCACCAGTATATGAGGGGTGTAAGAACAGATATATGCCAGCAGCTGAACCAATATCTATTGGTTAAAATTTCCCTGGTAGAAGGAGATGTCTGTGTATCATTTACATGGGGTCTTCTGAATATAAGATACACAATAAAAGCCAGCTGTGTGTATCAGTAGAGAGTGCCACATGAGAACTTCTCTGTTACTCAAGACAGAAGCTTGGATATACTCATTTACAAATAAATGTTTGAGGCAGGATGAACTTGGCATAGTTTGAATGTCTTTGTCAAGAAATAAGGCAAGCTGTGCAATGGGATCCTAGGTGACAGGAAGGTAAAGCTTTAAGTAGTGCAATGAGAGAGGATGAGAACTGGCTATATAGGGTGGGCTTTTTTGTTTGCTTGCTTGCTTTGAGGAAACATTAGAATTTTAACTTCATTAAGACTAAGCTGAAGCCAGGAACAACTAAAAGGCAAGAGGAGAGAGAGAGGATGAGAAACAAGGAGTGGAAAAGGACAAGGCAGTACTAGAACCCTTAATTAGTAAAAAGAAAAATGTGTTTCCTCAGAGGAACCAAGAACAGTTGAGCTTTACCTCATTTCAGGGATTAGTTACTAAAATTCAGAAGAATTCTTGCGTCTGAAGCTGCTTAGGTTTTAAGCTTGCATTTATCTGCTTGCAATATGGGCCATTTTTTCTTCTGACATATTTATGCATTTTATTATGACAAGTAAATAATATTTATATTTATGTAGCACTGAAGCAATTATGTGATGTGGGCTGATAAATAGTAAAAGAGTGTTTATCAAAACAGGAATGAAAGCTCCTAGGCTTGGTTTTGTGTCAGCACAAATTATTTATTCTGTTTACAATAAATATTTTGTATCCTAGTCACCTGGGAAATCAGACCCAGCCACACATCAGTAGTCTCAATAGCAATTCTGAGAAGGAAAAATCTCTTTCTCTCTCTGTGATTAATTGTTGCCAAACAGAAAACAGACCGTTTTGGACCATATGAAAATCTTTCTTTGAAAAATTTAAGTATGTATAGATACAATTTTGTCCTTTAGAATAATTGTTTAATAATTCTAGTTTACTTAAGGAATGTAGGTCTTGCTTCTCTTACAAATTGGACTAAGCATTATTCCTCATAGAAAGATGACAGATGATCAGATGCAAAAATGGACTTAACACTTACTTTTCTTAAGGTGTGAATAGACAGTTTCTGTTTGGCTCTGAAAAAATGCTGTGGATTTCTGTAAGAAATTTTCTTTTAATTAGGTTTTGAAACTTCTTGACTTCACTTTTGTGACCAGTGACTGGACTCAAGGGAACAGCATGAAGCTGAGTCAGGGGAGGTTTGGGTTGGATACTGGGAAAAGGTTCTTCACCCAGAGGGTGGTTGGGCACTGGAACAGGTTCCCCAAGCCAGCGGTCCCAGCACCAAACCCGACAGAGTTCAAGAAGCATTTGGACAATGTTCTTGGGCACATGGTGGAATTGTTGGGATGTCCTGTGCAAGGCCAGAAGTTGGACTCAGTGATGCCTCTGGGTCCCTTCCAACTCAGCATATTCTGTGGTTCTATGATATCAAGTGATATGAAGGTGTATTTGATTTTTACCACAGTAATTGACTCTGATTTAGGTATGTTAGGAGCAATGACAACTTACACAATACAAGTTTAGGAATTCTTAATGCACTAAGTCACCATGACATTCTATGAAGACATAAGAAACAGAAGATTCTTATTTGTTAAAGATTTTATTTATCAAATAAGTGCAAAAACTACTATTTAGTAAGCAGATGATATTAAAATATTGTTCTAAAATTTTTTTAGGGATAAAACAACACCCTACCAAAAAAAACCAACTCTTTCTTTGTTTTTCACAAATCTAAGAGAAAATACTTAAACTTTGCTGCATGGGAGGACAAAAGAAGCTGATCTCTACTGTGCTTTCAGGTTTTCACTCCATTATTTTGCTGCTTCGTGAGTGGGGCATTTAGAAATCGTTTCTTTCTAATCAAAATACAAAGTACTATCTCGTGTACTCTTAACTGGATTAAAGGATTCATTATTCCCTCCTGCCTAGCTGGGTAATTGTACAGATGTACATTATTTAGTTTTATGTCAGTGCTTGTGTCTTCCACGGGTGCTGCTATGCGTGCTTGGCTGGGTATTCTGTGTTCTGAGATCTGAGGGGAGGAAATGGTTCACATGAAATATTCAGATTTTTACTCTAAACCTTAGAAGTAAAAAAACCCCATGTTTTGAAGTATGTTAATTCATACCTTTTCCTCATTTTCCTCAAATCAGTAATTCCTATCAAGTAAACAAGACTTTATGTAATGTAAAGGTACATTTTAATACATGGAAATAGAGAGAGATGACTATATAATATTTATGGTTTCACTGTTGTAGTTGTGATGGTGTAAGAACAGTCAGTCTGTTAAAGTGGGTTACTTTCCCATTTTTAGGATTTTTTCCTTATAAATGTACTCATGTTCATGTCTTAAGTTTGATCAAAGGCAGCTAAAGAGGTAAATGTGAGAATATACCGACATATCACTACATATCCATTCTTTAAAGTAGCCAGAAAAAGGTGTAAAAGGAAGACTAAAATGAGACTGAACAGGTGTCATACTTCCACGTAGTACCTCTAAATTCCATATGATTTTTCATTTTAAAGGATGTCCTGAGACAGGCTTGTTTCAGTTGGCACTGAAATTTAAATTTCACTGATAACTTGGGATCAGATTTCGGAATCAATTCGAAACCCAAATACCTATTTATATACACTTAGCAATTTTTTTGTGAAATTGCTGTTTTGGATTGCTTATTTTATATTTATTTCACCATTTAAAATAGGATTCTGATGACAAAAAGTGCTGAGCAACATGGCCACATTTCTGAAAACATTCAGGTAACTCTCCAGAACTAAAAAGAAGAATACTCTGAATTGTCTTTATATTTGGGAACAGGTCACAGATGGAGTGCTCAGAGTTCATCTTTTAGGAGCATTTATTGTTTACTCAGCAAAACATGAGAGTTTTTACCTGGAATTTTAAGACTTGTTTCTGTATTTGTTGTGTTTGATAATACTGGAGCATTTGGTGAAAAAGAAAGAAATTAGGCATTGGAAATTATTCGGTATCAGCTTTAGAAAACTGTACTTCAAAAATCTTCCCTCAAAAGACTGGAATCAATGAGGATCAAGGCCTTGAAAACTAGTCACATACTTCTCATTTCTGCTTTTTTCTGCTTATTTTCCACATTTACATTATCTTCTTTCACCTCCTATTTTTTCCTAAAGTTTTTATTATTTTATTTCTGCTCCCACCCATAACCAGTGCTCAACATTTCACTATTCTACTTTTGTATGGGTGAGTTATGTCTTTCACTTTATCCACAGTGAGCAACCCTTTTGAAAACAATGCTCATAACATCAGTTTAGATCTCTGCAAGCCTTGTGAGACTACATAATATTATAGAAGATCTAGTCTATACTTGGCAGGAAATTAATATCTGTTCAGCCTAAACCTGTCCCTTCAGGAAGGGGTCTTTCATGCATGGTCAATCTACAATCAGGAATATTTTTGACGCAGTAAGGAATTGTTTTTGTAAGGATTTATTCTAACAAGTAACTCAGGAGAAAATAATACAGAACAACATATAAAGAGGATAATTTAAACTACATAAATTCACATGTGCATGGCATGAATTCAGAATGGAAGTGTTCTTTACCTAGTTTTGGTTAGATAATTCAAGAATGAATAATAATACTAGTAATCAAGACTGTCTTCATGAAGAGGCATGGAGAAGCTTAACTTATTCCAACTCTATTCCAAATTCACGAGTGCCTACTGTTAGAAACTGTTAGAATTAAATGGCACTTGTAGATCCCTTCCAACTGAAACAGTCTATTCTAAACTGCATAGTCGCATCAGTGTGACATCATGTCAGAGTCTTTTGTATCTGTCCCATCTCTCAACAATTCTACATATAGAGGAAAGATTTTAAAATATTCTAGAAAAGTTAAGGATGGTGACAGTCTTCCAGTGGAGTGAGTATATATATATATGCACAGTGTCAAAATGGAAAGACAGTTATAAAGTGGATAAAAACCACAAAACAGTAGTAAGGTATTGAAATCTAATATTAATACTCAAATGCTATCTGTAGCTTTATTTACTTGATATAAACAGCAGGTTGATGAGACAGGCCAATTTCAGTATGTAGTATTGAAATGCTACACAGCTGAAAAATATTCATAAGCAAGGAGACTTTTTTGCCCAAAGCCTAAAATATTTCTCACAAAGCATAATAAGTAGGACCACCAAGTGTGGAGGGCTGTGAGCCCTTGGTGCAGGAGCCCTCTGCACTCCCTTGGAGGAGAGAGGCCTGAGGGCCAAAAGAATCTCCCCAGACATAACCTTCCTCAGAGTTAGGGTTAGCTCCCAGCATGCCTTGTTTTTTTATGTTAATAGCCGGTACCCCGTTGGCAAATTGATTTCTACCCCACCCCCTACCTTTCCCGTAAAAAAGCCTCTGCCTCTGCCCCTGACTCATGGGAGCACCTGCCCCTGGCCTCCCCATTGCAGGGTGGTTGGAAAATAAAGGCTACATCTGTGGAACTGCTGTATGAGGCTCCTGTCTTTCTGTCCCTGAGTCTGCCTTGGGTGATTTCACAAAGAGCTGAACTACAAGAGCTGGAATCTCTTGTAGCTGAGAAATTGCTACACTTGCTGAAATCACCTGTAGCTCAGGGAGGCCTGCCAGTGCCCCCTGGAAAGAGCTGTTCTCTGCAGGACGCTCTCTCTAGGAAGGTCGCGGCATACACGTGCTGCTTAGCACCGGACCCCCTGCGACGACTAAGGATGTATCTATACACTATTCATATCGTCAAGATCAGAATTTCTCTCTGAAAAGAGTAAAAAAAAAGGAGCCTTTTTTTTATTAGTAGTATATGTGGAAAAAGGGAACCAAAACACAGTGTGAAGAGTAGCTGAAAGGTGCTGATCTTTTGCAAGTGATAACCTCATGAAAATGATTGTCTGTCCAGTGGAAAGCAGTCACTTTCAGTTAGTCTGCCTCACAGCTGTACTGAGGGGAGGGCTATTTCACCAAAACACTGTTCTCTGGCAGGAGGATACTGTGGTCTAGGTGAACACAATGTGCACAATGGAACTTCAGGTCCAGCGGGATGTAAAGGAAAAGGTGAAGAACTGACAAGGACCAAGCAGTGGCAGCACAGGGCTCTCTCCAGAAAGCCAATTTGCCCTTGTTGTTGTCACCTCCAAGAAATCTGCATTACATGACTACATAATTATCTCTTCACAAGCTGGTTTAAAGCTCATACACATGTATGTACTGCAGCCGTAGTGCATGGAAAGCATCTTCACACTTAAATGAGATAATAACTGGAGAAAGATCAGTTTGGTGTGGTCTCTTTATCAGCATATGCTACCTGGAGATTAAAATCACACATGCTTATATTCATGTAGCTTAGTATTCAGTAATGCTTTATTCAGAAAGGCATGAATACCAAAGTAAATGTATTCCAATAATTAAAGAAAGAATTGATTTGAGTTGGGATTAATGGAGTTTCCCTTTCATTCTCTACATTAATGTCTGAAGTGAGTATTGAAGAAAACTTCCTCCATGCCCTGAACAAGAAAAGATGACCTTTGGAAAAGACAGTCAGTATGTACTGCAGCAATACATGATAAATGGTATGATGTGTGATCCAGGGCCATTAAAGCCTGCTAGTGTCCTCAGGGTGTGACTGAGTGATGTACTAGGGAATTTCCCATGTGCTTACTTTACTATGCCAGTTTAGTTCTAAAAGAAAGTTGGATGGTTTAAAAAAAAATTTCAGCTACTCACCAGTGCCTCATAGACTGTTATGGGTTAGCACAGCTTGGAGTTTTAGTTAGGAAAAAAAATTCCACCAGCCACGGAAGTGATGTTTTTGCAAGGGGCTGTTGTAACTTCCTCCAGACCTGAAAGAACTATTCAATTGACTAATTTGAATATTGACAACTCTGTTAAGACACTTAAGAAGCTGGACATGCCTCTGTAAAAGACACATTTAAAGATGAACATGCCCGGGTATCGCTCTCTTGCTACCAGCCCTTGGACAGGTAACTGGGGTGCCTGCTCGGCCCAGCGGGCCAGGCTGGGCCTGGCCACTCGGCCTGGCGGGGGGCTGGGCCACGGCCTGCGGCTCTCTGCGGACCGGCCCCCCTCAGTTCGGCTTGGCAAGATTGTGGCCGTGCTCCGTGCAAACTGCTCCTGCTCTGGTGAGGGCCAGGATGCCCCCCCGCGCTCCAGTGCGGCTGCTCATGTGACCAACAGAGACAGATAAGTTCCAGCTACAAGACCTAGGTGTAGGAAACCAAGGGGTTAAAATTTCCACAGACAGTGATGGATTTGACCTTAACCCTTGCAGAGAACTCGGGTTGATGTGATGATAGGATATATGGATTCCAAGCAAGAGAATTACAAACCTATGTTTTTGTAGCTATAAATAAGAAAGTGTATTGAGTGATTTGGTGGAAGGTTTTAAGTTTAGTAATGTGATTTTATAGTTTAAGTTAAGAATTTAGATGTTATAATAGAAGTATATGGGTGTACGTGACTTAGAAGGTAATTGGTAGAAAATTGACGCACTGCAGTAAAAGTAACCAAAGGTGATAGGTTATCAAGTCAAAACAGTAAGTCGTGTTAATTACTTACTGGACCAGAAAGTTATAAATTGCCGTGTAACCCTGAAACTCGCGACTATTTTCCATTATAGCAATTTTTTACTAAGCTCCACCTACTCCGAGACTGATACCTTGTTTGTTATTTTAAGTAATAAATTGTGTATAATCGTGATAGTCCCATCTCTTTAATGAAAGGTCCGACCAGAAAGAAGTATGGAAACAGCAAAAACATTACACCCAGGCCCAGGTATGATCAACCCTTTCAGCGCTGTAAGTTCCCCAGAAGAAATGAAACCTGCAGACACCAATTCTCTCCGAGATCAGAGGAAAGGGAAAGGCAAAAGCATGTGAAAATACACCATGATAGTGACACCAAAGTCAGTGAAAAAGAAAGCGCTGAAGCCTAGAGAGAGGAGATAGAGGAGATACTTCAAAACCTAGAAGCTGAAATTCTTTTGTAAAGCTATGGTGATGCACTATGATACATCAGAGAACCCCTTGTAATTTTGTGATAAGCATGAGGGGTAGAACGTTCAAACTGCTATGAGCAAAGGTGCCTGTGCTGAAATAAGTAAATGTTGAAGTAGCTGTAATCCAATGAGAAACCTGAACAGAGAGAGATAGTGATGAAGTGAAGACCCTCGCTCCCAGGGAAGAAGAAGACCTCTGTTCCTAGAGATGAAGATGATCCCAGAGATAGATGAAGAGAACCTTTGGTCTTGAACAGCTCATCCTTAAAATAATACCCCATTAGCTAAGACTGAACCCTCAAAAACTGTTGTGGGGAAAGCTGTAAGTCGAGGAAAGGGATTCACACATGCCAGCAGAAAACCACCCCGGGCAGCTGTTGTGCTGTGACATTGAAGCCATGAGAAGGCTATTTCTTGTGGAAAAGCCCCATAGCATGGGCAAAAGAGATTCCTCTCCCTAAGTGAACTGATGAAAGACTATTATAGAGGTGGTAAACTGACTGAAATAATCCCAAGTTTGTGTCTTTATGTTGTAAGTGGAAAGAGAGAGGAGGATGGGGGGAAGAGAAGTGTTCTGAAGGTTTATTCTGACCCTTATTACTCCTTTTTTTTTTCTTTTCATTCTGTTAATAAACTTCTTCATATTCTTTAAAGTTTAGAGCCTGCTTTGCATTCCTCCTAATTCTTATCTCACGGAAGGTAAGAAATGCGAACAAAACCACTACACTTAATTGATGTTTCTGCTGGGTTTCAAACTGAACCCGTTACATAGACACAGTCCTAATTCTGTTTAATTTGTGTAGTCTGCTAACTATATCTCTGAGCTGTTTTTACAATACAAACATCAAATTTCTCATACGTACAATTACAGACGTGCAGGTCCCAGCAGTATCAAAGTCTATGGCTTGTTCATGACCTAGAGCTGCATTTGCAGCAGGTTTCCTATTTTGGTTTACTCTCTGCATCTTTTTTGATGAAAAAAAATGCATTTACCTTGCATTCTACAAAAAACAGTGCTTAATGAATATATACAAATATGTCTATTACATGTATTAATTTGTTATATTAAAAGTTTGTGTTGGATTCATATCTCTCTGAAATTCTAGTTTTCGGAATTGTTTTCCTCCGTGTTTTGCTTTCTCACCTGTCTGTGATGTTTCTAGTAAACCTGATACCAGCTTCATTTAAGATAAAAAGAGAGAGATTTCAGGAGACTTCTGGAGGGAAGTCTCCATAGATTTTTGGATGTATACTGAAAATGAGACTGTAGTTAAAGAAAGCAGAATCAGAAAAGTACAATTCATTTGGCTTATCCCTCTATAAAATTCAACTTTTTCTGTCAAAATAAGATACTAAAGAGGATGACAGTGACAGCCAAAATATTTTTAAAAAGCAAAAACAACAACAAAGCAAAAGTATTGTTATTGAACCATTAATGCCTGAATTTGCAAGTAACCACTTTTGAGTGTACTGCCATGCTTATGCTGATTCTATTCCACATACATAACAATAGCAGTGTTTAATTGACACACATTCTGCTGCAAACATTTTTCCATTCATCCAAGAAATTATATGAGTCAATGTCAAAGTCCAGTATTTGTATATTTAGTGCTGTGATTCATATGAAAGATCACTTTATTTTCCTCTATTTCCTCGATTTGCCAATCACTTCTAAATTAAGCTTCTGCATGGATAAATTAGATTACACTCAAACATTTTCAATTCTCTTACCAGTGCCTCATATCACAATTCAATGTGACCACACAGTTTGTGGCAATAAATTATAAAGGAATTTCTTCTAATCCTATTTGACAGAAAAATTCCTAAAATGTGAGAACAACATAGGTAGCCAGCTGAACGGTGCTGCCTCTTCACAGAAAAACAATACAGAAACAGATTTAAAGTGCACTTTGTTTTTTACTCTACAGGAATTTTTTGCAACATTTCTAAATTTGCCAATTTTGAAGTATTCACACTTCTTGGAGATTGAAATACAAACAGAACCCTGCAAGATGCAGTCTTGCAATTAAGGGAAAATGGGAAAGAAAAGTGGAATAGGTCTGAAAGCATAAGCATGGATGAGAGGAAAAGGGAAGATGGGAGAAAGGAAGGAAATGTAGAGCTAATAGAAATATGCTGTTTTTTCAAAGCAAGGAGTGTAATATGAATATCATTATGCCCAAAAAAGAAAGAAGGCAAATGAAAAATAAACCTATGTGAGTGGTTTAATTTGACTGATTTTTCAGAGCAGTGTACTAAACAAGGAAGTGTGAAGACACCAGAGCTGAAACCAATGAAATAGACTTCAAATTTGCTTTATTATGTCTGAGGAAATAACACAATCCAATGTTATGATAGAAAACTGTGTAACAGTTACAGTATGAATTTGTTTCGTCCACTTCCATGTTTTTACTTGACCTAGGTTTTGTATAGAAGCTAAATCCATTTCTCTTATCTATAATAATAATATCATTTTCTTAGTATTACTATACAATTTTTTAATTCTATAAAATTAAAATTTTTAACAATAATTAATGTGCAAGAAATTAACAGATTAATTCATTTTTAATGTCTTGATTTTTAGTTTTACTAAGTAAGTTCTTTGATCTTGTTTTAGAGGTGAGAAAGAGCTATTAAGAGTAAGCAAAAAAAATTCACTATACTCTGCTGAGCACCAGCCATTTGCCATCTCATCCTTACATGGTAGTGATTTTTAAAAAAAACTAAATAACTTCATCAGCATCTTTTCACGCTTCAGCCACACACTGCACTTTTAATTACCTGCATTAGTTCTATTTTTCTTTGTTTTGAAAAGGGTCATTGAAAAGGGTCAGATAACATTACATAATGAAATATTTTCTGGGTTTGTTTTATTTTATCTAACAGCATTTCCTCCTTCTTTGAAGACAAACTAGCAACTTCACTCTGACAAACAGCCTACTGCATTAAGAATGATCCTGTTTTTATGGAATAGCCTATTTTGTCACTGAGTGGTTTTCCTGAACCATTGCTGTTAATTTACAGTTTAATATGTTGTATGAGTTGTTGAAATTGTCTTGCAGTGTGGATTACCTTTTACTTGGCTAGTACTGAATTTCATTAGCGCTTCAGCTTGACAAATAATAATTAAAGCAAGTAAATATGTCTCAGAATACACAGTGAAGAGTTTCAGAGTATAAGAATATGCTGTATAATATGAATACAGCTACTTTCCTGGTATTAACCATTGTCCAAAGACTGCTTTACAAGTGTTTGCATTGCCTGACCTGTAAATGCATTGGAGCAATGAATGAAAATTCATTGGAGCTGAAAGGCAAGCAAAGTAAACAATTTTTTCTGAGAAGGAACTGTCTGACTGAAACCATAAAGCTCTCTTGTATCCCTAGAATCGATGGTATTTTCTTATTCAGAAAGCTTAGCTTATCTAAGTAATAGATAATCTAATGCACACATGCACAAACACCTGCAAATATATCATAGATGAGATTTACGTATGCTCTTCGAAATGCATCTAGACATATGTTGTTGGCAGAGGTAGAAATGGGATGAATAACACCTGAGACATCTGTCCAGAACCTATTTATCCAACTGGAGTTTATGTGTGCTCTTCTGTTATATGGGATTATTTCAGCTTTACAACAAAAGGACATTTGTTTTTTTTAAAGTTGTATTTTTGGATAGAAAAAGCAGATTTTTTGAATCAAGGTCTCAATATTTTGTTTATTTTACCCCGTAAGTATTTTTTAATGAATCAGTATGCTTTGATAACAGAGAGTGGTACAGACATAACAATTGTCTTTAGTTATTAAGTCAAAACTGAGGAATTTCCCTTGTATTCTTTGTCTGAATGATAGCTGAAACAACTAAAGAATCCTGTTCAGCACACATTGTATAACTTCACTTTGGACTGTATGAGTATCCTGCAGACCTAGTTGCAAGGGTCATAGTGCAAAAATTCTGAATGCACCAAAAAGAGACCTGGATTATTCACTGGAATTAGCAGAAAAGACTAAGAAGCTACAGGGGGGTGGTGGAGGTAAGACAAAATGTGAGACAGTGCAGCTAACAGTTTGAATCGGGGGAACATTCCTTCTGCACAGATGATTTTCATATGTCCCATGACAATTCCCAGATTCTCACCAGCTAAGCACCTGAGACTTACATCCTACATCTGTGCCAAATTCTCACTGCTTCAGAGGATGATGAGTTCTCTCCACCTTCCTTCTTCTGGAAGCTTTATTATAGAGGAGAAAGAAAAAAATTTCCTGAAACCTATAATCTAGGTATGATGCAAACAAGCATGATAAGAAAACATAGAGAAAATTATTTTCATTAATTTCAGGATCACAGACAAATGGATCATGGTAAAGGGAAATTCAGTTAATAACATCTGTATTAAAATTTTCCTCCTTTGCTGTGTTTATATTCAAATGTATTTTACTGGTGCTGGAGAGAACCTGATTACTGCATGGCATGACATTCAGCCACAAAGAACAATTTATGCAATATCATTCTTTCTCTAAATCACCATTAATTCAGAAAATCTTATTAATTTTCCTTGCTTAGAAATAGTATCTTCTACCAAAAAAAAAGAGCAAGAGTTTATGAAATTCTTGAAGGAGTATGCATTTTTGATCATACACGTATTTTACAACACATAAGCTTTTCAAAATAAGAGTGCCTAGCAACTTACACACTCAATAATAACTGTCAAATGGCCCTAGTTCTTATTTTAAGACTGAAGGGATGCACTAATGTTTAATATTATTTCAGTTTTGAGCAAATCATTCTTCGTTTCTGACAGAGTAATATTATTAGAGTAATATGCACCTGATGTCTAAGCTGCATCTAACTGAACACTGCTTATTACTGTCAAAGAAAGCAGAAGTCAAATACATATAATTTGTTTTAACTCTGTCATCTAACATAGTATGGAATACAAAGTTAGTGACTAATGTGGAAAATTTAAATCAGGCTATAAATAGCTTTTAAAAAAGGAAGCATAGTAAAAGCAATTTAGGTATTGAACAAGTACAGAACTTGCATTACTATCACAATTCTGTTAAGCAAATAACAGAGAATGTAATTACATGGAAATATGCCATTTACAGATAACTTTCTTCAACTTCTTTATGTGAAGTTTATAAAGGGACATACAAAGCAGGCATAGCTAATTTATATGTCAAAATCTTCACCATAATCTATTTGTATGTTGGTATAATCATCGAAGGCCTAGCATAAATAAAATATAAATCACATTTCCATTGATTTTCTTTGAAGTAAGATTTCACATGTGAAAATTTATTCTGTCTGAACACAGTTATATAAACTCTGAACAGGAAACCTGGCCTACATAGTTACTCTTTTATCACCTATGGTTGTAGGATTTTCACTGAATCACAGAATGGTTGAGGTTGGGAGGGACTTCTGAAGGTACAAGCTACCTACTGAAACAGGACCAGCTACAGCCACTTGCCCAGGACCGTCTAGAAGGATTTTGAAGAAAAAAGTCCCTCTTAGAAGGGAGGCTCTGCAACCACTCTGGGTAACCTGTGCCAGTGTTCTGTCATTCTCAGATGGAAATTTCCACACTTCAACTTGTGCCCATTGCCTCTTGGTGCTGAGCACCACAGAAAAGAGCCTGGCTGCTCCCCCTTTGCACCTTATCTTTAGATGTTTATATATATTGATAAGATCCCTTCTGAGCCTTCTCTTCTCAAGGCTGAACTGTACCAGCTCTGTCAGATCTCAAACTATCAGCATCACAAAAAGACGGAAGTTGCAGTGAAGTTAAATGAACATCTTCTTCCAGCTTCTGGGGACTGAAGAATAAGGCTGGGAATACCCAGATCTGGAGAAGACCTCGGGGGAAGAGAAACCCCTTCTGCAGCAGAGGGCCATGAGCTTCTCAGCACTTACTCTGAGATAAAAGTACCTATATGGGCTTTAGGTAAGCAGGAATCTCTGCTTTAGAAACCTCAAGAGTGTGGGGCTGACACACATATGCACAGATGTCTGGCGGGGAAGCCAGACTGTAGTCCCAAGGTAGAGATTGCATGCCAGCCTAAATAATAAAGTCCAAATTTGTGCCTGGTTTTAGAATAAAGGTGCTCTGGAGTTCCTGCCAAGCAATGAAAACTCACCTTCACTTTGGAAAATTGTTGAATGATGTCAGCTTAAAATAGTTTTTTCACACTATTTTTGATCAGCTCCAGTTATCCTTGTAAAATTTGCACACCCGTTGTTGACATTTAAACAAGTTTCATATTCCGCTTTAAATACTAGCTTCTGAATATTCACAGACTATGCATTTAAGAAGTTTAACAGATATTTCTTTATGACATTACTCATCACAATTATTGCTTTGCATTTGTAATTATATCTTATAAATGTGATTGCATGTATTTACACTAATTACGCAATTATAGATAATTTCATGAATTATGGAAACACAAAAAGAGTGACTAAGCTTTACTGAAAGACGTAAGTAAATCAGCAAAATAAAAATGGCCTTAAGAAAACATTGAGAAAGTGAAAGGATTCTACACAATGTTTCTCAAATAAAGCATTTCCTTCCAAAATAACTTAGTATAATCCAAGATATATAGGTATATTGTCTGGCACACTTTTTAATTCTGTGACAATTTCATTGAAACCAATTATGTACCTATAGTCTGAATACACATATAGTAATCCTCAGTGTGAAAATCTACTACTTCAAAACTTTAAAAGGAACTAAATCTATTGTTGGAAAGCATAGAGTTTATCACATTTCTTGTAGTCAATTGAATCTTATAACAAACCAGAAGAGGGTGAAAAGTGACCAAAATTATCATGGTAATGCATCCTATACAGTAAAAGTGACAGCAACGTCTATAGGAACAAATACTGAAATGAAAGCTTCTAAACTGGAAAAGAATGCATTGCTGCAATAACAAGAAAATACCAAATGATCAAGTCATTGATGTCCTTTCTGACCTAAGAAAATAGCATAATGAATATCAGAGAAGACCCTTTTCTGAATCTCCAGTATTTCTTTTCACGCACTTGCGTTACACCGAGTTGATCAAAGTTAAAAATCACATAATGGCGTAAGTGCAGTATGTACGTGTACTCTTCTCCAGCTAGACTTAAGGATATAAATGGATGTAAATAAATTGAGCTCAATGTTGCAAATATTTATGCATATGCCTAATTTTTTTAATTTGTACTTATATTATTGTATTTTTACCACAAGATGTCAAACAGAAATGCTTAAATCTTCCCCTGATAATACAGGAGTTTTTTATGATACTGTAACATTCACTTCTATACATTTTAATAATACAAATATCTCACATAAATGTACCAGATATCACTAGAATTTCCACAATTTCCAATTGGTTGAAGTGAGCATGAATAGAGACATTATAG
This sequence comes from Rhagologus leucostigma, assembly GCA_013397725.1. Lineage (NCBI taxonomy): Eukaryota > Metazoa > Chordata > Aves > Passeriformes > Rhagologus > Rhagologus leucostigma. Next base: position 48,241 of record VZTD01000531.1, read on the forward strand.
AAGCTTAGCAGATAGCTTGTAATTAATTAAGCTATTACAGATAGTTCATACTTGATAATACTTGCTCTGTGCAGCCTATAACTGCATCAAAAGAAAGTGGTTTAATTTCATATTGAAATTTTATGTGCCACACCTTCAATGATTTTGGTAGGGAGCAAATGTAGAGTAACACACTAGTGAGCCAGACTCTATGTGTTTAACATGCCCTTTTTTAATATTAATGTGTTTTATGGCTTTTTATGGTGCTTCGAAACCAAAAAATAATAGCAGCATATTTGACATGCATGGGGCTACACAGTGTGCAAAAAAAGTTTGAATCCTTTTTAAGATATTGGAGCACTGGGTGATTGCAAATGGTATGATCACAGAAAAACAAAAGATTAAAAACTTGTGTTTTAGTGTTTTAACAAGATGTCACCACAATTCACAGAAGCAAGGTCAGGTCAGGAAACGTAATACAGGTGTACTGAAACATACAAATAGCACCTGTAGGCAACAGTACAAGTAGTGCCATGGAAGGTTTAAAACTGGAAGAAGGAAAATGTCATTGAATCGAGAAGACAGCTCACAAGTGATGCACTATACTAGCAAAAAAACTGATTTGCAGCAGGAGTGCATAGAAATTCACTGAAAGAAATAAAATGCTAATCTAGAAACAGAAGATAATTTTGGTGCTGACAGTTCATCTACAGATGCCTGTCAGGTCTACTAATGCACCTTGAAGGCCTTAGCTGTACCATTTACAGGAGTACAAAAATACAAAATAATACAAAATAATTTGATCACCAGGTGTGACCAGGTAGCTTCACTTCTGTTCCTTTACTCCATTCAATATTTCAGTTCAGCATTGTAGCTTAAATTGCCACTGCAGTAAGCCCACACTGATTTTATCATTTCAAGAATCCTTGATTCTATACAATTCATAAACTTCAGTCAGTTTAGTAGCTTAAGGAACAAACACATGTGGCCTACTTTAAATAAATCAGCTTAATGGATTATATATTATATATAATTATATTTCTATTACTGCATATATTATTATATTCTGAAAATGAAATTAGGAGTTGGCAATAATTATCTTCCAGAGGAACATTCATTTAATTATTAGGGATTACTGATAAAAACTTTAATTAATATTTGGTCTTTGATTCTTTTCTTCCCTGTATTAACTTGTGTCTGAGGACAATGAACTGTAACCCTGTGTCTTGGGGT
>VZTD01000532.1:0-353021 GCA_013397725.1 Rhagologus leucostigma
ATCGGATCCTTTTTAGAAAAGAAAGCCCTTTCCTTTAAGATTCATGGAAATGGGTCCTCGGCCGTCTTCTATGCCAGGCAAAACCGAAGTGAAGGGAGATTTGGCATTGTTTTTTCCACAGGTGCCCTAATCTCGTTGGCGTCAGGTGGAAATGGAACCTGTAGGTCACTTGTAAAAAGTCTCCTCCTTTTATGCCTCCAAAAACAAAGGTATATTGGATAGCGTTGTGTGTCCTGAAGCTGCAAAACAGACACTGGATCTGAATTTCCAGGTGCAGTGAGCTTGGAGGGGTGGGGAAGCCTTGCTCATTCAAGGCTAATGAAAGAGTTGAATTTGAACTCCACTGCAGAAGGGCAGGAGATGGTGGAGGCAGAGGTTTGGTTCAAGTCCATCTTTAGTCAATGCAGAAGCTTTCTCCGAGGGGGAGCCTCTGACTTGTGAAACTTGCAGACAGATCTGTTCAACTGAAAACAGCTGGTTGTTTTTTTGGTGCTCTTGCTAGCCAGCTCGTAATTATTTTCATTTAAACAAAGAGCTTTGCTTCTTCCTGGTTCATCTGCTCTTTTTAATTGTAAAGAAATCAAACTAAAGCAGGCTTTGACAGTAGCATGGCTTCACTGAACAAACTACAACACAGATAAAAGCCATCCCATATGCTTCTGGTCATGGAAAGCTGAGATCACAAGGCGACCACCCTAGTCAAATGCCCCTAGATATCCCAGTCCCTGAGCTATCAGTCCTCTCAGCAGTGAAGGCTGGGGTGTAGATTCTGCCCGTCAGTCTCCATGGAGGAAGGACAAGTGGCCTCTGTACAACACTAAACCTGGACTGTGAGCAGCTGTGCACAGGAACAACTCCACTCCTATCTCAGCTGGAGTAACTGGGGTTCTTCCACAAACCACAGCCGTGCTGAAACTGCTCACCGTGTGTAAGGACCGAGTGGTCACTCTAAGTCTTTTGCCACTGTTCTAGCACAGACGGAGGGGAGAGGCCCTGGCATAAACAAGTTTCTGGGTGCTAGAAGTATAGTTTGGTACTATTGACAGTGCTTTGAAAGTGTGTTGCTGTGTAACATGGCAGACAGCAAAGTCCAAAGCTAGCTAATTCTTGGACTTGAACCGGCGTAAGCAGAAGTGGACTGTTTCCAAAGTGGGATTTTTTGAAACAGAGCTTAGTCAGCAGTCACCTTTCCTGACTCCCCACAGGCTACTGAGACATGCAGGTGGAACGTACCAGAGAAGCAAACAACTAAAATTTTGGGATGGGAGCAGCTAAGCGCACTCACTGCAAAAGGAGAGAGGTTTGATGGTTAAGCACACTGCAAAGGAATCACCAAGTCTCTGACTCTCTCTCCTCCCCCTTTCTATAAATAAATGAGACTAAAACTCTTGTGGTGAGCTCCACCTGAATGGCTACATCATGCTATATTGGGAAGGCAGAAGAAAAACAGTGATTCCTCACTTGAAACAGCAATCTGAAGTCTAGAAATTCAGTGCTGTGTTGGCACACAAGCCTGCTCTCAAGTTGTGAAGTCTCCTGTTCTTGGCAAGGAGCCCATTACAAGGGTAAACCTCATGTTGGGGCTGACCAGTGCCTGCTAAAGACAGGAGGAACATGTCCACTTGTGTCTCAGAGCCTTGAATGAGGGTTTTCCTTTCCACATAGGAGGTAAATGAACTCTCCTTCAAAATCCACTGTTCCTCCTCCAATGGCAGTAGGAGGATAAGGTCAAATGGATACTGTTTTTCTGTTGTCTGTAAAGCATCACCTGACCCTGTTCAGTATGAGCTGATACCATGGTAAAAGCACCATGAGATTTCCAAAACTCTCCCCATTGCTGTGCTTGTGCAGCTGCACCAATAGGAGCCACAGAAGGAAGACGAGGAGAGAAGTTCCCACTGATCAGAAACATGAAGGATGCAAAATTTGATACATCCTTATAAAAAGGCATGTCTCCAGAGGCAAAGTAAAAGCCTTAGGTATAAAATACCAATGTTTGTATGAGTGTAAACAAGTAGAAAGGGATCAGAGTCTCCATGTACAATGCTGCTTTATCTTCTCACAGGAGCTTCTATCATCACTGTATCTGACTTCCTCTGTATTTTCTCTCGGGTACTTCTTGGCACTATGTTCTGCCTAGTTTGGAATTAAGCAATGAGCTTTTTGCCTTTTATTTTGGGACTCTATTTCACAATTACTCCTAGCCAGCTTTTTCAAAAAAGAAATTCACATGTCAGGAAAATGACATAATTGTTTTTCTTTACAGTTTTCACGACATGTTCATAGTTTCAGTAGAAAAAAGGTCTGTGTTTTTCATTTACCCAAACCATAATTTTAGAAATTATTTATTAAACATTTATTGCCTAAGTACTTTTGAGGACCCCAAAAAGTGTTGAAAATCTTAAACTTATTCCTTATTTACTAACCAGCACAACCTTCAAAATTTAATCTTGATGGCAGAGACAGCCATTTACTGGCTTCCCTTCTGCTGGTGAAGCACCAAGTCTGGTAAGTCAAGAGATTAATAACTGAAGTTTCATGCCTGGAAAGCTTTTGGTGAGATTCAGCCTTAATTTTAAATTTCAACATCCTGTTATACTTGTATCCTTTCTACAATGCAAAATAACCTCTTTCTTTGGCACTTGCATGAATTGCAGACACAAACATAATGCACGAATAATTTTTTCAATAACCTCATCCATGCTTAGCTGTAGTTTCTGCAAGAATTTTTTTTTTAAAAATCCAAACTGTTCTTTATGCAAAATATTTTCTCCTTCATAACAAAAAAATAGCGTCAACTTGGAATAAACATGACATTCAGTAGAGATTTTGACTGAAGTGGCACAAAATAATTATCATACTATTAATTTTCAGAATTCTTCTCAAACAGTTGCAATGCAACTTCTTTAATTTAGTGGATTTACTGCAAGTAAGGTGATATAATTCACTACTTCATTTCACAGCTTCACTGGGACCATAAAACCAGTGTGTCTGTCTCCAAAACTCCTTCAGAAATAGAATGGAAATACTTTACTTGCTTATTTTGAAGATAAATATATGTTTGTGTTTCAGGAGCTGATGTCAGACAATAGTCTCCGCCAAAACACTCATCCCCTTTGTTAAAATGTTCCTTGCTGATATGCTAGAAAAGTGTCCAGAAATGAAAGAATTATTTTCCCAGAGTTGCAATTCTCATTAGTATTTGAGTACAGTACAGTATTCACATAACAGGAAGTTCACAGTTTAGAGGACATTTCATGCTTTGCAGAGTGCATTGCAGGGAGTGCTTGCTCGCTGCTGGAATATGGTTCTCTCTCTAGTGGATGCCCTCAGACCGGTAGATTACACAACACAAGTCGTTTAGGGAACACATTGCCACAATACACCGTTGGTCAAAAATAGATCACTCTCTGATATGACTAATCAGGACATTCTTAATGTGCATTAGGAAGGAAATAAAATGAGTGTTGATTCCCATGCCTCAGAAAATCAGTCCGGTATAAATCAGTTAGGCCAGGAAAGGGAAATCTTCCTCTAATGAACAGCTATGGGCACTTTTTTCAACCTTCACCTATACTGGCTATTGTTAGAAGTAAAGCAGAGAGGCAAACAACTGGTCTAAGTGAGGTTTAGGATGAAGAACATTAAAGACAAGAATCAGAAATTAATGGAACAATGGAATAATCATTTGTCCCAATACGATCTCATGTCATATTTTGTCATGCAAGTAATGCCAGATTAACTTGAATTTGTAGTCAGAAAAGCTAGTCTGATGGATTTAACCCAGGTTTGAGATGACCATTTGATTATGACAAGGAGAACATTACCTAAAACAGAGGATATGGGGAACTGTAGGATATAGAGAATTCAGTGGTCTTCCAGTGATTATCTAGGGAAGAGTATGATGTAAGGTTTGCACAAATGATGTGTAAAAGAAGTAGACAGAAGCATGCAGGTTGAAATTGTGACCTTATCAAATCAGCACAAGACAGCACATAGGAAAAACTGAGGAGAGGGTAAGAGAAGTGGAGCAGAAATTAGTAAAGCAAAGTCACATTCTTGGGGATTAGTAAGAATTTCTTTGATATGCTGGGAACTGAACCACAAATGATAAAGAAGGGAAAACACCCAAGTACACTATTTATGACCTGTCATATAATCACATATGAAAGTATCTTGAAAAAGGACAAGATAATTCTGGGATGTACCTGGCAAGGTATATCCCAGTCAAATCTGAGAATTATTGTGAGTATTCCGCAGGACACTGGAGAACTTCTTTCCAGACACTGTCTATAACTGCAGTCAATTAAATAAAAAAGAAAATTAACTAATTACAATCAAACCCAAAATTTAGACTGTAACCAACACAGAGAAGGGCTGTTAGGGTGACTAGGGAAGACACTACTTTACTAGAGGAGACTAACAGAGCTTGTCTTCTTTAGCTCGACAAAGCAAAGGCTGAGGCCAGATAATTGTGTTGTATATGGAGTCAGGAAGTAAGCTCTAGAGAAGAAAACGCTATTTTAAGCTTAAGGCTGGCACAGGAACAAATGAGCATAAACTAGCTATTGAAACCATTTAGCCTGGAAGTCGTAAGAAGGATGCAAGCTGTCGGAAGAGCTGGTCACGGAACAGCTTTCCAATACGTTTGTTCAGACTGATAAAAGATCACATGAAGTCGGTCCTGTGGCAGTAACAAGGTCTCCATGTCAGCTCTGTGTTATTGATTAGTGACAGAAAAAATTCTGGGGCAGACTCGCTGAAGGAGGGCCTCCTGCCATCTTTAACATTCACAGAGAGGCAGATGGTGTCAGGTTCTACAAGGTCATTAAATTGCTGCACACTAAACAGATACCATCAGTTTACCTGCTGCGGGCTTGTGTGCTGGGACAGATCATGGTGCTGTTGTGCCTATATGGAGGATTCTCACCATCTTTTCTTTCTTTTACAGATGTTTGTGAGGCTTTAAATGTGACAGTCTCTCCTGGACCAACAGTGCAATACTCCGAGGGGGATAATGCTACGCTTTACTGCCACATTTCTCAAAAGAGAAAGACAGACAATTTGCTGGCTGTGCGGTGGGTCTTCGCTGCATCACCTACCCAGGAGTATCTGATGATCAAAATGACAAAGTTTGGGTCTGTCCAGTATTACGGAAATTATACTCATCATTTTCACAAGCAAAGACTTCATCTTCTTAAAGAGAATCATGGAACTATGTACAAATTTCTTATTTTAAGCCTCCAGCAAACAGATCAAGGACATTATATATGCAAAGTCCAAGAAATTGGCAAACATAGAAATAAGTGGACAGCATGGTCAAATGGTACAGCAGCTACTGAAATAATAGGTGAGAGACTGCTGATTTCAAGTCTATAATTTCTTCTTGTCCTCTGATCCCTTTTTTTTCTTGAAAGTTCATCCATACGACATTTGAATTTAGATTATTTTTGAGTGTAATCTGTGGACAGGAGAAGAAAACCCAATACTCAACTTAGGTGTTTTGCCTTTCTGTTGGTGTGTCCCTTGCTCTTAGTTCTAGTCTAGCAGCAGTTGGTAAGTAGCATTTTAGTATCCCTTCAGTACTATTGTTTATACCACTTGCAGCCAGAAAGCAGAGCTAGAAAAGCACTGGCCATCCTGCTGGTATTGAACTTTGGATAAAATGACCAGCAACAAGTGGCAGATGTGAACTAAGCTGAAAACAAGCCATTTCTTTGGGATGGATTAGTTCAAATCTTATGCCACCACACCCACACTTTCAGAGATGGGTGAAGTTGGATTTCAAGAACAGACTCCTTTGGAGAGGTGGTTTTGCTCAGCAGCTGTGCCTTTGGTGGTTTTGCTCAGTGCTAGCTGGCGAACTAGTCCCCTGCTTGAGTCTTTATAAATAGAAAAGTTGATTTCCCACAGGGACAACTCTAAAGATAATGCCAGAAAGCAGTGTAGAGTGTTTTCCCATGATGATGTAAGTTCCTAAATGCCTGTAGTGAAACATATGGATTTGTCAGAAGTTCTTGGAAAGGGAAAGGCATGTTCCAAGTGGCACCAGAAGAAAAAGCAATATAAAATATTGTCACACCACCTGTCATACCCCTCCTCACAAAGAGACACTCTGCATCTTTCACAGATTCTCAGGCTATTGCTGGTTATAACACTGAAACCTCTCATTGCTTTTCATGGCTAAAGTATGGCATTCAGATCAATGAAGTTACTGAAGAGAAGGAAATCCATAATTTTTCAGTCCAGTCCTTAAATAATGTTTTCCCGCTGATTTTTAGTATGAGAATATACTGTCAGGATAGGGATTTGAGACTCGTGACTTCATCATTTTTACGCTCTCTGCTCAGCTGTATTCTCTCTACTTCAAATGACCCAAAGCAGAGTGGGAAACCTGAGACAGACGGGAGGAAGGCTGGCCAACCTGTAGAGAGTTGTAGACACCACCCTGTGGGGATCTGAGGTGAACACCACAACCGCTCTGGCCCCTCAAAAGCATATTTATTCTAACTCTAAATCCAGAATAAAGATACCAAAAGATAGCTGAAATATTGCATATCTTTAAATGTCATAGCAAATGTTTTGCCACTTAAAGCCTCTTGACTGGAAACAAAGGACCACCTTTGCTAGTATTTGGCTAATGCACCCTGAGTGTATGGAACTTGCTGCACTTGAGAGGGAAGGTAACTCTTCTCTGAGTAGTGATAAAGTTTCCAGTTTTCCCAACAGTAACACTTGGGCTTTTCGAGGAAATTTTATTCCAAACACATTTTGTATTTTATATTATGATCAGTTACACTTTTTATTGCAAAGGGATTTACTTATATTACTGTTAGACCCAGGATGCAACAAAAGGAGCAATACAAATTGCCTGAAGCATTTGGATACTTAAGTTGTACTGCTTGTGCTTTATCAAATGAGGTAGCAGTGTTCCACCACTTCACAGTTGCTGTGTTGCCTAACATTTTGTTCCAGTAATGTGTCTGCAGTTATGCCCAAATTCAAAATAGTATCTTTATGCTAAAGCACCAGGCAAATTTCTTAAAACTTTGCACATCAAGTAGAGCAGAAATAGCACAGTCTCTTTTTTTTTTATTTATTCACACAGGGAGAGGAGGTTACTGTGCAAGACACAAATTTTCAGAGAGAAAAGAAAAGGATCATTCTCTTTCTTCAAAACGTAACTTGCTCTTGAAGCAAGTTGACACCTGGATCTGTAGTATCTACTGCTATTAATTTATATTCAGATTTTGTTATTTGCTAGCAAGTTTGCATGTGTAAATTTGCGTAGGCCTTTAAGAAGTTGCAAATACATTTTGTTGCAACACATAAATTTGTACAAATACACATATTGGACTTACAGAAAAACAGTTGAGTTACAGGCTACATTTCATTGCTGTGTAATGATGACAGTCAAATTTTAGCTACATATCTGGCTTCTACTTTAGAGGCAAAATACATTTCTTTGGAAAAGAAGCCTCGTCATGGAGATGGAGTCCTTACAGTCTCTGTTCTCTGTTCCTGCACTGGTGTCAACTACAGCAACTTTGTAGTGTTTTCAGAAGGCCTGCCTGAAATTTGAAATGTTGCAGTTTGCCCCTGTGTTGTGAATACAAGACATCAGATAGCATCTACAAGAAGGCTACTGTTAAATCTTGTTAGTAAAACCAAGAGAAATCCATGTGCCCGTGTTGCCAAGAAGTGTCTCCTAATCCAGCCGTGCAATGTCTTCTAAGGTCAACCTTTTCCCCTTCCCACATCTTCTCATTAAAGGCATCTGCTCCTTTCCTGGGCTTGTGTGGTCAATGTCAGCCTAAAACCAAGTTAGCAGTCATAATTATAGTAGAGAATACACCAAAAAACCGGTTTATCACAGACAAAAAGAAAAGTAGTTCTTCTACTCCCTTCCTATCAGAAAACTCAAAATAATTAGTATTCTTCTCAGAACAATATGCAGCACCCCAGAAACATCATTTATGATCAGGCAATCCCTCAAGATACTGCACATCTCTTAGCATATTACGTGTTGCAAATGGTTTACAATCCAAGAGAAGAGACTACTTGTAGGAGGACAAACACAGAAAATTAGGCAGTCCAACTATAATCCTACTGGCATGGACAACAAAAACAAGTAGATGATCACAACAATCTGTTTTGTTGGGAAGTTTATGTATCAGAATTTCCCACAGAAGAAAGTCTGAGTTCTTAAGTATTAGTTGCATGTGGCATTTTCTAACGGTAAGTGTTGCAAGATACAGGAATGCAAGATTTTTTTTTCCCCAAAATGAACAAAAGCCCTTTTTTCCAGGGAAGTTATTCTGAAATACTTGCCAAAAATCTACACATGTGATGCTTTCATGTAACAAATGAATAATTTCTTAAAATATCCAGGATGAGCTTCTCATCACAACTGAATAGAAGATTTCATTAGTCCTGAAAGTTGTATATCCATTGATCTAGCCCCACTCTTCACATCCCTGCAGGGCACTCTGTAATGAATTCCTTTCCAGTAAGATACTTGTTCTGTAATGATTTGCCACATGAAGCTCTCTTGGAGGTTCAGACCTCACTGGCAATCTGGAGGACATTACCAGACTCCCATTTCATTGCAATAATTGCTAGAGGAAGAAAAATCATGGAATTGGCATAAGGGACATCATCTAATCTGATGTCATAAAAAATATCAGTGTGCATAAACAACCTGGCTGAGGAGGGCAGAGAGGGTTTTGAACAATGTTTCAGCAGTCAGAGCATCTGGATGCTGGTGTAGCCTGTACAGCTGTTACGATACTGACTAGTCATCCATCCTCCTCCTGAAACAGAGAGAACAGTTCTGTGCAGCTGAAGTGTTTCATCAAAAGGCAATTAGATGAAGAAAGATCTTGGGGCACTAAAGTCTAAGGCAGAATATATTTACTTCAGAGGTTCAAACTTCTTATGCCACAAGTTTTTCAATTTTTGTCATGTCTTCTCTTTTTTTTCAGTGATTTCATCAAAATCTTCTGATCATCCCACTTTCAAGAAAAACCATGAAGCTTGGAAGTTTTTTGAAGGTAAATACACATCTAGCTGCTACTGGTTCTGTATACAGTGTTAGTTTAGTCCAATGCTACAGGACACCTAAAATGCCCCAAATCAGGACCAATTTCACTAGTTCCTGTGCAAACCCAGGCCTTGCCTGAGAAACCATCCCAAAAGGTACAAGGGTTGCTGGACAAAAGAGAATAGAAGAGTCCAGCTTCAGTTTCTCATATATTTGTTATGGCCAATGGGAAGATAAACACTGGGAATGTGTTACAACACCTGAATGAAAGCCATAAAGGGAGACTGAGGCTGTAGTTTGAAAAAGAAAAAAAAACCATACAAAAATTTCAAGCCAGTGCTGCGAGCAGAAGAAGCAATTGCAGCCTTTCTTCCTTCTTCCCCAGGCACTCAGCACTCTTCCCACTGTCACTTTTCCTGTTTCATTGTTTGTGTGTTTGTTTTTTCCTTTGGTTACAAAAAAACAAAGTACAGCTGTTTGAACTGGGAAATAACCCAACTGAAGTCCTTTTGGGTTTTGAGTTGTTGCTCAAAAAAACCCCAAAATCCAAACCAGTCCTTTGTTAGCTCCTGGAAGTCACAACTCATAAGTATAGTTACACCTATTTGCATTTGTGGAAACTTCAACCAAATTTTAAACTGAGCAGGATACTATAGGAAAGTTTCAAGAGGGTTAAACTACTTCTGAGCTGTTACCCTAAATCTTTTGGGCCAGAGTCTGTTTAGATCTTGTAACTTTTTTTTTGTCCCATCATCGTGGAGCATCGGCTGCAACACTGACCATCATCTGTGCTTGGTTTTCAGATCTGTACGTGTATGCAGTGTTTGTGTGTTCCATAGGAATCATCAGTGTCCTCCTTTTTACACTTGTCATTCTCTGTCAGTCACTTCTGAACAGGAGGAGATCCACAGGTGAGTGAAATGCCATTCTTGATGACTGAAAAGCCCTTGCCAGAAAGGGGGCAGGGGGAGGGGAGACCAGAATGCACAGGAAGCAGGAAAAATAAATATTTCCTTGCCTTGATTGTAATTTTAAATAAAATTGGTAGGAAAAAAATAATTCTGCTAGCCAAACTTGAACAAAGGCATTTTCCTCCCTTTTAATAGATATTTCACTTCAAATTTGCTTTGGACTTTTCAAAAATCTTTTGCCTTTGCACAAACATAAGTTGAAGGTTGTTGGAACTTCTTTCGGAGGAGACCAAGTGTTGAATCATTAAGTTGCATTCTGACCAGAAGCTAAAATCTTGCATGAGTCACATTTCTCCAGATGCGTAGAAGGGTTTCAAAGCAACCTTAATCTGTTCTATTTTATTCTCCTTTCCTGAGAAAGTATTTGTCAATACTCTCAGGAATTTGAGGGGTTTTATTAGCACTCTCTCACTTGTAGTATTTTTTGAAACTAAAGCATAATTTCAACATTCAAATCTGTCTTGTCATAATAATATTTCAAGATAAAGGGTTACTGTTTCATTCTTCTCTGCTTCAGAGAGGGTTTCTCTTAAGAGGTTACATCTGCATCTACGCAGTGTCGTTGTAAACAGACATGCTATTTCAAATCTGTGGAGTAACCAGTGCAGGCTCTATTTTCATTTCAGTTTAAAAGTGGTTTATTTGGAGACCTCACACAAGCTGCAAGGACAAGATATCAGCACACTTAGCAGCTACCATGTCAGAGGAGAGTGTAAGGACCACCTCTGAACAGAAGCTTTCAGGAGGAGTTTGGTCACTGACTTGCCTTGTTAATGACAGGAGAGAATCATGACTTTGCTGCCTCTGCAGCCTACACAGATCCCACGAAGGAATGAGTGACTCGGATACACAAGTGAGAAGACATGTAAGCCAAAAATAGATGTATAGAGAAGCCCTTGCGTGACCACAAACACATTTCAGGCTGTGGCTCCATCTTCCTGGTAGTGCACTTAGTAGAGTAACTCTGATTCTGACTGAACCCAACAACTCTGCTTGCCAAGAGGAAGGAGCAAGATCGATGTTATTCTTCCTACCCTGTTAAGTGATGACAAAGGTTTTGTGCTGAGGGAGTACCCACACTTAAGTATGTTGGTCGTGGTGAGTCACCCTGAAGCCACAAGCAGTAGACTGATGTATCCCAGTTTTTCTTGAGTAGATGTTGGGTTAGAATTTGCTTGGTTTTGTGAATTTACTGCTGTGAGCATACAAGCACCTTGGAGGAGAGGTCTATTTACATTGAACCAACACCAGCTAAATATTGAAATAATATACAATAGAATAAGGATATACAAAAGAGAAAAAGTAGGTTCTTCTGAGCTGCTAAAACCTTTCTTCGCTACCCAAATATCTGAATATTTGTGTGCTCAAAAGCATGTCAGCACTGTACATGGGCATCCCCTTACTCCTGGAAGGTCGGGCCTACTGTTCTCCTGTACATTTAAAAAACACCTGGCAGGTAAATGGAAGCACTGCCTTCAGTGGCTTAAACATGGCCCCTGTGTTAGCCCCAGCTCTTGGTGCTCTCAGCTCCCCTTTCCTTATAACCAAAACACACCCCCTGGGAGCTGTATAACTCCCTTAGAATGGGAGAAGTTAGCTAAGTCCGAATATGAAAACTTTCCTGTAGAGAGGGGTATAGTCACATGAGTGCCCTGTTGTCTGGTTTGCATGGCCCTTTAAAGAACAGAGGAGAAGGGAGGGGCATGTCTATGTTGCATTCATCGTCACATCATGACCCAGGGATGCACCCTCTCATCCTTCTGAGATATAAATTGGCAGTAGGTTGACCAGAAGAGCCAGAGTCTGTCCTTTAAGAGAGGCATAGAAGCCACAAAGCCACAAAAGAGCATCTTAATAACCCTGGCTCCTAAAAGGCTGCAGTGGAGGCAGCTGCCCTTGCTCAGGACTACTGACTCAAAGGAATATGAAGTAGAAGGATTTACACAGCTCACACACACAGCTGTCAGAAACAGGATAGTGGCTGGACTGGACCTCTGATCTGATCCCAGGAGGCAATCCCTTTATGCCTGCCACCACAATCTGACTTACATTAGGAGTAGCAGTGGTTCCTGTGGGCGAATGGTTTATTTCAGGCTTCTGGAAATAAATACAGGCACCACAAGGGAAATAAAAGTCTTCAAAGTAAAATTACTGGCCTGCTGTGCTTTTCCTTAGCAAGCTGTCTTTCGGCTGGGCTGACCACTGGAATGTGTGTTGCCCAGCATTTCCACAGCAGATTTTTGGTGGTGTTTAATACATTCCCCTCTCCCAAGACTAGCTATGTCTTCGAGTCAGACTGCATTTTAAAGCACAATATAATGTGTGGTGATGATCAGTAGCTCTCCCAGTGTAACAACCTGGCAACTTCACACTCTCAGCAACACAGGTCTGTCTGCAGTGTCCATTTGAAACTCATAAACTATGTTGCTGTGAAGCCACATTTTCTTTCTTTTTTTTCTTTTCTTTAACAGTGAAGCATTACCTGGTGAAATGCCCCCAGAACAGGTAGGAGATCTCTTTACTATAAACCAAGGTACCAGTTCTGGATTTGTTTTGCTATGTATGCTGAAGAATAGGAATAATGTTTTCAAAGTGCTTATGGGAAGATAAAGAGTCCCAGGTCCCTGACTCATGAATGTGCCTGCTGTGCATGAAAAGGGAGATCTGCCTGAGCTAGCTGTAGGTCCTGCAGGTGCTCCAGTGACAAGCCTCTCCTTGATGCTCTGAATTGCTTTCTGAAGAAGCCCACTTTCATCCTGTGGGGGTTTCTAGGGTTTCCCAACAGCTCACAGGATGGTAATGCTTAAACCATCCATGCACATAGAACAAATCACAGTGTTACCCAGTGATTCCCACATCCAGGAACGAAGTGGGGTTCAAAAGCAAATTTTCAAGGCCCACAGTCTGTTCCCAGCTGAAGACTCCAAGTGATGGGAAGAATTCTACTTCTGCTGCAGTATTCATCACCATTCCTTTAAATACCATTGGCTGCCAAAAGTTTTTGATGGTGTGGCTATAAAACTGATTTCCATTGTATGATTTTCCTGGTATGTATATTGGACTGGAACTGCAGTAAAAATATATGACAAACATTTTACAAACAAAAAAGATGAAAGAGGGATGCCTCATAACAACACGGAAGCACAGCTGTTTCCCAGTTTTCAGTGACAGAAACCATGTGTTTCTAGCCTTGCAGTTTGAATCCAATACCTCTTGGTATCACATACTGTTTCTCATAGTATCTTTAGACACTACAGGATTCAATTCCAGGTACAGCACACCCTAGATCCTCCAATAGTGTGATTTTGAGTGCATTCTCATGGGATTATCATGCTATTCAATCTAACTGGCACTCAGATTGAAGTGAAATCAAAACAAAGAAGCACAGGGTTCAGGGGAGGCCAGTACAAACTGAAACTTTCATGTTATTCATGGACAGATCTTTGTTCTGTGACCTTGACCAGCCATTGCACCGCCCAAAAATTTAGAGAGACAGCTCAGCAGTTTTCATTTTTTCCTAGATGTTTTCTCTTTCCCCCTTCTTTATTAGCTGCTGGCACAAAGTTGGAATTACAAAATCCAACCAAACAAAAAAGAATGGGGAGGGGGAGGAAATCAAAGTAGATTGGTAGAGAACATAAGAAGAGAAGAAAAATGAGACCCAACTGAAAAAATGGGGCATGGCAGTCAGATAAAAACTCCTACTACAAAATCTGACTCTCTGGGAATAGATGATGTAGCAGTGGTACTGCTGCAAGCACTAAACTTAGGAGGCTGAATAGAGGGGAGAAATGCCTGACTCTATAGAGATAAAAACACAGTTTCATGTATTTCAGTGTGACGAGTTATGCTAATGAAATCCTCGATCACACAAATGCATGGGTAAAGTGCATTGACTTCAGGGCTTTAAAATTAAATAGCTATGAAAGTGTTACCAGTATCGTAATTGTTATGCTTCACACTTGGTACCATTTATTTTCCACCCTCTGCTCAAAACACAAACCATTAATTCCTTTGAACTCATTGCTTTTCACCTGCAAATTCCTTGTCTTGGAACTTAATTCAACACATTTAGACCCAAAACCTACTGTCTAAATATCCATTAGGCCAAACTGATTAACTAATTTGCATGAGATTCTTGCCATTTAAAATTACTGCTGTGCAAAATTCAGCCTTGATTAGAGAAGTTCAACTCCAACTCCCTTAGTGATATTTCAAACACAGAGTAGAATCCAGTTTCAAAATTACATTAATAGTCTGGTGTCTAAGAAATGTCTGCATTCCCACTGCCGTAATACCTAAGCATCTTAAAATATTTTATGTCTTGACATCAGAGTGATGTTTTTGCTTTTAATTGGGATCTAAAGCACAACGGGCTAAGTGATTTGCCCCAGGTCTCACAAAATGGCCGTGGTAGAAAAGAAAATTAAATACAGATTTCCTGAGTATAACAAAGCAAATGTTTACATTTTGGTTTGCTACTTGACCAATAAAAAATTAAGGAAAAAAAAAGAATTGACCAAAACCCATTTCTTTACCACATTTTAAAAATAACTACCTAAATAAAATAGTACAGTTTTTTTTTAGTTTTCCAAACCACCTAATTCCATTTTCTGGTGTTTTCTTTTCTTTAAATACCCTTCTTATTATTTTCCTTGTTATTGGATCATTTTGTCAGTTTTCAGATCCAGAAACCACTAGGAGGCGAAGCTTTGAAAACAGGAACATTTTTTTCTGTCTTTTATATTTGTGTTGGCCTGAACTCTCTGGTCCTTCAGTGACTGTTCTTCTGGAGATAAGTAATTGGAGGTAAATAAAGTGTTCACCTCAGAAAGCTGTCCATCTCAACACCTTGGTTCCACAGTGCCAATCTCACATCACAGGAGCAAATTCTGCCACACAGAACCAGAACCAAGAACCCAACTATCCCTGGCACCTTTTCACACAGCTCCCCTATCTGGAAAATATCCAACTCCCAGTTCACTCAAGTGCATTTTTTGTCACCCCCATGCCTTTGACAAGAGAAAATAGCTGACTTAGATGACAACAAGAAAAGTTCCACATCCTAAAGTCTGATAAGGATAGCAAAGCCAAAATTCTGGTAGCTTCCCAGGTCTTGCAACAGGCATGACCTCCAGGGAAACTGCTGCCCTGGTTCCATGATTATCGCACACCTTCCACAGGTTACTTCCCCAAGCCCCTGTATTTTTATTGCTCTCTAAAAACTCATTAGATCCTTCAAGAAATGCACAATGTGACACTGTTGAAATAGAAGCCAGGAGGCTGAAGAAGGAGCTGGAGATAAAAAACTAACTTTGCTTTTAGACATAGAACAAGACAAGCTCACAAAGAGGCAGTGTTTCAGAGCCAAGGAGTCTTCTCTGAGCCTCCTTGTTTGGTTTGAGGAGCTCAGTTCTAAGACAGCAAGTATAGTTATTGTATCTCCCAGAATTAGTTAACCCTGTGTGGCCCTGGCATTTAAAAGAAACCTGCAAGTCACAAATACATTTCTTTGTAGCTTTGCTTTTCCAGTGGCAAAGCAGGAATAATAACTAATGCAATGAATTGACACTAAGCCTTTTCTTATATTGTGCTTAAAGAATTTATATCAGAACAACAGCATCTTTAAGCTACACATCTCCCTTAATGACCTTGGATTATTAAACACAAAAACATTTTAAAAAATCATTCTCATCTGCTTTTTGGTAGTCTTTCTTTTTGGCAGTTTGCTGTTTGTACAAAGAAGCCAGGCAGAACTGTTTCATTTTCTGCTGGTTTTAAACCATTTTGTCTTGATTTTAGTATAGAAACAAATGGTTGTTGTGGGATAGGTTCATAGTAGAGCAGGCAGACTTTGAAATTGTTTCAGTGCAATGCTCTGTTTACATAACTGATGTGATTTATTTGTAATTCACGAACATATTTTACTTTTTAAACACTTAAAAAAGTTTGGCAGCAAATCTGTGTTTTTGACTGAGTACATGAAGCAGAACTCAGGAAAATCAGCAAACCAGAGTATTTTTGTAATCTACACAAGTGTAAAACCAGAGTGATTTTACCACTGGTAGTGACATTCATTTGGATTTACAACTATGTAAAATGGTAATGTCTGTAATTTTGTTGTTCTTGTGTGGGCAATAGCTGACACATCTTAACTTTCATTAAGTCTTTGGCCCAGTCCGAATATTTTATTCTATTAATATAAAGAGAATGTTTCATTATGCAAAGGAATCTGGAGAGTAACAGGAGATTGGGTCAAATGATTTAAAATTCAGTGAAATAGGTGTTGTTAGTGTTACGACTGTGGAGACCCTGGTTGTATTCCATGGCGTGGTGGAACTCCCAGCGCAGAAGAGAAAGGTCCCCACAACCATACTGCCCTAATCTTGCCCAGGGTGAGCCCAGGGGCAGATGCAGCTGAGCAACAACTGCTTACCAAGTCATGTCCATCACCGTAGTCATCATAACTAAATGGTTTATCCTCTCCTCCCACCCCAGCTGTAGTTTAAGATTCCTTTCATTACCACTTAAGCCAGTTCAATTTTATTCCCCTTTAGCTGCAAGCAGGGAGCCCCTGCACTGTCAGTTACCCTGCACAGCTCAGCTGACCCACGGTGACAATTGCTGCAACCTGACTGATCATCTGAACCCTGAATATTCAAAGCAGGATTTTTGCTGTCAGGCTTTGGGAGGTGGTAAGGGTAAAAAATCAAGCCTTAGAATCTGTTAAACTCTAATAGTCCGAACACAGAAGCTCTCTTGGATAGGAGTCTGTTTACAGAATGACTTGAACTCTTCCCTCGTAGCACCTTTTCAGCACAGATGTACTGGAGAATGCCCGAGTTACAGACTGGGGCACAGTTTCTTGTTTTATATTCCCTGAGCACACTGGCCCCTTGAAGAAACCAGCTTTTGCAAATGTGGCTTAGTGAGCTGCCTGAAGACATGCTGCGTGCTCTCCTGGCCCCTCAGCTAGTCTTAGCCCAGAATCTGCATCAAAGATTTTGCTCTTCCATACACTTCCCATGGTGAGCTTATGCAAGTCACATAACCTGTCTGTGTCTCTGGCCCTTTAGGGCAGGTGGGCAGAAGTTCACTCTGGGTGCAGCAGTGGGGTCACACATGCCTTTAAGGAATAGGTGCTATGAAACGAGTCTTGTTTAAACCTGACAGTTTGCATATTTTATGCCAGGATAAGTGACACTCTTTGAGTTTCTCAGCCGTACTATATAGCTGAAAAAATGCAAAACCCAGAGCATGTCCAACCGCTGTAAGAGGTTTTTCATTATATCCGCAGATCACAATCCAGGTTGTTGGGCACGGTCTCCCACAAGTGGAAGGTGATGTGTTTGCATGAACTCGCGGGGACAAACTGTCTTTCCCTCCATTGCCTTCATTTTCCCCTCACTTTTGGGCCTGTGCTTTGCAGCTCCGGGGAGACAGTTACCAGTGTGACAAGCATGTCTCCTCTACAGCCTAAGAAGTCAAAGAAAAAGAAAGAGAAAGAGAAACTGGAGCAGCCACCAGCCATCCCAGCAAAAGGTATGAAAACGGAGACACAGAGGTATTTCAAATCCTGAGCACAACCATGGAGGGACAGCAGAGTGTGGGACGTCAGGAATCCTGCACGTTGCCACTGTCTCTGCCTGTGAGGTGGCCTGTTCTTGCTCCCGTCTGTGGCGGAAGAAATGGCCTGTACCTGCTGCCTGTACCTCTCTGCAGCTTTAGCCATTCTGAGATGCTACTCAATGAGTCCAAGCGGGAGGTCTCAGCTCCCACTAACCAGAGGAGAGAGAGGCACCTCTGCAGTAATATTCACCCTGCTCAAAGAGAAAATTAAAGTTAGGCAAGTTGAAATTACTTGTTGGGGGTGTTCTGAGGGAAGCCAGCACATTGCACTCTTTAAAACTGCTGGTGCACTTGCGAAGTCAAGCAAATTGGGCAGGTGAAGACCAGCCTCTTGGGGACTTCATTTTCCAAGAGGGTTTGCAACTCCGGGGGTCACTCTCACAAACTCTTGGGTATACTTTCCTGAGCAACACTGCCAGTGCTAAGCCAGTGGGAGAGAGGAGGGAAGGGACCTGAAGATTTACTGTGGGTTAAGTCACAAATGATCAGTTCTCAGGGGGTATACTTGCTCTAGCATTTGCACACAAACAGCATGTCTTGTATATTAGATTCTTCAACCTTACAAATTTTTCTAATTCATAAGCATTATGTTTCCTTGTAAAATACCTGAAATATTATTAAACTCTTGTAGAAGTACATGCATTTGCTCCTAATTTGCTATTAATATGTAATTTATAAATTGCTAATACATATACTAAAAATGACAGTGAAGGATAATAACATGAAATGATCCCTTAATATTTATTTTTGTAGCTCCAATTGCCAATAATTTCCCTAAACCCAAGCTCTTGAAACCTCAAAGAAAATTGATCCTGGTGAGTAATTTTCTGTGACATAATTTTCTGCATATTCTTCTGTCTCAATACAAATGCTGTAATGTTGCCAGAACTCTAGGTTCAGATGCTATAAATTGCCTTAAAATCATACAAGTACTTTTTTTTTTTAAGTAATACTTTTCCAAGTGATGAATTATCTTGGCTCTTTTTATTTTGAGCGTTATGTTACACTGGATTATGTTTTCCAGCTTTCTAACAGTTGTCATGTCTACAAACTTGGCCTGTCCTTAAATGAAACCTGCTATTCATTCTCATGTGCTTCTGTCAGCTGGTGTTTTGGAAAAAATACCAATTAGTGACAGAATCATAACTGTACTGGTCACAATTCTTTTGAGACTTCAAATCAGAAATGGGGAGCCTTATTCTGTACTACACTGGTGTAAGTCAGAAATGCCTTGAATTGCAGGAATAAGATGTATATATATAGCTCATACTAAGGAAAAACCTTCATACAACAGTTTCTCTTGGGTATGAGTTTCTGATTGAAAAATACCCCTGCAGGTACATGCCAGACAAATCAGATAGATGGTGAGATGTTTCTCTGCTTTTGTAGCAGCACAATGCTTGGGCAAGACATTCAGCAGTAATAGAGTGACACAGTTTTGTACCAACTCACTTCAGATGCCTATAGCTGCAGTGGTCTGCTATGGTCCCCGTGTAGTCAATAGAAAGAGAGATGAGTTAGAGTAGGATCCTGATGCTTCTAGTAATTCAGGCTACTGCTCTGAATTGCCTTTTGGGAGTTCTTTCTCCCTTCTCTGGAAATAAAGAGATCCCAGGAAGACCAACTCTCTATATCAGGTGAAGGTGGGTGCCTAAAACTATGCCACTGGAATAAGTCAAATGCCATGTGATGGTTTCACCTTCAGGTGAGGGTTAGAATTGGGAACCTTCCCATCAATTGTCAGTAAATAACCTCTACATTTTACAGCCCTGGATACCTGGGCGTAATGCCAGGTGACTTGAGAACAGTTCAGCTAATACCTTAGGCAGTTTTTCTGCTTGGATATGGAGCTCATCGTTCCTCTGCAGGTCCTGCAGGGATTGCCCCTTGGCCAGACTCTGCTCGTACAGGTCAGGTTTCAGTAGAGGAAGAGGCAGAGTTTTAAAACTCCATGAAAAAGGCCTTATATTGACATAGGTAATTGTGGCAGGCCAAAGCTCTGCTAAGAGGACAGAGATGAGAGCATTTGGCACCAGGGGTGACAGCCACCCTTTGCCATGCCCACGGTGTAAATCCCTGCACCTGGGCACATCAGTAATCAGAGAGTCTTCAGCCCTTTTAGGAAAAGCCCTCACCAGTTAAAGCACTCAGACTCTTCCTGCAGGTCAATAAAGCACATCAACACATGTTGAACTTGAAGTAAATCTGTTTCCAGATGCTTTTTCTTTCTGGAATAATTCCAAGGATAGCCCTCAAATAGCTGTTGGCTCTTCCCTTCCTGCTACGCAACATCAGTCAAGGTCCAAACACTTTGGAGGTGAGCAGGAGTAAAGCCTTTTCAAACAATGAAATCAGCTTTGTCTCCCCTAGCATGACTGAGGATCCCCACGCTGCATGCAGACAGCAGACTCTGTTTTAATGCCTTGCTGTTGGACTTGAGTCTGGCAGCTGTTTCCATATGTTGCTCTCTTCTCTTTCATATTTCACCTCAGAGTGGACCTGGAGAGACATATCAGCCCACAGAAAACGCACAATCTATGGACATGAATTAGTTTTAAGTCAAAAAATGATCCAGCAAATATAAACTCACCTAGCAATAAAGTGCATTAAGGGACAAAGTAAACTAACCTGAAGTAAATTCATAAGGCACATTCAGAAGCTGAGCAGAGCACTTCCTAGAGCCCAGTTTCCCAATTCTGTTCCTCTTGCCTCCTTTTACAACACAGTTGTCTATGCTTTTGTAGTCTCAGGGAAAAAAAATCCATACTTTCTGCTTTTAAATTACTTCTTTTCAGTGAGGAAAATTAAACTACTTGAAGTAAAAAAGTTTAAAGAAAGATAAAACATGTAGAAAATACAGAGGAAAAGACATATCAAATGCATCTAAATGAAACTTTTTTTTTTAATTTTCAGCAAACTTGTCTCCCCATTTTAATTCTCAAAAATTTCTCAGATTTTAAATTCTCAGTCTGCTTTGGGGCAAAAAAAATAATATCGTTATCCTGCCAAATCTCTGCAGGATAAAATAACTTTTTCTCTCCAACTATAATTATTGCACAGCTGGTGTCTACCCTAGGTCTTTTTTCACTGATGGCACACACTTACTAGGTAATCACTACTTCAAAGACAGACACATATTGCTGAGTTTCTGGACTACTTCTGCAGTTTCCCTGTGCAACCCAAGGAAGGGACTATATTGGGGCACCAGGAGAATATTCTAGAAAACCTAGCTAGCGAGCTAGAGTATAAAGGAACATTACAAAATAATTCCAGTGTTTTGGGAAATTTTTTTGTAATAGCCTAAATACCAGCAAAATTATTTCCAGAGGACATATGCTTTTGGTTTCTTGAAAGATGTTTATAATAAGCTAGAGAATTTCTTTTGTTGTTAACATGCTAGAGTGGGTTGCAGTATAATTTTACAAGAACACAATAACCTGGATAAAATATGGACGTAATCTCAATGAAAATTAAAAAAAAAAAAAAAAGAGAGAGAAAGTCTAATACCATGTTCAATTGCACAGCTTTGAGTAAAGCCTTTTAAATACTCTGCTTAAGTCATACTGCTTTTGCTTTAGCCAGAATAACAATTCTATGCTCCCCCAGTTGCAAAAATATTTCCCATCAGTTTCATTCTCTATTAGCATCAATGAGAAATGTGTACAGATCAAAGGAAATAGAGATGCTGAAATGCAAAAAGGGATGTATTTTATAGCGTGCAAGAAGCACAGAGAGTCATTACAAAGAAGAAAATTCTGGGGCCCCACAAACTTTTCTCTCTAAGGGCTGTTCTGCTCTAGCCTTAAGTACTTAGCCCTTTGAGTTGGTAGAGATAAATCTTCTACTTCCTCAACCAAATTTTCTGGTAAGCCTTTCATTGCCTCCTAGAGACTAGCTGTCATAGCCCAAGAGTGTCAGTTATAGAACATCATCTAAATGAAAAGGCTTTAGTGTCTTTTCATGAAGGTTTGAACCGTCAGTCTTAGGAGGTCCTGTGTGATTCACTACAACCAATGGAAAGGATATGACTTCAGGTTAGATCAAACCTTGAAGTCTTTACTTAAGCAAAATTTTTGTTGACTTCATCATTTTCACACTAAATTTTAACGGGAGGAATACCTGCCCAGATAAGACAGGCTATAGGGAATCTTCTGATTCTGCCGCTGACACGTGCACTCTGCTACATCATATAAATATCACACTTTGAAATCAGGTAGATTGGGCTTAATTCTTCAAACATGTCCATGTAAAGGTCACAGTACACAAGAGTTGGCTTCTGCTGTCCCTACACTGACTAACCTCTTGAATAACCTCTTTATTGAATATAGTGTATCTGGCTTCTATTGTTCCCCACCGCAGAGTTCATGTTGTTCCTCTGTGACTTCTGGGCAGAGTGATTTCTGTGACCATAGCACTGAGCTATTTAAGAGGAGCATCCTTCTACCTTCAGCTGTACAGTGTAGATAGCATTGTTTATTTCAGCATAAATTGGATCACCAGTAGCTCAGTGCTACATGATTACTGAGATCTCCTTTTGATAATGATGATGTAAAAACTACTTGAGAACCAGGAAGGGATTATGGTTATCCAAGGCTGAGGGAAATTTCTAGAAGTCAGTATTTCGCACAACCAGTAGGATTCCTCAGTAGTCTTAACTGTAGGTACCTCTGGCCCTTTCCTTGAGAAAGAAAAAGGAAGTGAAATAAATCTGCTCAGTAATTTGTGAATTCTGAATCTGGGAGCAATCAGGTCTTCCCTTCTACTGGATGACTTTAAATTAAAAGCCGTACCACCCTCTGTTGGAAGAGTTGCTTCCTCCACAATATGTAACAATGGGTGATAATTGAAGCTCCCAGTTTCTTAAGGCATTATTGATCTCCACAGACTTCAAGTAAGACCATACATATGATATACAAAGCAGTGGTGAACAGTTTTTCCCTAGACTCCCTGTTATTCTTGAATATTTCTATTCAGTCCTCATAATTCCTCCCTCTGCAAGATGAATAATCCTTTCTTTTTTTCAGTGTCTCCATAGGATGTGAGATGTCCATAGGACATGAATATCATTTGCACATTCAGGTTGATACTCAGAACTCAACGTACTCAAAACTACGGAGTTATGCTTGCTTTCCCATTCAGATCACAGGCTGCTATCTTTATGCACAAGAAGGAATGATTTGTATAAATATGTAAAAATTCTTGTTGGATCTGTGTTGAGACTCGTGTATTTACAAAATCCCACAGTAGTTGATTTTTGTGTGATGATGCATTTGGAGTTAATAGAAGTGTCACCAGTGAAGTGAAAACTTTTAATTACTTCCTTGGCTTTTTTTGAATGATAAGAAGAAATCAGCCTGATTTGCATCAATGTTGGTTTAGAATCTAGGAATAATTGTGACTATAAAAGCAATAGAGCATTAGCAAAGGTGAGAATGCTCTTCCCCCAAAACTCATTCAATGGGACTTAATAAATCATCTTTGTCCCTGACTTTGTAATCATAACTTCTGTGGGATTCAATAATAAAATTTAGATGCAATGGTGAAAGAGTCTTCACAAATTGTAGATATTGTTCTCAGGGAGTATAGACATTCTATGCTATAGGAAGTAAAAAATAGATATCTTAATGGGAAAAAACCTGTCCTTTTTAATTGATAATGCCACTAAAAGTCCCAATTCCTACTCTCCATATTTTTCAATGTCATATTTATTGGCTTTGGCACTGAATATCTCTCTTGACATTTCAGCACTCTTACTGGCCAGTAGATGGATTTCTAGAGGATAATTCTTTGTAGATCTAGCTTCAGAGCTTCTGCAGAAGTAATTTCTGAAGCTCCTCTGTTCCAGGGGAATCTCTGGCTTTCTGCCTGCAGTCAAGTCACTGACATTGGTAAACACTTGAAGCTCTTAAAAAAAAATCTCTTTCTGATTTCTGAGTTATGGCACTATCTTAATGAGGAAATCATCCCACTGAAGTTCATAGGGTTTGAGCACCGCATGTCTGTGGCCATCAGGAACGCTACTGATTTCAGTACAAGAAAGATCACATATTATAAAAGGAGGGTTTTTCCTGTGTATATTTAAAAATAGGGCTGTCAAAGGTTAATCCTTTTCTCTCTGAAGCTACAGTGAGTTTTCTCCTGCCTGACCCCACTGCCAGCATGTGCTCTCTCCCGTGTCCTGGTGGCCCAGACAAGGGAGTTGCAACCCCATCCACCAAATATGCTAGATCTTTGCTTCAGCACATCCTCACCTTCACCTCCATCACTGACCCTCCAGTGATGGCCAAGCTGGCAGCCATATCTCATCCCCTCCACGGCTTCAAAAACCAGATGCTTTGGAAAGGAGATATGTGGAGGAGATGATGGGCCACCCCCTTTCTCTTAGGCTGCACTCAGCATGCAGTTTCCACCCTTCTGGGCACAGAGACAGCCAACAATCTCTTCCCGTGGTAACACAGCCCAACCAGTTGGCCTGGGGAGTCCTGTCTAGACACTTTCTGATGGAGTGTGCTCAGGCAGTGACACTGAATGCTCCTGAGCTGTGCCATCTGGACAGTATCTGCATTTTTTCTGTGGAACTTTTTACCAACTGTGACTACAAAACAGGATGTTTCTCAAACATTAAAGGAAAAAGGCTGAAGAGTCAAGTTTGGCTTTTGCAAGAGAAAGGGAGAGAAAAAAATTAGTAGTTCCAGAGTGTGCTTGCTGAGAAGAGCTCCTTCATGGCACTGGGGCAAGGCTGCTTTCTTGGTGCTGTGGAGTAACCTGGCCAGAAGTGCGATTCCTAGAGACTGGGTCAAACAAACATTAGCAGCACCCCTTGACTCTGTACCTTTCCCATTTGCACTTCCTGCAGCCTCCCCAGGCACCACATGTCCACCCAACAGCACGGCATGGCCAGGCCACAGGTGGAAATTTGC
This sequence comes from Rhagologus leucostigma, assembly GCA_013397725.1. Classification (NCBI taxonomy): domain Eukaryota; kingdom Metazoa; phylum Chordata; class Aves; order Passeriformes; genus Rhagologus; species Rhagologus leucostigma. Next base: position 24,564 of record VZTD01000532.1, read on the forward strand.
CACGTACTGGCAGTCACACCAGCAAACATCTGCAGAATTGGCAGGGTTTTATCCTTGCTGACCTAATCCATTCACCCATGAGTGCAGGCCATGCCAGCAGAGTTTCATTTTCAAGTGTTACTGCAGGAAACCGGAGTTACTAAAAATACTCTGAAGCTCTGACTGGAATTTCATAGAATCATAGAATGGCTTTAGAAGGACCTTAAAGATCATCTAGTTCCAACCCCGCTGTCATGTGCACAATTTGGGACATATGCTTGTTAAATCCAGAAAACTCAGAGCTGAAAATTTAATTTCATCTATAGGGTTTTTTCCCCCTGTGTAAAAGTCTTTCTGTATCATATCTCAAACAAAAACTACATTACATGTGATTATATAGACACTGAATTCAAAGGCGAATGTCTGCGGCAATAGTCTTTAAAACACTTAAGACTGAAATGAACTGGGAACTCAGGCCTTTTCTGCTTATTTTTGATAGTAAACTAAAAAATCACATTCAGTTTGTCACCTTCAAGATAACATGTGTGGTCATGGAACAATGAGATTGCAGCAATCTCTAAGTGTGAGTTAGCATCAGTTGTTTTTTCAGAGAAGTTAAATGTATGAGGTTATTATATGCTTGTTTTCTTCATATCTAGTTACAAATTTGGATAAGAGTAGTCTTAGTTAAAACTTCAAGAACTTTCAAGTCTGACAGTGCTCACAGTAAACATCCTTGAGGCTGCCAAGAAACAAACTAGCCAAGCCTAGCAAGAGCAAAATTGACATTCCTAGTAATTATGACATAAAATTCAGAATAATTTTGATTAAAACCCAACTCTTGTAGTTAATTTCTAACACATTTATATACTAGACAAACCCAATAAAAACAGAACTATATATACGCATACTTTAGTTTCTTTTACATATTCACATGATAGACCTTGCAGATTGTTTAATAAGAAAAATGTTCCTATAAGTGAACTCTTTTGAATAGTTGCCCATGAGAAGCCCTGTGACTGGAATAAACTAAAATTAAACTGAAAGAAACCTGGAAGAGGAATCATTTTGCATTTGCCAGAAGATACACTGGAAAATCATAACTCTTCCTAATTTATATTTTGGCAAAGTATATGTTCCCAAGATGAGAAAACAGACATACAAGATAAAAGCTGTATCTAGGAATGCCACGCTGGAATAGATCCTACTTGAAGAAATAATTTCAATATTATTTTGAAACAATGATGAAATTTTTTAGAAAAGGATTTTGTAGCCCTAGAAATCCCAGTGACCTCCTAGATGAAGCGCCAGGACAGAAAGAGAGGAGTGAATGGCCAGTCATTTATTGTCTCTTCTTCTTCTGTCCTACCCTCCATCTCGCTTATAACATCAGTTGTTAAAGTCACGCAATTGTTCTAGAAAGGAGGTGGTGGCACAGTTCCAGGTTAACACTGCCAAAACAATATCCAGTCCTAATGAGATGAAATCGTAGATTTAGGGTGGTTTTTTTCCCGTCTGCTCAAAAAAAGTTGATTTTGGACAAACAAACCAGCAAAATTAAATTAAACATGTGGTTGATAAATGAAGTACAGAAGAGTGCATGGAATAAAAACCTGGCTACCACAGATACTTAAAGTAGTGTTGGCTACCATGCACTATTATTACACATCCTTTGCTGAAAACTGTATACCTTTCACAATTTTGAACCTCCTGTGTGTTTCCTCATATCTTCAATCAAATTATTACATACTAGAAATATGCATAAGGGAAATTATTCTACACATTTTATGGTGTGCTGTTGCTTGTAGCAGTAATTGAAGTACCTTTTCCACTTATGAAAGTACTAATTTTATTTGGTTTTATTGCTTTTCTAGATGCAATTATTTATTTAGTGTGTTTTGGCTTTATTAAATTATGTTTACTATAGGAACATCATAAAAATGTATGAAAGCAACACATCAGCCACTACTGCCCAATGACTTGTTTTGGGGAATCTAGTGTTATTTTTCATATCCAAACATAATAGAATAAGGTAAGAATAAAGAGATAATCTACACTGGAAAACAATACAATTTTGAGATAATATAATAAAACACCTGGACAATATGATTTCATAAATCTTACTTCTAAAATTTACATGAGCTGGGCGTTGGGGTGGCTATTTTAGGACATGCGGCATTTTCTAAGTGGAAACATAACAAGAAATAGGATTAAACAATAAAGGGGAAAACATATACAGATTTAGCTTGCCCTGAACAACAGATTCCTATAGAACAATGAAAATATTTCTACCTCAACAGATGTTCTGCATCAGACTTAGGAAATGTAGAGTTTTACTCTGGCAGTGACCAGTGTCTTTGTTTGAAAAGTTTTATCAGATTCATTTTTAGGAGGCTTTTCACGTGCAGTGTATCATTACGCATTGAAGGTCTGATGTGACACTGAAGCTGGCAGCAAAATTCCCAATGCCTTCAAACTCAGTGTGCTATCATACACTAGGAATACGATCTTCAGCATTTGTTGGTGTTATTGTGGTGTCCACCCTCAATGTAATTCCTGTATTTAGCTAGGCACATACAGTTTTGAAATCTCAAAAGGCATCTTTAACTTAACATAAAAGCAAAAAACAACTGAAGTGCCTAAAAACTGAGACTAATACTTTCAGGATGGAAAGAAAAGGGCAATATAAAAATTTTTCAGGCATCACAGCAGTTGACCAAGAGTTTTTTCTAGGTCTTTAAGCCAAGGCCAGTATAGGAGAGATGTCTTTCTAAACATTGTGGTTCAGTTTAATCCTAATACATTAACAAAGAAAATACAGGTATGATTTTATTTCTGTTACAGTCAAGATCTGTCTGGATCCACAGGAATTCCTTTTGTCATTACACCAGAGAATTCAATGAAAGCAGGAAATTTTCTGTGTTGTCAACAGCAGAGCGCTTGATAGTGAATGAGGACCAGAAGTCGAGATCAAATAGGGCTACGCATGGAAGTAGGGGAGGGAGGGAAGACTGTGTGAACACTGAAATGCAAAGGTGCCAGTCCTGCAGGCAATGCCCTGCAAAGGGCTTGTACTCACATTGCACGAATCAGTTAACTTCAGTGACGCCATTTGCATCAGCAGCTGCACAAAGTATTTGAGGATTTGATCTGCAGAGAAGAAATAAGATCAAATTAATGCTGGAAAAGTGTAAACTTTTTCACCTTGATGGAAACAACCTGAAATGCTGAGCGTGAGCAACTGCCATGAGAGGATTCCAGAGCAGTGCGAAGAACAGGAAGCAGGGGAGCACAGGGACTGATTTCAGAGGGTATTAGATGCTTATCTTTTTAGGCAGAAGACAATACAATAATTATTCAAACACGTTTCAAGGAAACAGGAATCATTTGTGTTAACTGAGAAATAAATAAGCAATAAATAAAATGTGAAACTTTTGGCCTTGGCAACTACTTACAAGTTCTTCCTAACATTTTAAGTACTGTGTGGAAAATCTTGGTTTATGAACTTTGAGCCAGTTTTAAGTTTCCAACTGCCAAAGCCTTTCTGAGTCTGAGAGATGCAACATTTTCATGGCTGCTGCTTGTGACTGCAAAAATTCACATGGCTGAAAGGTTTTGGGTTTTTTAATTGTCCTCTGCACTTCAACTTGAGGGCACCAGTTACTCAGGTAGAACAAGTACTCAAGAAGATAAAGAACAGATTCTCCAGTTCTTCACTTGCATAGGGCCATAGAGCTTCACTCTTCTTCAGGGAGCACAGATCTCAATCTCCTACAGATGAAGTGAAATCCATTTCAAATACTGAGTGTCTCACACACAATTCTACAGCAACTCTTCTCTTTGTTGCTTCGTTTTCCAAGGTGAATTAGACATGAACAACCCACTCCTAGCTGTGAGAAAAACACACACAGGAGCACAAGACAAGATTTTCCTCCTCTAAGCCACCTGAGTCTGGATGAAGTCCCCAATAGCAGTAGGCAGCTTCTGCCACCCATGAAAAATTTGTTCAGTAAATTTTATCTCCCTTAGCTAAATTTTGTAGTTGTAAGTCGAATTCAATCACTGTAATACAGCAGACAGTTTTGGTGGTATGGCCTTTGTTCTAAACTCTGAACTCATCTGTAGCTTGGCGAAAGTGGTGAAATTCCAGTGGAATGGCAGTAATTCTATCCAGTTTTTTCTGCCTTCTGTGTATTTTTAACATTTTTTGGTTCTGTTAAGAAATATAATGAGAGGCTCTGTGAGTGGCTGTGATTAGAGATGTAACTGGTCCAAGGTTTACAGCTGGAAAGCAAATCTGGTATATATCTTTCAGATTGTGAAATCTGCAATAAATAAAATTGGAAAATTTAGTATTAAGGAGGCTGAACATTTTGCTAACATTCATCTTTCAAATCTGCAATATTTGAATTGTCAAAATGTTCAGTGTTTGTGACATTAGAAGCAAACCTGAAAATCCTACTTATTCCGGTTTCCTATTTTTAGTATTTCATCTTCTGTGAACTAACCCTAATGCAGAGTAAACTGATTGACAACATAGTAGAATTAGAATGGGTGGGAGAAGAACTATAGCCAATTTTATAAAACATCTACATTCAGTGATAATGACATTATAACTAATTTGTTGGTTCTGTCTTGCAGCCAAAAATCGCAGAGGAGAATTTAACATATGCTGAACTTGAACTGATGAAGCCGATTCAGGAAGCCAAAGGCATTCCCAGTATGACAGTCTACGCACAGATACTCTTTGAGGAGAACAAGCTGTAACAGTTCATGCCTGTATAAATGTCCTTTGTCTGTGTTCTATTTAAATCTTGCTGTGCTGTTTATTTATAAAAATCACACAAATGTCCTTATTTTTTTATTTCCATTCATGCACTTCTATTTTTCTATGAGACTTTTAAACACAATGTAGTTGAAAGTAATCATAGAAAAAGCAGCTGGTCAACGAGTGACATCCCAGAGATACCCTTTGTAGTGTTCTATACCCCTGTTGGAAATGGACTGAAGTTCCACCTGGGGCATTTTTAACACTAAACATTGTTCCTTCTTTAATGTTAATGTGATGAGGCCAGCTGCAAACATCAATATCTTATCAAGCCTTAGGAGGACTAGTTTCAGGATCAATGCCCAGCAACCTGCTCCTGAAGGAAAAGACCACTGACCAGGAAAATGGCCACTTTAATGCATTTTGTCCCATCAGAAAAATATTAACCCAGTAAGGTGAGACTTTTTTGTACAGCAAAGGAAAAGCTAAAATTACTTTTTCTGCTTTTTTTCCACTTCTCCAGAAATAGTTAAAAAGGTTTGCGTCCTATGTTTTCAATTTCCCTTTCTAAATGACATTGTCTTTAAAAAACTTATGTTACTTTTAGTAAGGTATTTGAAATAAAATATTTCAAAATAATCTGAAGGAAACATTTATAGTTAAACTCCAGTGATTTAAGGAAGAATATTCATAGCTTGGGAACATCTCCCAGGATTTGATTTTTTAAAGTTCTGATTAAGAATAGGAAAAACTTGATAGTGAGTAAAAAACTGAGAGAACTAGGACACTGCTTTTGGTCTTGGTTTAGTTTGGTGTTTCTGAACCTGCAGAAGTTTCCTCTTGTAGCCTGCACTACTGAGCTGCTGATCTAGAGGAAAAAATTACACAGCTTCTCCTTCCGTACAGAACAGACTGTAATGCCCTGCTGGCTTTGGAGTTATTTCTTTAGAAAGACCAGGGCTCAGGAGATAGGGAAATGAGCTGAATGTGAGGACAAAAAATAACATTCCTCTTTCTTTACCTCTTGATAACTGAGAAGGCGTTCTTCCTTTTCCTTTGACACACATTCGTGGAAAATGAGCTATTCTGTGCGATCCTGGGCATTTCAGTCACGAAGAATAGCTGAACTGATGTTTTCAAGCTCATGTATCTTCAATGTCTCAATTTCCCCAAAGCTCAGGGAGAGTTCGATACCCAACATCTTTCAGCCCTTGGGAAGCTTTACGCCTTGAGTAACTGTGCAGTTCATGGAGATGTAGAAGCATGGGCTCTTTAGGTCACCATCAGGTCACGGAGATCCGATACTTGGCATGTGGCAGGTCTTCTCCAGGTCTGTGAGGGAGCCCTGTGACAGGCTGCTCATTCACCAGTATTTAATGTGGATTTTGGAGTGGCATTTGCAGGCCTTGGGTTCTGGAGTTACAACTAAGATGGTTGAAGTTGGTTCTTCCTCTACAGGTCACACCCTTTTAGTGATAGGACTTCTCACCAGGGCTCAGAGCACAGCTGAGAATCATCACAGGAACACTCATGCCCTTGTTCCTGTTACTGCATGGGAGTGCAGGAGAGGAGGGCAGGGGGGACAATTCAAGGATGGGGACATCCAGCCAAGGGACAGAACACATCACTGCCTTTTGGAGGGTTTCACCAGAATAAGTGAGTCTGTATAAACTGCTTTTTAACTTTTTTGAACAGTGGTAGAGATTAGGCAGCACACATGATCTGTTACTGTCTAGCCAGGATCTGTAAATATAAAATGCAGTCACCTGCTTCTACATTAGATAAAAATTTCTTCTATAAAAAAGAATTTAGGAAAAGCTTCTCAGGCTGACCATTATGTGCAGTACTAATTCCAATTCTGTTCTTTAATCGAAACAGTTGTTTCCAAACTCAGGCCAGCTTTTATCAATTTATAATGCTAGGAATTATTTGTATTTTTAATGTTTGTGTTTGTGAGCTGTCAAAAAAGATGTTGCTTCACCTTTGCATTATCCCAGGAGTTAATCACCCACCAAAAGGGCATGGTATCTTTCCTTGTTCTCTGATCAGGTGTTGGACTTTCAGTGACAACAGCAATCAACTCATTGACCAAAACCAAATTGGTGCTGACGAGTGATTCAACATTCAGGGATCAATTTTGGAACAGCCAGTTTAACTGGCTATTCAGAGAGGACACATGTTATGCACACAGCTGTTCAAAAAGCCTTAGAAAAACACAGACATTGTTAGTTGTTACTTTGGAATTAAAGATAAAATCCTAACACATTAATTATTTGACCACTTAGCTGTGAAACTTTCAAGTTTGGTGACAAACATTCCTTTTGCATACAACTGGCCATTGTGCCTGTTGTTCAGAAGAATCCTCTACTGTATATTTATGCCCAGCATGTTAATGAATACCATTCTTAATGTATTAATATCCTATATATTCTTGTGTATGTTTGATATCTAATTCCCCAAAATAATAGTTAATTGAACTGAATAAATTACCTTTTTTGTAAGATTTGTTGTCTCACTCTCTGTAGGATTTATTGCTTCCTAGAGAAGGATATTGCTTCCTAGACTGAAGGATATGCGTTTATCTTTTACACAGCATTTAGAAAGTCCCAGTATTTGGAATTGAATTCTTCATTCCGCAGAAAATTCCAGGCTTTTCAAATGTTTGGAACTGACTTCATATGGCAGCAGATAAAGGAAAACATCATCTTGCAATTAATTGCACATCTGTAAGTATCAAAGCAACCCACTGAAAGACTACAGAGAAGAAAATTTCACTGAGTAGAATATGCTTCAGTGTGAGAAATGCAGAATAAATGGTTTTAGCTCCTTCTAACAGGAACTGCAAGGCCAAATTAATCCCTGGCCTAACTCTTTCTGGCTTCAGCAGAACAGCAGCAGAGCTGAATGTGGCCCACAGTTCTTTTACGACAGGAGTTCCCATGAAGACTCTGTTAGTACCTTATTAAGCAGCAGTTGGAGTCTGCTGAGTCACGCTATTTTGGTTACTCCTTCTGTTGTCATTGGTAAAACATGGCTTTGTGCTGAAATCTTAACAAATACAGCTCTATTAGCTTCACACCAATTTAATATCAGATTGTTAAACGTTAATGTACTGCACCCTATAGCTTTAAATAGAATTAGATATGTTTACAGCTTTGGTTAAATACACCTTGTTCCTCCACATTAAATTTTATTACTAGAATTCTCCATCAGCAAATAGGAGTAAATCATATTAGTGTCACAGGCTGTGTGGGGGTTGATTCTGCAGCCCAAGGAAAAGGTATTTTATTACTCTTTATTACCAATTTCTAATTGGTAGGTGTGGTCAGCATGTCATTATCTCTGCAATTGCAAGCAAATTATTTTAGTATAACTGTAACATAATTGTGGGGTTCTCTTCATTAAAAAGTTCAATAAACTTGTGTCCTTAGCTAGGGTTTGGCCAGGTTCTGCTGGCATAGGACTCAGACCAGGTAAGTTTGCATTTGATGTTTAATTTGTAGGTTAAATTCTGCGATTTGAGGGCTTCTCCAAAACACCTCTGGTAAGTGACATGAAGATGCAGAGATCCTTTTTGGTTTCAGTCTAACCTGCCAGGGTGAAAGATAATATTCCTAAATTTTACTGCATAACAAGTGGTCTTCTGAGTTTTCTACACTAATGTGAGATGTACTCATTCCATGTGCGTTGTTCCACCAGCAGGTTTGATTCCATTTCACTACCTTAGTTGGGCAGATCGAAAGACTGCATGTCAGTGGAAGACTCTTGCATAGCAATAGGTATTTCAGGAATCCTCCCTGTCTTGGCGCCCTACTGTGTCTCTCTTGTTCCTTACCAGCACTGCTGGGCTGTTTCCAAGCCCCGCAAAGGGCTCTTCAGTCTTCGACCACTATGGTCAGAACTGTTCTGGCAGCCATTTGTGATCCTCCTGCTGAGATCTGCTCAGGTTTTCATTTTAGTGTATAACAGAGCCAGTCACTGCAGCTGCATTTCCCTGCTGTGAGGATCTGAGACATGATCTGTGAGGATCTGCCCTTGCATCTCACACCAGGGAAGTAAGAGGTCATATCCACAGAGACCCCAGGCAACTTCACTTGGGTTGTGGTCCTGGCTAAGGAAAAACTTTGGGGAAAGGAACTGGTTTGGTCGAACACAAGCTTTCCCTCATGGACTTAATTTAAGCCTTGTTAAAATCCTATCTGTCTGTACCAATATTTTGCCAGAAGGAAGTGAATGAGAACACAATAGTGCAGTAGGGCTTTGTACATAGAGTTGTGACAAGACAAGATCACCTTTGGGGCTTTTGCCTTCCTGTTCCAGGCTGGCATCATCTTGGGCACAGTTAACAGCAGTAAACAGCTAGCCACAACCCCACATCTTTCCTTGAGAAATTAGCCATTGATACTTTTGGATTATCCTCAGGAATGAAGAAGCCTGCAGGAACTTCTCTAGAGGACTGGTAAGACAAACTCTCTCCTGACACTGGGGAGGGTGGATGACCACAGCACAGAACAAAGACATCACATAAAATATACAGGGCAAAAAACCACATGGGGATGGGCAACGGCTGTCACTTTCAAACATAGTAACTGCATGCATGTCCTCCCCTTACCATGAAAGCAAACAAGAAGTCACTGAATACTGCTCAGTGGTGCTGTACCATTTCCTCTGCCTGTGATTCTGCCTGCTGTGCATAGGAACTAGAGTGAAAACTGCTCAGCGCTGCCTGTGAAGGGATTTTTCAGGCAACCAGTTTAGCAGCTTTACACATCTCTTTTCCCCTGAACTAGTCCTGTGAGGCTGAAGCCAGAAAGCGTTAGGCCAGGGATTAATTTGGCCTTGCAGTTCCTGTTAGAAGGAGCTAAAACCATTTATTCTGCATTTCTCACACTGAAGCATATTAAACTCAGTGAAATTTTCTTCTCTGTAGTCTTTCAGTGGGTTGCTTTGATACTTACAATTTATGTGCAATTAATTACAAGATGCTGTTTTTCTTTCTCCAGTGATGTGATCATCATAATGATCAACATTATCAAATCTAGGTGGACATTGCACAAGAAAAGTCAAGAACCATGGCCTAAGTGCTCAGATCAGAGGAAGGTCAACAATTTTGCTAGCCAGCCATTATTTTCTACATGGCACCTCCTCATCTTAAGTGGTCCTCCTTTGCAACTGTACTCTGTTCTCAGAGGAAAATACGCCCTTCAAATCCCTCAAGCAAACATAGCTATGCTCACTTCTACCTCTACTTCCTCCTTGCTTGCTCTCAAAGAGCAACCAGAGGATAGAAGAGGAACTAGCACAAAAGCCAAAATTAGTAAATCACCGTGCACATGATTACAGCAAGTGGCAAAGGCCACTCCTATGTATCACTATAAAAAATAACACTAATTGGGATGCTTTGCAATTTCCTGTACAACCCATAATTAAGTTAGATAAGAAACTAGCAGTGTCTAAGTGCTATAAATGTCTAAATTAAGTTATTTTGAAAGTGCTTGGCACTTTGACATTTGAGAGTTCAGAGTAATTGGGGTATTGAAATAAAACTGCTTCTGTTATTTAAAAGGTCATTATCTTCTTCGGGTAGATATATAAGGACTATTTTCTACTCTACTGAGCTGGTCTATTTGGTTCAATTAGACCTGCTTCAGTAGAGTTCTAGTGGGCTTCCTCCCACTTATCACAGTCCCAGCACTTGCACAGAGAAGGGCCTGTAAATATACAGCCCAGATATGGAGTATATATTCAGCTCATAATCAGGCTCTGAAGAGCCCAGAGCTTCCCCCATGAACACCGCAGGCTGCTATACAACAAGGTGGCAAATGAGCCCTTACACAACAAAAGCCAACAAAGCTGGCTGAAGCCAGCCTGCCAGGCAGACAAAGGCTTTGGAGCAAATCAGGATTTCACCTTCCCAACCCAATAATCTCATAGTCTGGCAGCAGTTCTGGTTATTTCCATAACACTACTAATTCCTTTTTTACAACATCCACAGTCCCACTGTCACACAAAGATATGCCTTTTTGCTTGCTTACTAGATCTGGTACTCTGCAACTGTGTCAGTCAAAGGTGGGAACTTAAATGACTGCACCTTGACTGCATTTGATTTTGGTCAGTCCAGCAGTGTCAGTAAAATAAGGAGTATAAAGACATGGACATTGGCCGAGGAGATTCAACTCACCACCACTTCTCCACTGGAGCTGCTACAGCCAGGAGATGGTGGGGAATGGACTGAGCACTGGAGGGGCCAAAGAACACTCTCACCATTCACTTCTGTGGCTTACTTCATGTGCTCCCCTCAGGAGAGCAGAGTGTCCCACTGAAACTGGAGTAAACATGGGAACAGTTTTTGCTGTCCCTCTTGACCAGGGAACATACGTGCAAGGGAAAAACAAAGTCCTGAGAGTCTCGTGTCCAAACTGAACAAGGAGACAATTTCTGACCTGAAACAGGGAAAGTTCCCTTGCTGCTGTTGCCCCAGTGACTGCACTACACCAACAGCCTCCACATGCATAGAGCTGCACCACCTGTTGCAAGTGATTGCTGAACAGAGGCACCACTGTCCCCATCAAAAGGGCTACATTTGCTCAGCACTCATTACAGTAAGTATTACTCACAGTCACTAATATTGCAGTGTACTGCTGAAGGCTGCCTGGTTCTGAGTTCCACATTTCCGCAAGACATTTAACCCTAATGCAGGGAATAAGGGTGAGCCCTGTTAGATGAGCTCTTTTAAAAATTTCATGTGGCAAATTTGCATGAGCCTCCTGATACTTGGGAAGAGCTCTGATTACAAACTGTCTGTAAGGCAAAAAGTATAGAGAGGGTTGGCATTCCTCTACAGGAATTACTCCACCCTGTACCCTCTCACCCCCTCCATCAGCCTGGCTGACTTCAATGACAATAATTGCCATGCACACGTCTGAACAGTTACACCAATAATGCAACAACTGATCCCTGAGATGAGAAGAGTAGCACACAGTGACAACCACAGGGAAAATTGTCCTGTGAGAATTACAGATTTCCTTGCATAGATATCTCAAAAAAGGTTTGAGTAAATTCTTTTTTATGAGGATGCAAAGGCCCTGCAGTGCACAGGCAAGTATTGCTTCATGAGTGTTAACTAGCCAGCAGAATGCTGGAGATCAGGCACTACTTAACGCTCAGTGTAACACTTACAAGACTGCTGTTGCTGAACAAGGAAGCAAGATAGTCTGTGCAATAACCAAATAAGTGTAATTAGGGCATTTTAGGGTTTATGGTACTCAATTAGATTAAACTGGTTTTCAAAGTCGCATAAAGGTTGTGTTGTTCCACATTTCTCTTCTTCATATCTCTATAGGGCAGAGTTAAAACTTATTTCTGCATTTCTTATCCTAATGGGATTGGATTTCTTCTAAGGATAATTCTCACCCTGAGCTGTTTACCCTGTGCAAAAGTTGGTTCTGAGATAATTATAATACGCTGTTGGTGTTCACGCTGTTCCACTTACAGTAACAATGGCGTTGTGCTAAAAGTATTTGCTGTGGAATTGCTATACTTCATTTTTCAAGCATATTCTAGATCTACTACCCCTACACCTCAAGCATGTGTCACATCAGGGTACTCACAACTCACACCACTACTGCCCCTGACCTAGCACCAAGTTTAGTCTATGTATCAGCGAAAGTCACCTCCATATGCAGAGCTGATGGAATTTCCTGGACATTTTCATGAATATTGATAATCCACCAAATATACAGGAGACCAAAACAAATATTAAAACAGGTGATTGCAAGAGGGTTGGTTTCAGGTGATCCTTCAACCACTTATTACAAATTTTGAGCAAAAACTTCCTGTCCCAGAGACTTGCCTGTAGGAAAATGACCAGGTAGCACTCTACCACTGTCACACACACTGGCTGTATCAGGCCTAGAAAATTTAAGGACTGCGGCATGCTGACATTTGCGCCTTAACTCTGCAGTCTGAGTCGTGCTTTCGGTACTCACAGTATGTATTTCTTCCCATGATTTATGTCATTTGGGAAAAATTCTCTAGAGCTAGAGAAGAACCCAAAATTTTCTCAACCAAGCGTTGTTGTACAGCAAATCATTCCTGATCAGAACTTTTACCAGGATGAAATTGCAACCCACTTCTTTTCATCTGCCTTTTATATTCTCCCAAACTGCAGCTCCCTGAAAATGGGGAGAAGCTTGACTTGGGAACACATTTAACGTGCTGACTTCCATTCACACATGCACACTCTGGACCTGTTCTCCGTAATTTGAAACAGATGTTGCCAAAGCAGCTGCTGAAGATTTAAGAGAGCTGATGTTAGGCACAAGGAGATGAGCCTGTCAAATCCATGCATGGCCAGCCTACTGCTGGCCTCTTCTTATACCAAACAAAGCCAGGTTGATGTCTAGAGTATTGGAGCCATTAGTGCAGCTGCCCAGGCTGCAGAGTGCCACTGCCAGCTCTAGAACAGGGAGCATCTGCTCTTGGCAAAGACAGGCTGCATGAAAAGGCTAAAGGAGAAGACAATTTGCAATCTATTCAAGATGCTTACCAGGTAAATGAAAACACAGTGACCTTCTTTCACAGCTCTTAATCACCTTTACCATGGTTCAGTAAAGCTGTATTTGCAGTTGACAGGAATCCAAATCTTTCTGTCCATGTATCCAAATCACATCTTATTTCTAAGGAATGTGCAGAAGGAAGAGGAAAGAAGTAATACACTTCTGTTGACAATTGACCTTTCCTCAGTCCTCAGGAAAAATAAAGATAGGCACAGCTCCATAGGGCTACTTTGATTTGAAAATGCTGGTGTGTTTTGGCCTGTTTTCAGTGTATGTTTCCCTGAGCACAGAAAGATTAGTATTTGACTCATCAAGTCTTGCATTTGGAGGTCAGAAAGGAAGACCAGGCAGGTCATCTGTGTAGACATAATGCAGACTTCCTTGTATGTCTGCATCATGAGCTTACATCTAATTACTGCATTTTCCACAGGCAATTACCTCACTCACTATGGAGGTTAGGCTGAACCATGGGGGGGTTGGGGTGGGGACATGTCTCAGCACTCTGTAGGGAAGGAAGCTGTTTGCTGTAGGAAGACTTGCTCATTCAGCAACATAGTTCAAAAGAGAAGTCATTAGCTAAGCAGTGTCCTATAGGAAGAAGAAAGTTGATCATGTAGTTAAAAGAAGGCTGGTAAAAACCTGTCTTCTACTCCAGATTCTTCCTAATGATGCTGAAGAGCAAGTCTCTAGCACCAAGATTTTTGCATATAGCGGTTCCTCATGTTTCTCAGTCTCTGGCTGTGCAGTGCAGCACACATGGGGCTTCACTCTTGCAGTGCTAACCAGTCCCAGTGCACTGGAAAACAGGGATCTGTGTGCCCAAGGGTGTGTTTGGTGGTATGAATAAAAGAGCCTTCATGCCCATAATGTCTTTCGTGATCTTCCTGGCACTACTCTGACCCAGTCTGTGTGTTCAGGAAGCTGCTCTGCCTGTGTGGCTATGCAGCCCTTCTGTATGTGAGGTAAAATATTCAATCTCTTCACCAGGTCAAGGAGGAGCAGAAGAGAAAGGGAGTTATCAATTTAGCTCCTTCCAATTATGCTAAAATGTTAAAGAGGTTGATTTTTCACAGTTTCTCCATCCCCACTAGGGACACAAATGGCACTTAAATTTATTGCACTACAGTCTCAGCCTTCATTTACTACAAATACTCACTTTTACCATACAGGGTGATTGTGGAGGTAAATCCTGAAGTATGTCTAATATACTGATCTTCCAGAAAGTATGGGGACAAGGTTAGAAAGACAGCAAAGAAGGAAAATGAATGAATATGTTGACCAGCCGTGTCAGATCTTCCTCCTCACCTATTCCATACATCTTGCCTGCTTTACTATAAAAAAAACCTCAGAGATTAGGAAACATTGCACCACATCACATGTTCACAGTGGGGCTGGATAAAGGCACCAGCATCAACCTGGGAATTCCAGCCTTTACTTGGTAAACAAAATAGCTTCTCAAAAGGCATACATACATTTTTATGCAGATTCAGGGAGGAAGGAAGTGTAAGAATGGAGATATTAATATTCTTGCATGTCAGTGAAGAACAAAAATACTGCAACATACTCATTTAACACCTCTTTGAAGCCTGAGTATTTTTTTAATCTCATGATATTAAAAACACAATATGTTGTTATTATTAAGCTACACTGCTCTTTGGCTTAATCAAGGCAGTTTTATTTGCTAGATAATATTTGTGAAATACAATGTATTATGTCAAATTCAATACCTAAAATAACATTTTAAATACAAAAGTTTTCCCAGGACAAATACTACAAAATCTCATTGTCTATGTGCATATCTGTCAGTTTCTCTTACAACTTGGGCGTCCAGTGTCTAATTTAAATTATACTTGACTGCAGGGTCAGTCCAACAACTCCTTTGAGATTCAGTTCCCAACCAGAGACTTCCAGTTTCTCTGATTCTCTCATGCTTTGGAGGGTAATTTTTCTCTCCATCCAAAAGGTTGAAAAAGAACTCTTGGCTATTTCTTCCTACCCATCCACAGACCAGCAGCAGATTCTTCCCCAGTCATCACCAACCAGGAGCTTGGAGGAATTTCTTGAGAAAGAAAGAAAAAAAACAAAGAAAACCATGTTTAAGAGGAAGACACAAATAGGATCAAGGATTTTTCTGTATGTGCAGCAATTAGGAGGATGCAACATTCAGGGATGTACATTATCTTTAAAGTTAAAATTGAAGACCCATGTTAGAGAATATTCAAAGTTTGGTACTTCAAAGACTGATCTTAGAATTGAGTCCAAACTTTCCTGGAGTTCAGTGGGTTAGTTGTGGACAATTTAACCAGATCAGAAGCTCTTACCCTTCTCTGAGATTCTATGGATGTTAAATAATCTGCTGTCCAGATTCAGAATTCAGACTTGTTAGCACAATGTCATGGCTTCAGCCAATGAAATCTCTGCTGCATGCAGTGCCACCAGCACTAATGAAACTAACCCTCACCCCAAACGTTCCCCCTTTCAATGCACATCAACATCACACTAACTGCTCTAAAGCTGAGCATGCAGAATGCAGGAACATTTTATCAACTGTCCAAATTTCAACACTTTTGGAGAAAGAGACAGTAACTGTTTTACAGTACATTGTAACATCCTGGAGAAGGAGATAACAACAAATATTACAGCCAGATGACCGTGGGAGAGGCTCGAGTAAACTAAAATACTGCTGGCTGTGCAAACTGGGAGGAGTTGAACAACGAAGTTGTCCTTTGGCCAAAAACTTCCTGTTCGCATTTTAAGGAGATAGTATCTCCAGCAGCTCCTAGGATAGGAGCTATTTCTGTGTTGCAGAGATGGTGTAGCAGCTACTGAGTTCTACACATCACGGCCAAAACCTGCTATTGCTCCTGGCTTGTCTCCTGCCTGTCCAATGACTACCGCAACATCCTTCATTAATGTACCTAGCCAGGCCAGCTCCTTGAGGAGCTGCGTTTGGCTACGAGAGGTTCGACCGAGCTCTCACAACCCCCAAACCAAGCGAACATCGGGAGCCCAGCCCCAGCCCCGCGGGCCCCCTGCCGGGCCGCGCCGGCAATGGCCCTACCTGGACACGGCCAGCGCCGTCACCGCCGGGCTCGTCCTACTCGCTTTGCCAGTCAGGGCAACGCTGGGATTCAGTTCCCGACAGAGAACAAGATGTTTTCCACTCTCGTTACCTGTTGTGTGGTTTAAAAATAAATATTTAGAAAGCGTCTGGGGGGCAGCATGGATGGGATTGTTATTATTTACGGTCAGCAAGTTGTTAAGTTGAGAACAAATATATTTAATCTTGGCCTGTGCTGTTGCAAAATAGGCCCATCCCAATTTAATTTGTGGCTATGATAGTTACATGTGCTGACGTGCGGCTGTATCAATTGTGTGCTAAATTGGATTTGTGTATTATTGCTTTCTAAATTGCATGCCTAGTTCAGCAAAATTGTTCATCAGTTTTCACTGGCTCTGTGCTTAATAAGATGCCCCACAATACTTTGCTGCCAGGATATAATACAGCCCATAATTGCCTAGTAAAAATAAATTACATAAAGCCCTGGTATTATCAACTTATCTAAATCTGCTCATAACAGAACCAATAATTAAATGCTGTGAACATTTCACATACACACACATACATACGCACACACGCCTAACAACATAACTCAATCACAGTTACTCCGGTCTTTTTAATGACTGTGTTTTGTATTAATTTTATTTTCTTTAATGCACAAAATGAGATGTGGGAATATTTGGTCATTTAAAATAATTCTGAAATTATCTAAATAGGTTAAGGGAATATGACCCTGCTTTGATTACACCTCTCAACTCTTTAATAAAGAATGCTGGTCCCATATCCATCTGAAAACATGCAACCTTATGTTCATGTGCAAACAGGTGTTGTCTCTACACATCACCAGATACCTGCGGTCAGCACATACCTTTTATGGTCCTCTTGGGAAAAAAACCACAAACAAGAGTGTTCTGCTGTGCTCCCATGGATGGCTTTTAAGTCCTCATTTAGAAAACTGCCTAAGATATACATTTTACAAATAGCTAAAATATCAGTCTGTTCAAAAATATGCATATGCAATTATGCCTGGAAAGACCTGCCACAGGAAGTTATGGACAAAAACTTCAGAAATTCTTAAATCAAAGGAGACTTTTCTGTAGGTAAAGAGAATCCACAAAATGACTACAGAATACCTCAGGGATTTTGGAAAGAATGTTATGTGTTTTGCTTTGACTTATTGACAAAGCAATCTTTGATTAGAGATGAGAACAAAAATATGAAGCTACCACAGCCAGACTGTCTCACATTTGGCATTTCAGGTGTTCTTGCACCTTCTCCAGAAGAATCTGGCTCTGGCTACTCTGAGGCATAACAAAAGGTTTGATAAGCATCTGTTTTGGCTGTTATACATACAGAAGCATATTGGAAATATTTCCATATAGCAATCTAAGTACTGTTGATGCCAAGTTCCATGAACAGCACTTCTGAAGATCTCTATGGTAATGCCCAATTACTGTATAATATCTTTTTTTTTGCAGATGTTACATCTATAGAGCTATATTTATGCAAATTTCATGCCTAAAATTGAAGTAATAGAGAATGTCTGTAATGAGGACCACAGCAAATAAGTGGAGTAAATTATACATAATAACACCACAATTCCTTTCTCTTAGAAAAAGCGCTGGGAAAAGAAGAAAGCTGTGCTATTTAGGATGTGCCTTTAAAGCTTTCTGACAGGTTTCAGCTCCTGTACTTTTTAGAACAGAGAAGTGAGCTTGTGTTGTTTTTAGTACCAGTCAGCACCATAGGCCCACAATCTTATTAACCTCAGCTCTGTGAGAACTCCATGGTATCAGCTTCAGCTGCACACAGCCTTGAATAAACAGCTCCAAGCACTAAGGCCTGCTGCTGGCCTCCCACCAGTTTGAAGGACCTCTGACTTCTTTTAGGGTGGCAAAGACAACAAACTTCTCTGTTCCATCCTTGAGCAGGATCTGGCACTGCCCACTCTGACATGATGCCAGGATACTTTAGTACAGGCCATCAGCAGAGGTGCCAAGGCAGTGGACTTTCTGGAGCCAGGACTATTTCCAGCCATTAGTTTCATAGGCTCATGCAGAAAGGTGGTCTTCTGAGGTTGAAAGAACCCATGAGAGAGCCTATGAAGAAGCTTCCAGCTTCATCCAGGCAGGATGTGCCCATGAGAGGGTGGGCTGAGGTGTGCTCTCTGTCTCCAAGGTGGGGCAGTTCCTACCCACCACCACTGCTGCTGGTCACAGTAACACTGCACCAGTTGCTCACACCGTCTCCCCTTCGCAGCACTGTGCTAACACAGCCTCTTCTTCCTCACAACCAAACAGGGCTTGGAGCACTGGGTCACACTGCAGTTCACAGCCCACCCTGTGGCCATACCTGTGCCGCCCGGCTCTTCCCTCGCGCTGCTCTGCGCTCTCAGTCCAGCACCTTGCTCCGGGGTATTGGTGTATTTGGTCTTCCACAGCTGTGCCAGTGAGGGGGTAAAAATGAAAAAAGCATGGATTGTAACAATGAGAGATTCAGCTCCTGCTTCCCAGCAAGAGGTGAGAATTGGACTTCTAACACCAGAACAGGATTTTGCAGTTGTCTCCCTCTCTGTCACTGTGCTGCAGGGTGTCACGCTGGAGGAATGTATGCAGGGAGCTGGTGGGGTTGCAATGCTGACATGCTATCAAAAATCCCAGTAACCCAGGAAGTTCTCCTACCAGACTGGAGGCAGAATAAGCAGTGAATTCCTACTCATTAGGAAGTATGACTTAATTAACTGAGCTGTGAACTCTCAGAACCATATTCAAACATATTTCTGAGGAGTGATAGAATTTTTGCTTTTAGAATCACCCCAGAACGGACAGCACATTTTCAAAATTCTCCCTGAATGGCAAGAAGTCCTCTGCTCAGGAGGATTAAAGTTGATAGGAAGCAAATACTTTACTCTGATTTTCATTTTCTGCCCTCTGCTGCACTGTTAAGAAAGTGGCATGGGCTTTTATTAGCTCTGTTCCTCCATTTAGAATACAAAATCTACCTCCAGTCTACAATGAATCAGGATTCGTTTTCCTCTCTCCCATCCACCTACCCTCACCACTCCATCTGTGCTTCCTGTGATGATGATGCTGTGTGTGTCCCAGTCCATCACTTCAGCAAAGCAGCAGCAAACAACGTGGCAGGTGGGGCTGCAGGCGGTGCTGATGCTTGCGAGAAGCTGGCCATTGACTGTCCACAGGTACAGGTAAGATCCAGCACAAGAGATAATGTCACCCTGGAACAGAGCAAGAGGCTGTATCTCAAAGTCCTACACTCATCCTCCTCATAACTTTTAAATGCTGATTAGAAACTGATGACTTGCTCTGATTTAAATTCTGACCACTGTTTTTCTTCTGGTCAGATGATATAAACCAGACAAAGTAAAAATTACCTTTTTTCCGCATGAAAAATTCTGACATTTTTACATCATAGAAACCTGAAACAACAGTCTCAGATTTAGCAAGATAATGCAGAAATAAGATTTTTTTTCACATTTTAAAATGAAAATATTTAATGAAATGTTCCCTTTCTGTTTTCCATAAAATCCATGCTTTTAGTAAAAAAGCCGACTGACAGACTGACCTAGCTACTGTCAGGGACAGGGGCTGTGCACAAGCAGTGCCTAGCATAGGTCCTGGACCAGGACTAGTGCTCTTATAAGTTTTACAAATAAGCATTCTCTGAAACAAGGACATGGTGTTCACCTGCTTAGCTGCGAAGCCTTCGGTGATTTCACAATCCTCCTCTGCCCCTCACAGGGAGCTCAGTGTCATCGCATTTTTACACTGTGTTTTGCATTTGACCAATGACCAGCTCCGCATCCAGTGACCTGCACTTCTGATGCAGAAAACATCCTTTGCACTGCACCCTTCCCCTCCATTCCATGCAGGCACAGCCTTTACCAGAGACTCCTTGTAAGGAGCAAATACACTGGTAATTCCTTGGGGAAACACACAGAACCAAGAGCCAATGCTGCAACTGTAAATGATCTAATCAAAACAACATTTTGATCAGGTTATTAACTGAAATTCTACCTAACCTTTCCGCTCTTGATCCATACTAAGAATCACCTAAATAGAACCTCATCAGCAAAGTCATCTGATTCTGGCAAAGGACAGTGTGCCCTTAAATTAGCAGCCTGCATCTGGTTTAAGTCAACTAACACCTTACTTCACCTCCGCCTCATTTGGGGCCAGGGCTCTTCACCCTGCTGGGGAGAATTCTGGAGATAAAAAATGATAGCATGTTCAAAACAGAGTTGCCAATAATTCAAGAGATTAAATTTTAGCTACCTTATCTACATGAGAGTATATGATGTCCAGGCATTTGGCAATGATCTACAGTGCTTTTTAGATCTAGACCAGGGATTTAAAACTAACTGAAATAATTAGTTACAGCAAGCTTTTACAATACTCCTTAGTTTATAAACTTTTTGGGAGAGTTCTTATTTTGTGTCTACACGTCACAAACACCATGAGGTTTGGACCTATAGATGGAACTTCTAGACGCTCAAGAAACTCCAACAATCACATAATGAAGAGCTGTATAGGGTTCTTATTTCACAGAATTTTTTTTCCTTCAAAACTTTGCTTTGAACCATTCTGAATTTTTCAGGGAAAAAACCCTTGCTACCAATCATGTAATTTTGTGTCAATCAAAATAATGTAGCAAAATGGAAACATTTTGTTTCTATTTTCATATAGCAATACATAAATATAGAGAAGAATTAAACAAAAATTACATTTCAGAATTAAGTGTTCTGTTTTGCTAACATCAAAAAGAATTCTTTAATCTACAAGTTATGGACTCCTTAATTTTTTTTCCTTGAAGCTTCAGTCATACTTTTTTAAGGTTTTTACTCTTTTAAATGAACCTTTCTATAGACTATTATCCAAACAGCTTAACCATTTGCACTCCAATAAAGTGGAGATCAGTCACTTGGATCAGTCACCAGACTGTTCCTGGCACAGACCGTCTCATTTTTGGACAGTTCCAGGAGAGCAGATACTGACTGAAAAGGCTCCTGTACAGGCTGGTACATGGAACGGAGAGAACTCTGTCCCCTTGGGATCTCGAGCAGCTCTGTGCCAGCCCACCCTCTCATTTCTGAATGCTTGGCACTGCTTCAGCTCACTTCACAAGGGACCACCAAGATACTTGGAACTGGCCTGCTGAGGCCACTGGCCACTTTACACTAACCAGGACTGCTAGGACTGGGAGCTGAGCTGGCACTGAGCAGACTACTTAATTCCTACCCTCAAACTGCTAGCCATCAGACTGCATGGTTAATAAAGCTGTGATATGAGATTATTGTTTTGGCACAGACTAAGTAGAGAATATCTGCCTGGTTTCTTAGTGCTATGAACTCAATTTTGCCTCTGTACAATATCCAGGACTGGATTCAACCTTGAATTGTTTGAGCAGCTGAAACCCTCTTCTAGTATATTAGCAGAGAGAGAAAATACAAATATGAAAGCAACATTTTTGGGAGGTAACAGGTTGGGAGAAAAAAATCTCATCCAGAGTGTTTACAGTAAAATCCAGTACAAAATATTTTCCTATCAACATGCATGCAATTCTGGCCAGGCACAGACCTCAACGGATTTACACCCACTGCTATCAGGAGCTCTCCCCGCACCTGAGAGTAGAAGGGAAAGGAAAAAGCCAACATTATCACTGCAAAGGTGTAAGGCAGTTGTCAGCTGAGGTGGCAGACTGCAGCCTAACATCTCAGCTGCATGAATGTGCAGCTCAGATGTGGCTCTGCTGCATGAATTCCAGGAGAAATTAATGAAATAACAGAGGCAACAAGGTTATGGGTGAGCCAAATCCAGGAGGTACTAGGGTAATACTTCATGCTCCATAAACTAAAAGTTGTTTAATCCTGCTATCTATCCATCCAAAGATGCTTCTACTTAGCTACTCAGTCTAAGATGTTGCTTTTAGTGCTCGCCTCTCATCATTAAGAACACTATTAGCAATCTCTGTAGAAATAAAAAAAATCAATGTATCAGACTCTCAGGATGTTTTTATATTGGGAAAAGCACCCATTAAATTATCATGAAATGTTCATGGATGCATCAGAAGAAAGATGATAAATGAAGATCTTACTGTTGAATTGTTGATGGCAAGAGAAGTGAGGCTTTCCTCGTGAGCAGGAAGCTGGTTTATGAACGTCAGCTGGTTCAGGTCCCAGATAATGCAGGTTCTGTCATCGGATCCACTCACAAAGATGCTGTAGGTTACAGATGCAGCAAGGCAGGTCACTGCCTGAGTGTGTCCATACAAAGCCTGGTGGGGAAAAACAACCAATAAACCACAACAGATCGTGGCTGATTTACTAGGGAACCACGGTCCTACCTCATTTGCTTAGTAAAAACAAGCAACCCAGTCATTCTTTGGAGAACTGAAGAGGAAATGAGGGGGAAATACCAAAGGATATTACAGAGCATCCTTATCCTCAACTCATAGCTGAAGAAAGCTGAGGGTCCAAGTGATCATATGACTTGCCCAAATTACAGAGTGATTCAGGGACCTTGGCCTACTCTTCAGATTTTAAGACAGTGCTTTGTGCTCAGCAAGAAAAAATCATTATTCACTTCAGTCCATGCAGTTTTAAGCAAAATTTATGCTTGGAAATTTCTCAACATTTAAAACGCTTTTTGAAATAAAATTTATCAGGATATATTTCAGTGACCCTCTCTATCCTATCTTTCCGTGTATCTGAACAAGTACTAATACTTTTCTAATATTGGTTAAGAAGAGAAACAGCATTTATGGAGCATTCTTGCTTTTAAGCCCTGTAGGTATTCCTTTCTCTTTCATCATTACATAATGTTCTTTTTTTTGTTATTGTTTAATAGGTTCAGAGTCATAAGGAGTGCCCAGCTAACCTTATTTAAACAGTTTCTTAAAAAGAGAAACATGTTTTAGGCAATTTAATAGCACAGTAGAAGACATGGATTGAAGTATACTGCTGACAATTGTTTAATGCAGCATTGTCAAGTGACAGCAGTGTACATTTCTGCTACACAACCACAGTAAATGACAGTAAAACCTGGAGGGCAACAGAGAAAAAGTCCTTCACAGCTTTCCTAAAAAGCCTTTCAGGGCTCATTTTTTAGCTGCCTTACTGTGAAAAATCAGACCCACCAGTTTCAATGTTGGTTTTCAAAGGAAATGCATATTCCTTGCTGGATTCCTTTCCATGACATTATTAGCACATTTCTAGGTTCTATCCCTGTTCAGCACAAAGCAGGGGAGCCACACGTCCCAGATGACTTTTGTGGACACACTTCATCCTCTTTTCCAGCATGTCACTGTGAGACTGAACTTTTGCTGGCTAACATGCTGCCACTTGCCAAGGTCACCAGGACAACAGCAGTAAAACATTAATCCACTGGTGAGGAGGCTGAGCTGCAGCAGGCTCTGTATTGCTGAAGGTGACCCACAACTGCTAGGGATGACTTTCAGCTTGGGATTTATTCCATTCACAAGAACTGTCAGCTATAAATACTGGCACAAAATTAGGTCTCCAACTGCAGTTTTCAGAAGTCAGAAACACTCTCACCTAAGCATGGAAAAGGAGGCTCAGTGATAGCTTTGGACTGGCTGTAGAACAGTGTCTTTACAAAGGACTGGGCATAACTGAGCGCCCACACTTGAGAACTACCCACGACTCCTACAAAAAAGGCTGGGACAAGGCAGGTTCAAGGGCTCAAAATTTCCTCTCCCTTTTCCAAAGCATGAAAGAAAACATATCCGCTGTGAAAGCATCCAAACTGCCAAGTCAAGCCAAGCTAAGCTCCTGTACAAGTTTCACTAAAACCGTTTTTCTCTTTTATTTTAACCCATGAAGATCCTACTTGGCAGTGAAACACTTTAAATACAAGCTGAATGTGGAAAAGAGGGATAGACCTACACACAATTACAATATCAGCTTCAACCCAGCAGTCTCAATGCACATTCATGAAAAAAAGTCTCATGCTTGGCTCTCTACATCTTTTCATTATCACTCTGCAAAGACTGACAGGTTTTTCCTTAATGGGAAATATTCTGCAGCATATTTGCATAAAGATCTTGAGGCTTATCTCCAAAGTATTTTAACAAGTATCAGAAGACTGAAAAAAAGACCAGCTTCACTGCAGGAATACTTAGTCCATGACAACTTAAACCAAGTTTGATCATTCAATTTAACTGGCTGTCAAGGACACAGACACTTTACATATATCCTCCACACCTTGCTGAGAGGTCTGTGAGGCAGAGAGCACACCTTGCTTAAGTGTTTCATTTGGCCCAGAAATTCTGGGGACTGGATCACACAGATCCCTCTGCTAGTAAATTGCATGGATCAATAGTGAGGCAATTACACTCAATCTTTAGCGTTCCACAAAACCATGGAAGCAGATCCCGCTAGAGAGGCAAAAGCTACTTTTTCTGCAGAAATATAGTTTCTGTACTTTACTACATTCCAGACCAGAATGTGTCAGTCCCATGAGACAGCTGGTAAGTGAATAGCATCCACTTTATAGCACATAAGCTGTTCTTAAGCAAAGCTCACTCTCTCAGGAAATATTTTTGTTCAGCAGAAAAAGCAGCCACCACGAAACAGTGAATTACATGAAAGCAGCAAGTAATTCACTGGAAGACATTTAGAACCATAGTTCAAGTTTACATCCATTCCAGACAGTCATTAAAAAAAAAAAAAAGCATCTGCTAGCAAAGTAAAGGAGAAAATACAGAATTTGTCATTGCATGAGCTCATACCACTTTGTGGATTTTGGGTAATACCGAATTAATCACATTGGAACACATCAGCAAAGCTGATTTTAGATTGTTAAAGAGAAAGGCACTATATTGCAGATAAAAGACAGCCTCTTTGGTTGCCTGAAACTCAAACTGACCTCCTGACTGGTATCTTTTGGATGTTGATGAAAATTACTGCTTATGCTTTTCTCTACTGCTAGTTCTTCCATTTCTATGTTCATGTCCTGCTTTGGAATAGTAACCAGCTGAATTAAAAAGTCATCAGATCTTGTCTCATATTTCTGTCTTCTACAGCATTAAACATCATAAACCTCAGAAGAGAGGCTGCTCTAAAACAGTTTGCCCCCCCTAATTTCAACACAAATTCCAACAGGAATGTCTGATAAATGAAGATCTAAATATTTCTCTGACATCCAAACAGATAATGAAGTTTTCACTTAATGACAAATAAAATATGTTTACGCTTAGCACGTAAGCACTGAAATATCATCTGAACATCCCTCCAGAACAAACGAACAGAAGAAGCTTCTGACACTTGGAGACCTTGGTGATCAACGAACCATTTATCAGTCTGCCTAAAAGCAGCAGAGTTTTTTAATCAAGAGTCTCTTGACTTCTCTAGGGAAGAAGGGCCCCATGCTACCTTCCAGATATAATGGTGGTGTGCTCTAGTTGGACTTGTAAAGCTGAGAACTTGCCATAGCTGAACCACACAAATCTTGCATGAGAATTCAATTTTGTAAATGAAATAGCATGTCTACAGGTGGTTGATGACTATAGATGAAGTCTAAATCAACAACCACTACAGGGCTTTGGATAATGAGGACAAAAACTACAGCTTTCTTATTGGATGCATCCCTCCCTGACAGAGTGACAGATAAACCTTTCATGTACAGAATTCAGGCTGAGAAAAAGGAATCAAGAACTTTGCCTAGCTGAGCCTTCATCTCCACCAGCTAAGTTGGCAGGAAGTTTTAGAGATCCTGTCCATTCCTGTAGCAGCCCAGAACAAATTATAAGCATCTCCAGGTGATACTTGTTTTTGAAAATAATCCAAGGGCTGCACTTCAAGAGAGGAGAATATGCCTTATCTTCGTTATTTCTTTTATCATGATGAACTTTGAAAATGCTACTAAAGGGAAAAAATCCACCAAGTGGCACTCATAGCTATAAGCTGTTGGTATAAGGCATATTATCAGCTCCTGACCTGATAAGAGGCTGATCACATGATACTGCTTATTACTGGTTTTTTCCTGCCTTCTTGATTCACCCAAAGGTGCTTCTTCTGACAAACATCTGAGAGATAAAAACCTTATCTTCTAGGTTTCATTAAGTTTCCATAGCAGAAGAGCCACAGTACTTACCTGTCTCAGGTTTAGGCATTTCACTTTGTCTTTGACCAAGGAAAATTCCCAGACACACACAACTGAGCTTGTTCCAGACGTGATTATGGTAGTTGCTGAAGGACACACTGCACAGAGGCACTTTCCCCAATCTGCCATGCACTCAAATGTAGTCATGTTCTGTACAAGAAAGCATCTCTAAGTCAAATGCTCATCTGGTGATACCATGTATTTGCTAATACCAAATGGCAGATTAAATTTTCAAAACTGAGCCTCCATATTTTAAACCTAAGAAAGAAAAGCTCATCATAACCAGTCTCTATGTGAGCACAGCTGTAGACATATGGACATACACAGGCTGCAGCTGCATGTAGCTGTGCCGTTTTCCAGAGGCCAAGGCTGAACAAAGCTCAGTATCTTATGTCTTAGGAGATCTGGGTCCCAATTCCTCTTGTGCCACACTTCCTACATAACTTCAGGAAAGCTCATTCTGCCACCATATAGTAACAGAAGGCAAACATTCCATGTAGATTGAAAAGAAAGCTCATGCTGTGATGGCCACTGCTAACAGAGTTACTGCCAGGCCCTGCAACCCTCCTCTTATTTGGACTGAAAAGCCAAAAGACAAAGCACTAAATTCCATTCTGTGCTCTGCCAGCAGCACCCAAATCAGTCTAAAGCAGTGTCAAGTCTATTGCACATTGCTACAACTACAGCACAAGCATCCTCCTGCACATTCTGCATTAGCTCTCCCCCACACAACTGGGACAATGCTCTGGTGCCAGTGATTCTGGTGGAGTTGGATGGCACAGCTACAAAACCCTACCACAGACAGAACAAACCTTTACCTACTTACAACAAGGACTAAAGTTTCTTATAAGCCTATGTCCACCGGCACTGTTGACCCAGAGAAAACTCAACTTGTCTTGGGGTGACTCTATCATGTGTATCCCCTATCATGCTCTATGCCCAAAAAGTAGTATTGTGCCTTTTCTGTGCTTTTAAACTGAGCTGGAAAAAAAAAAAAACCCGGATGAACTTTCCAAAGCAGCTTCTCAAGGACACAGAGATTACACTCCTCAGTGTTGTGTGGCTGCAGAAGGCACGAAGGGAGCACCCTGCTTGCTTTTTCTTCAGCCAGTTGGTTTTTTTTTCCCTCTTGGTGTGAGACGGAGAGCTGAATTTTGTTTCCTGGGACTTTGGTTTTTTNAGCATCATTATCCTTTTCCTGTGTGTTTGTTAAAATAAATAGTTTTTATCTCTTTCTCTTTCCTTCGAGGAAAAATTTCTTTTTCCCCGAACCCTGTGGGGGGAAGGGTGGTTGCAACCTGTTTTTTCTCTCAGGGACTATATTACTAGATTTTGGCCAAACCGGCACACAACTATTACTTAGAGTGACTGTGTAATCATACTCACTATGCTCAGTGTCACCCTGAGTTTTGAAGTGACAAACTGAATAATTTATGCCTGCAGCAACACTATGAACTGCTAAGCACTGATTTTATTATACAGGGAGCAGAAATTTAAATATACCTCATGGTTTTTTCATTTCCATTGACTTTGGGTATGTCTGTAAAAACATAATGATGCCACTTGCACAAGTATCCAAGTCAGTATCTTGCTGAATTACACGTTATGCTGTTCTGGTACCCAAGCTAATTCAGAAGTCTTTGCATGACATCGTCCCAAATACATCTGAAAATCAGTGTATTTATGGCAGAGGAAGAAACTAGATCTATCAACTGTCCTAACAAGCAGTGTGATGATATAGACCATTTATTTTTAACAGCAAAGAAATAAGAGTATTAACTTCATTATTTTGAATGAATGCACTGGACTATGCTGAAGCCAGAGGGGAATTGACAGATGGTTCTGTCTTAATTCCACCAGAAATTTCTGCACAATGAAATTTCTAATCAGTGACCAGGAGACCTTGTGTTGTCCTTACACAATGACAACATGGACAACACAATCACTGGATGGAAAACTGGAGATAATTTAGAGGCAAATGCCATGATTTTGAGCAGTGTAAAATGATTTTACGCTATCTTGGATATTCAACTTGAGATTCC
Organism: Rhagologus leucostigma; assembly: GCA_013397725.1. NCBI lineage: Eukaryota > Metazoa > Chordata > Aves > Passeriformes > Rhagologus > Rhagologus leucostigma. The sequence goes on from VZTD01000532.1 coordinate 53,111, forward strand.
TCAAGAAGCTTGACTGTGAGACAGTGCTGTACAGCATCCTCTGAAATCAGCTCCCCAACATCCTCTGAAATGGGTGCCCAAACCAGTCAAACACCACAACATATTTGGAATAAAGATATATAAATATTATAATAATATAAAATAAATATAATATGTTAAATATATAAAGAATTTCTTGAATTCTTAGACTTTTTCTTATTTACCTTGTCAGATCCATAGTTTCCAAAGCAGCAGGTGAAGTCCTCAAATCCCCAGCAGAATGTTTTGCTCCAAAGAGGAGGAATCAAAATTTTATTTTTTTCGACAGCCAGAATGCCTTTCTCTGTGTGAACAATGTGCCCAATAGCTCCCTTGGGATAGTCTGGCAAGACAGAGAAAATATTTAATTCTGCTTGGTTTAGAGCACTTATGTTAACTTTTCTCCTTGCACAGCTTGTGTGGTGAGACTGGCAAGTCCCACATCTGGGCTCAGTGCTGTGGCCAGGCCCACAGACAGAAATCCACTCTAAAACTGAGATTCCAGACACGATAGTGGAAACGCTCCTCTCCAGTGGACCGCATAGATCCATGCAGAGGGGATGATGTCTTATAAAAAATAATCTGCTCTGAACTCTACAACAGATATCTGAAGAAGCTTTCAATGCCCACTCCTAATACACAGATATATAAATCACAAGTGGCGGAAGGGATCTTGATTGAACCAACCCATACAAAGCTGTGTGACTACTTTTGTGCTCTTGAAAACCCAGATTCATCCTATCCAAGAATTTTGTACTTGTTAGCTAAGAAAATGGAACACAGCCCGTGCAGCACCTTTTATGGTAACTGGTGAGAGCTTCAGGTTTTGCAGACTGCTCACAAAAGGAGGAAGAATTCCACTTGAGTGAAGGAATAGCCCAGACTCTCTTCCAGATGAACTTTTCCCTTGAGCATTCCTAGATGGATGTGGTTTTGTGAAGAGCTAGAACAAAGGAATGTCATTGAAAAATAAATCTCTGTTTGCAAGACCACACAGGAGAAACACCTGTTTAAACCCTTAATCACAGACTCCAGGACTACCATACATGAATCTCTTAAGTAAAATAAAATCTTATGCATATTACATTTTTATCAGACTACCTCCCTTCCTCACAGAGATAGGAAGCTAATTCCAGCCATTCCGGACAAGAAAGAAAAGCACAGGTGAGACTTTGAGCTGAGTTTTAGCTGACTATGCCCATTCCCAGACTAGTGATTACTTGTGTGACTGTGCTGAAGGAGCAGAACCCAGAGCTGATGCTGCAGCTGTATGGCATACAACAGGAGCAGCATGGTTAGAAAGTGGGAGTGCATACTGATGTAGTACACAGTCTAGAAAAGCCTATAGCCCATCTTTCAGCAGGTTTAAATCAGAGGATGTTTCTGATTTATGTTACTATTACTGGTTTCCAGTCAAAATACTGTAAGATCAAGATAGATTATATTCTCTGCTCTCATGATAAAGTGGTACCTGCTTTGGGATCTGTCCAAAGTTGCTGATAAATCCCAGGATAGTGCTCTTAATCAGAGGATCTTTAATGTTGTTGAGGTCCATTTTGTCTCCATAGAAGTAAGGGTGATAGGTGTTAACTGCCTCCACTGCAGCTGAGCCGTGCTGCTTGTGGCCAAAAATAAGATCTATCCAGCGATGAAGGTGTGCACTGACATAGTCACTTTCCAGTGCCTGAAACAAAAACAAAATTACTTAATTCACTAGACTGTATCCACTACAAATGCATTACTGCTTTCCAATCCCTGCTGGACACAAATTCTCTGCAAGTGAATCACCATACTTTCAGTTCCTCCAGTACCATTGTTCTCAGCACATCCTCATAAAACACCGAGAGACAAAATTGGATCCCTACAGGAAACAGAGGGACAGAGTGCTGCATGTTTGATTTAACAAACACCAGGAGCAATATCCTCAGAGACAACACAAGTAGGTTCCACAAAGCAAAATGAAAGCATTCGACAGATCTTGGCACCCATAGTGATTGGTACATGGATTAATAGGACCAGAATAAACAATTACTACTAGAGAAGACTGGGGGAGATGCTACAAGGTAATATATCCATGCAAATGTGGGCTCCCTAGAAAGCTCAATACAATCACAGAGGAAAACTTGTGCCTGGAAGACCCAGACAAGCAAGTTCATAAGCAGGGGACACAAGCTCAGGCTGAACCTGTGCCCACCACCAGGTTAGCCAGTTTTACCCATGAGGCTTCACTAAATGCTACTGCTCCTGCCATCACCTGTCTTTCCAAATTTTTGTGCATTCCCAAACAGCCTTGCCCAATGATTCAAGCAGCAGTGTCAAGCATTATTAAAAGTACTTTCCTATCTCTGAATCATTTGACTGTGTGATCCCTGATGTTCAGTGAAAGGTCTTCCAAGCAGACCAGCCCACCCAAAGCACAGCAGAAATAAACAAGCTAATGGGATCCAGAACAATGGCTCATTTCACAGAGCAGACAGTGGCCCAGTGCAGCTGGTGTAAATGACCCTGCCCACAGCTATAATGATCACAGGGCAGCTCACAGAACAAGCACAGTGTACAATCTGTCCCTGAACAGACTCAGAACTCATTCTTATTAATAAAAGCAGTTAGTCCATGAATTACAAACTGTAAATTTTGACTGGCATCACTGCCAAAGCAAAACAAAGCAACTAACAGAGCTGTAACTGTGCAGCCTCTCAGTATGTCACTGAGCACTATGGCAAGCCCAGCCAGGGAGGGAGAACTTGTGGTCTAGGGAGGAAGTAAATACATTTACTTAGTGAACTAGATTCCTAACTTACTAAGCATGAAACAGGAAGCTGTTCAGAGTTTTATGTCAAGAACAATTCTTCACTCTGATATTGTTGAAAGCAATAGCCAAACCTCAGAACAGTGTCAAACTCAATCTGTTTTATGCACCAAACTCACTGTGGAGCTAAAAATGGCCACGACACCAGTAATTAGTACCTCCAGCCTTGTGGATGATTTCAGAGGAGACAGGAACCCTCATGTTTCAAAATTCAAGATCTCTGACTCTTCACTTCAGGGTTAGACAAAGTCTCCCAGGCAGGCTAATTAAGGTTTCTTGCACTCCCCTGTGTAGTACCTAGTATCAGCTATGGTTGAAGAGACAATATTGCACTTACTGTACAGGAAATCTGATCAGGTCTGGAAAATTATTAAGAACACAAGTCTATAAACATGATCTTTCATTGCTAAGCTGCTCCTATTTGAGATTTGAATTAATTTGCTTATCAGCTGTGCCAATGTTATTAAATAGTGCAGCTCAGTGGAAGCAGTTCTGTAGACAAATGGTAGAGAGCACCCAGTATCCACATTAAATGCACTCTGGGGGCTTTACTTCCAACTAAATCCAGACTGCTCCCGCAGGGTGAATGCTACCAGCATCTGGAGCACACAACTAGAGTGCAGCTTTTCTTTCATTTCATCCAAAACAAATCTAGTTCATACAGTCTGAGATCATTCTACAGTGACAGCAAACCCTATACAGGGATGACTGTAGATTCATTTCCAAACTGCACCATTACTCTAAAGTACTAGGTAAAAGCAGATTTCTCCATGGTATCCAAGTGCTTTTGGAGTATCCACCATTACACAAGCAGTAAAGAACTCAGTACTTTACACTCCAAACAAACCACAGTAGAATAGACAGGATGTCTCCCTAGGTTTTTTTTGAAAAAGCATCAGTGTAAAATTGCAGCATCTTTCAGTTGTACATGCCTTTTTGTCTGCAGCACACCTGGTAGGGAAGGACAGTGTTGCCTTTCCCATATTTGGAAAACTGTAAAACAGAGTTTGAGCACCTTGGACAGTCACAGAGAGACCATGAGACAGAGCAGTGAAAAGAACCAGACAGCCCCAAAACCTCCATGCCTTCCAAGGAGCCACTGAGGAATATGAGGGAACTGTTGCGTATTTGACCTCAGTGGCCAAAACCAATTTGCAGTAGGTAGAAGACTGGGCATTCCCTGGACTCAACTCTTCAGTTTAGCAAGGACTCTACTTCCAGCAGCAAGTCTGCAGTGCACACAAAACTTAAATGAGGATCTCTTTCCTCCTAGTAGCTGTATCATCATGTGGTTATGGGCACTGACAAAAGCTCAGGTCTCTCTTCCCTTCCATCACCTTTCAGTGTGAACAGAGCTCTGAGCCTGTAAGTCACTCTCGACACAGCTTCAGAGACGTCTGTCTCAGTAATACTTATTATTGTGTACGCACAGGAAATGAAGCATTCTGAACATGGCTCTTAATCTCAATTTCAGTTCTTTGGCAAAAAAAACCTCTGGTAGATGATTGCATTTTCAAAATGATTGAAGACAAAATTTTTAGTAGGTTATCCATAACAAGAGTTATCCATTTCAAAACAGATGAAGCAGAAAGATATAAATTTAACTTCATTTAAACATTTTTTAGCATTATTGTTCTGACACAGATTTAAAGTGAAGTGTTCAGGTCATAAATTCAAAATAGAAAATAAAGAGAGCCTCTTAATCTCTTAAATGAAAAGATGAAATATCTCACTATATAATCAACAGTCACACTATATAAGCAATAGTCATAAAAAAAAAACCCGCAAAAGCAGGATTACTGCATAAAAAAAGGTAGGCAAGCACAGGCTCAGATCATATCCGTGTTCACTCACAGGAGTAATCTGAGCATATGTGAATGAAACCAGAGTTGAACAGGCTCTCTCTCATACTCAGCCATTCACAAGCCAACGAGTTTGCAGCATCAGGAACCTTCCAGTACCTAAGGGGAGGCCTACAAGAAAGAGCCAGAGAGGAACTTTTTACAAGGGAATGTAGTGACAGGAAAAAGGGGAATGACTCTAAACAGAGAGGGTAGATTTACAGTAGATGTTAGGAAGGCATTGTGCACTGTGAGAGTGCTTAGAATTTAGAACAGGTTGCCCAGAGAAAATTGTGGATGCCCCATTCCTGAAAGTAATCAAGGTCAGGTTGGACGGGACTTTGATCACTGTGGTCTAGTGAAAGGTGTCCTTGCCCGTGGCAGAGGGGTTGGAACTAGGAGATCTTTAAGGTCCCTTCCAACCCAAACCATTTTATGATTCTATGAAAGTAATGGTAACTTAGCGGGAGCATTGTGGTTGCTGTTAATGGTTCAGAGAACAGTGAAGAAAAGTATTTACAAAATAAGAGTATGACCCTGGTTTTGTTCAAAAGAAGAACAAGAAGTTAAGGTACTAAGGAGGTCAGAGACAGGATTTAAGCCAGCATTTGGAGGGGTCAACTGAAGAAAGGTTTATTTGCAGATACCAAAATAGAAAAGATGGTTGTATCCACAGGTTTGGATATAATCACCTACAAAGTGATTATGGAGACAGAAAGTTGAAATCCCAAGGGCAGGACCTGCATAGCAGAGGTGAGAAGAACCCACAGAGGCAAAAACTGAAGCTACATGACAAACCAGGATAATGTAATGCCTTGAAAATCATGGGCTGTTTGTTTAGCCCCACCAATGCTAACACATACATTCATCACAGCCGTACACAGCAACAATCTGTGTGCACTCACACATGCAGCTCACCAGAGGAAATCTGATGGGGGAATGCAGGAGCACTATAGAGACCTGCACCAAGATCTTATGCTGCAAAGTCTGAGTTCAATCCAACAATCTTCATACAGAATTGCATTTGCATTCACTTTTATGCAGCAGATGACATCACACAGAAGGCTTTCTAAGTATTAATAGATAGCACTAATTGCAGTAAGCCTCAAGACCTTAGAGCTATTTGTTTTCAAGTTGCCAAGGCTGACTCCATTAAAGGCAGAGAATTACATTAGGTTTCCCCCATCCCAACCCTCAAAAATAAAAAATAACTTTAGTTCTGGCATGACTCAGAGACAGAAATAAATAATTTAAATAAACACACAGGTCGTTAGCAACAACATGGAACTGTATGCATATACATTCCTGTGCATTATATTATGTTCTCTTACACTTGTGGGCTGAGATATGGTCATGCGACAAACCTACACGTAATCCACATCTGGTCTGAAAAGTTTGCCTTGATTCAAGGTAAATTGTTAGGCAGACAAATAGATATGCAAAGTTCAGAACCAACACAAACTTGACAATGATAGGATGCATTTGGATTCAATATTTTCATTTGTGACTCTGGCCTTCAGAGCTTGATTTTCAGTGGCACCCAGGTAGCATTTTGTCACAAATCTTTATGTTCACTGACCTGTCTGTGCAGGAGAATGAATTTATGGGGGTCCCCATCTGCCCAAGGAGGAAGCTGCACATCTCCCAGCACTGTTCCATCCTGCATGCAGCCTGCAGGAATTACAAAGGGAGAACCAAAAACAAGAATCAGACACATTGAAAATAGGAACAACTTTACTAAAACACCAAAGTCAAAGGAAATTGAGGTGATTTTCCCACAGGAAGTTTCAGGTTCATCAAATTTAGTGCCATAGAATACTGAAAAACCAGTGTTCTGGGATTTCTGATCCAGTAATAAAGCTGTGAGAAGATGTTCTAGTAATTGTCATTAACACAGTAAAAATACGCATGTCCTCAGCACAAACCATTTTAGTACAGAATGCAAACACAGACAAGAGAAATGTGTTTGCACAACTTTCTTTTTATACATAATCCTGTGGGCCTAACTGCCAAATATTCCTACCAAAGCAGCCACTGAGAGGGATTTTGTTCTCAAGTCCTTTGCAACCTGATTCCTTTCAGAAGGTGAGCATATGTTCTTAATTCAGAGCACAGTGTTGTGCAACTGGACGAATTCAAATCTAAATTGAGGTTCCATTCTGGGACCACAAGTATCCCTACAGTTTAGCAGAGAACAGATTTGGGTTCTTGGCTTTGACAGTAAAATCCTGTATATTTGCTCTCTACTGCCAAGATTCTGGTGTCCTTTGGGTCCTTCCACTCAGTTCCACTCAGGTCAGTCTCTGTATCTTTATTTCAGCCAGGCTTTGTTTCTTGGCCTCCTCTCAGGATGAAACTATCTCAATTGTTTCTCATCTTTTAACAAATTTCTAAAACATTTTTTCCCCTATTCTTATATATAAATATATACATTCCTTTTAGCATGCCTCATTTCACTGATATCTTAAATACAATTACAGCTACATTTCAGTACCATGTGTTAAGTCACCTTTGCTGTCACCAGTTTAGGATGATTCTTCAGGTATTTTTCCCCCGCCTTAATTGTTAACCAATCAGTGTCTATTACAATAAGCAGCTTTGCATTTCAAACGGTGTGAAAGTCCTGTAAAGTGAAGTGAATCAGAATTGCCATGCCTATTTCCGAAAAGTGTTTTTCTGGATTATCTCTGAGCCTTCACCATGGATGCAGAAAGGTTTAGAGACAGTGTACATTCAGAGGGGATTGTGATGCTGCTTGAGGACAGAGAAAATATACGAAGTTCATGTGAGTTGTGCAGAACCTTTGAAGATGAGAGTGAGGACATTCAGAAACTTTAATCACCTTGTGGTCTCATGGAGACTAAAAAAAAAACAAAACTAAAATCACGTTTCACCAACACCGTTTAACAATTGACACATCTCCGAAAGAATAATACATTATCAATAGCTACATAGATTTGATAATACAGGCCAAATTTTCAAAAGCAGTCAACTAGATTGGTTATATAAAAATCCACTTTTGTGTGACAAAATGTGTAATTCTTTTGCATAGTAATTAATAGGAACTACTTGCTTCTTCCTGAGCTGGCAACTTGGTTCTTCTGACATAATTCAGTTTTCAGAAGCTTGTATTCTTGTAGTGTTATTTGAATAAAAATTGATCTCATCATTAGAAAGACTCATGAGTCCACAGAGACCAACTCTCAACACACGATCTGGATCTTTTCTTACGGTAGGATGCTGGACAGAACACTTATGTCCCTTCTAGAACTTACCAAGTTCAAAGTGATTTGCATTGGTTAGGAACTCTGGCAAGTAAAAGAATTCAGGGATGAGCTCCCTGACGTCACTCATGTTGTCCCTTGATGCTGATTCCCATGTGCTCTTGACACTGTGAAACATCCTGTCTGCAACATCAAAACTTCCACCCTGTGAAATGGAGGCAGACAAAAAGACTTGTGTCACTATTCTGTTAAATTAAAAGCATCTTAGCTAATTTTGTAATGATCCCCTTATCACATGGTTGATAAGGGGATGTCTCAAGATCTGTCCCAGCTCTATGTAGTGTGATCTTACGTTAGGAGCTGTCTTAGTCCTGACTGGTAGACATGTATGTTGACAGCCATAAAGCTTGGAGTCTTAGCACAGCCTGAAGTAACAGAGAGGCAAGCAAGAGCCATCATGGGCAGCTTGAGAATATCACCATGCCCATTAGTAATGCTTCTGAAAGCAATTAATTTATTTCATCCCAAAGTGATTTGCAAGCAATGGTCAACTTCACTTGTGACCCAAACAAGTGTGAACAATTTTATGTGCAATTCTGCTGTGAAAAAAATCCTTGGAGAAGGGGAGGTTACCACTGAAGTAAACATTCATTAGATCCAGGGAAACAGGAAAGGCCCAGTGGGCAGGAGTGTGCAGGGACCGGTCATTCCTTACGGGAAGGAGGGACAGCATAAAGAGGGAGGAAAAAAGAATTTCTGGGACCTGAGCTGAACTGGTAAGTAATGAAGGAGATAAAAACTACCTCACATCTTGAGAATATTTGAACACGTTTAGATTAATGAGAGTCAAACACTAGACAAAAGCAGCCATAGTATCCCAGGACATCATTCTGAACTAAGGCCCCAAGAGGAAATTATAAAAAAAAGTCACTTACTGAATGAAGGATATATGCCTTCTAATGAAAACATATTTCCTACGGAATTTCCTAATGCGATTTCAGATACTGTATGCATTTGTGAAAGTCCAGGTTTACCTTTACATATGAATCCCTACACTGAGCATTGAAGAATTTACTGTAACATAAAATTTCTATAATAATGGAAATAACCAAATAAAAATCAGTTTTTGGAGATCACCTGAATGAGTTTGTCAGAAACATCAAACTGTTTTAGAGAAAAGCTGACTTTTTAACTGTATTAAAGTGACAGAACTGAATTGTTTCTCAATACTTAGTTCATGTGCTGGCAGCAGTGCTCCCAGGCTAATATAGATGTTTGTCATTGGGGTTAACTAATTTGGATTATATGTCGTGGGACATAACGCTACATCCCACTGCCAGGGCTCAAGAGAGATTGTCAGAGATAGAACGAGTACCTTTAAATAGTTCTGCAGTACAGTGAACATGTGTGAATGATTGCTCACCCTCAACCATTCAATCCTCAAAGCTGCTTCCCTAGGCAAAAGTATAAACCAGTGGGATTGCATAATGAAGACACTAAAACACAGACAAGGTGTAAGAATCAATCTGTTAAAGATAGGAGATTCAGTCAGGTTCGGTCTATGGCTGACCTCTCGGGAAAACAAAGCTTTCAGTTAGTTTTCTCTTTGCCTGTAGACTGTTGCATGTGCCAGGTGAGGAGCATGTTTTACTTCTGCACAGTAACAATCAGCCGAAATTTTGACTTGCAATCTATCATACAGGAAAAAAACATTTAAGTGCTCTCATGCTGTGAGGATGGGATCCCACTCCCATGGACCAGACGAACCCCAGCAGCAGTTCCCACATGGGTTTCTGATGCTAAGAACCACTGCCCCTGAGTACTTGCACACTTGTGTTGCAACTCCTTTAGATCTGCTCTTCTCAGTCTGGCAACTGCAAGTCAAGAAGTAATTTTTGCCATATCTTTTGTGAGGGAGAAAATACCTTTGTGGATAAGTTATTAGAAGACAGTAGTCAATAAACCCTAAGTGCTGAAGCCCCATTTCTTGCTTGTCTTTTGAGATAGACTCACACCAAAACTTAACATATATTCCAGATGGAAAGATCCCACCCCTCTTTCCCCTAAGGTGAATTCTGACCAGGCTTCTGGTCCAGCCTCATCTCTAAATGACAGCATAGTTCTGCTTTAGCTTCTTCTCCTTCTTCCCTTATACCAGTGACAATCGTGAAGCCTTCCCACACCCACTCAAGGGACAGAGTGAAAAAGTGGCTAATCACATGAGCAAGCCTATCTGGAGTTAATCTGATGCACAAGGTCATCTTGCTCTTGATCATTATTAGGCAGGGACCCTTGGAGTCAAATTCAAATTGAAATTAAAACAGAGTAGAAGGAGGACTATAAATAAATCAACAGCTAACAAGTATCTCATTGAAGCATATTAAAGGGCTTTGTATATTTAATCTGCACACAGTGTGCTGTGTCTGGTGGTGATTGATGCTTTTTCATCTTTTTTTGCAGCTTTTATGAGAGCTGGTGGTAATCTCCTGAGAAACAATATGATTTGTAATAAAAAGATTACCTGTATTAAATAAAAATAATATATACATAGGAAATGCTGTTAGCGCAACAAATCTGGTTAAAGATATTACCACCACGAAAAAATGTGATTTTTTCCCTGGCTGTCTAATTCATTTTAGGGAAAAGTAATATCTTTAAAACTTAAGCCTGTATTATTTATAAAGGAAGCAATAACTGATTTTCCCATTTCCTATATTAATAAATTTATTTGCATATATTTATATCAGAATTAATGAGTTTTCTCTCTCTATGAATGCAAAAACTGCACTGAAAGGGAAAAAGAGAATCAAGAATTGCTTTATGCTTTTAGATTGCAAGACAACGAACTCTTATGACTTTTCTACAGCTAGACTCAGTAAGTCTCTGTTTTCTTTCCTTTCAGTAGAGGCCTTACTGTCATCAGAAATACTGGAAAAATATGCTTTTACAAACTACAGTCCAGCAGGGTATATACAAAGCAAGTAGGCAAAATGATCTCAAGAGAGAAGTCAGAACTTCACAAATTTATAGCACTAAGCATCACCTTGGTGATACTCTAGACCCAAAGACCTCAAAGTGTTTCTAAGAGTTGCTTATGAAGGTGCAAAGACTTACAACATGCCCAGAGATGCTAAGAAGTTATTACCTGCTGGTAGTGCTTAAATGACTGCTCAAGAGTCAGTAATGCAGTGAAGAGTAAAGACCCTGCTCTCTATAAGTACTTTTGAGAGGGAAATGTCAGGAAAGGTCAATCTGATAGCTGAAATGCAAGGGTGGGATAAGAATAAAAAGGGATAAAAAGATGAGTTGATCAGAAACAAATCTCATTATTGAGGGCATGGAGTCCTAGAATGCCTTTCCAATAAAGACACTAAACACAGAAACCTTTACTGCTCTTTTGTGGTGCTGAGGCCAGTTCTCAAAAGGAATTCTAGGAGGTACTTGACCAACTTAAAGTGGAAGGTACCAACCAATACCTGTTTGATAAGCCGGTTTTTCCTCCATTCCAGTACAATATGCAAAGCACATACAAACTTTTATGTAGAGTCAGACTTCAACACACTTAAAAAAAAGTGAAATAAAGTTTCTCCTGTACATTCCCATTACTGAAGGCAGTGCTTCCTCACTGCCACCTTCTGTGGTCATGTGCAAACCAATTGTTTCACTTGAGAGACAAGATGTTATGCCGACATCAACTTTTCACAGAGTGCACCCAAGTTGTTGAACTTCCTTATCGTGTATTCAGACTGTCCATTTGCAGATATAAATGTAGCTTTTTCACTTTTTGAGACGCTGAGAAGCTTTCACAGCTCCCAAGGGCAGCAGCACCCTGCCAGGGTCTTAAGTGTGGGAGTTCTCTTTTTGTAACCTGCCATTGACTTGATCACACAGTTCCCAGATCTGCTGTTTGCCTGACAGCATCTCACAGTTAGCAATTCCTACCCTGCCATGGGACCTGGGGGAAATGAAAACAATGGGCTCAGATGAACATGCACCAACATAAAAGCAAAAGAATAAGAATGGAAGGAGTTCAACTGTTTCTTTCAGTGGATCAATATCCAGACAAAATTTTGAGTGCTTCAGATCTCAGCAGCCTTTGAAGATAACTACCCTCACAAAACTGCTGGTTACCTGCTAATCACACAAACACAGCCACAGAGCATTCACTCAGACTGTGAACTCATTATGCATGAAAAGTGTGCCAGGGAGATACAGCAGCCTTTGTTGTTTACAACAAGAAATAACTGCTCCACAGTCATTCATGACTGCAGCTAACATATGGCTCACAGAGTGTGATGGCAACCATTGCCTCAGGTGGTTCACTAACCCATCAGCTACTGCTGGTAACAGCCGATATCATACGGCTTATTACTTAATTAACACAGCACTTTATTTGTATTAGTTCACTGAAAAAAAAACCAAACCACAACAGCAAAGCACTTGGAAAACTGCAGGAGACATGGCCATCCCTCACTATCCATACAGCGGTCTCCAAGTGTGGAATAGTCTGCCCTAGCTATCTTCCTGTATTTCCCCACAAGGACAGGTAGATTTCAGCAAGATACTCCTTAAAAAATACACCTTGGAGGATCTGTCCTCCTGCTAGACCCTGTTATAACACAACACATTACAGAAATGAGGGTAACAACTGTCTGCTACAGCCCAAGTATATTTGCTTGAGCATTACCAACTGCCTGCTGAAAAGGCAATCAGGAAATTTGGTGCCCCTGTATGCTGGGCAGATGGGAAAGGTACGCACAGGGTTCAATTTCCATAAATTCAATTCCATGGTGAGAGCCAGCTTGGCACTGTATAAACAATAAGAAGTTCAGAACAAGATTACACAAAATATTCCTTCTGGAGCACTGGATGTAATCTCATCCCACTTCTTCAGGAAGTTGATCCCATGATCCCTATCATTTCACACTTACCAGAACCTATATACCCTCACCTGGCCCAGGAATGCTCTTTATGCTGCCACAGCAAGCTCCAAGTGCTTGCCAGTAGCCGCACAACTGTACTTGGGCTTAGAAGACCTACCATCTCATAGAACACCATACCAAGTATCATCTGCCGCAAAGTCAGAAGCTTATGGTCAGACAGGTAATAAAATATTATCTGTTTACATGCCTCAGTTCTCACAAAACTAAATAATCCTTCTCCCTTGCATCAATCACGGTCCCATTAAGATGTTTTCACTGAATTCAACATTCATGGCCTAAATGTTGCCCTGAGTAAGCCCCAAGTACACATAAAGAGTACAGAAAATGTCAGAAGCAATCCCCCTTCATTACACAGCCTCTGTAACACACTACATAGTTCCTAACAAGGTGTAGGAGGGAAGTTATCTTGCCCCTTACCTGCAGAGAGCAGAAGGTCTGGGTAAATGGCTCCATTCGGACCAGGTAAGATGCCACTATAATTGCTGATGAGTAGTGAGTACAGTAATGGCACTGGGCTGACAGGTCTCCTGGAAAATGCACACAAATCGGATTCCAGTACAAAATGCCACCATTTCAAGCCTGTAGCATCCAGTTACCACAATACAACTAAAGAGGGAACAGGTATTTTAAGCAGATGTGTTCGAAGACCTGTGAGCTAAAGCACGCCTTGCACTGAATATGTACATTGAATGCGCACAGTTACTACTGAAGTATGTTCCTTTTTTGCCACATTTCATTTTCTGAAGAATAAGGCCTTTAAATTTCCAGACCATCCCTTTCTCTAGTAGTGCCAAAAAAGGTCTTGATCTCCAGAGGTCAACAGCCTCAACATTCTGTTTTCTTTTCTTAAGGTAGCTGTTAGTTAACCTGCATGCAGCAGTCTTCTACATGTAGCTTAGCTACCAAATAAGACCAGTGTGTGCAGCTTAGCTAACAGCACAGTCTTTTCCAGGGAACATTGCTTTTTGCTGCAGCATTTTTTTCTGTCCAAGGGAAGAGAACAGAATGCAGCAGTACAAGGCACGTAAGGCAGCACTTGCAGGAGACATTTCTCTTTGAATCATTATCAGTTTGTATACAGCAGAGAGAGGGGCTTTCCTTGGCATAGTGTTTCCCTTAGCCACAGCTTCGCAAAGTTTTTGGGTGTTCTGAGGGGACTCAAGCCTCTGCTGTCTATTAGTGTCCTAAAACACTCACCCTCACTCTTTTCCACTTCATTGAAGCGCTGGATGAACTTGTGTTTTCTCTCCACAGTCTGTGCTCCCATGGGCTTTGACAGGTCCCGAAATGTATGAGGATTAGTGAGGTTTAGAGTCTGGAAAGAAAATCCAGCAGAGATGGAGAGTTTAAGATCTTAGACATGACTATTCCAGTGACACTGGATCGTGGCAAGGCTGCGTTGGATATTTTGCCCATACAAGAAGATCACAGGTTTACCCTCCTCCAGAACTTCACAAATAAAGGACCTGGCAGGTTGCAAATTGCTCTCAAGGCTTTTCTGTCTGAAATTTCTTCTCTGTGGTCACAGAAACCTGTCCATGCCTATCTTCTGAGCTGATGCAACCTGTCCTTAACCAGGTCTGTATTAAACAGATGTTCATCCACCTTTGTGAGACAGAACATGATCCTCAGTATGCTGACTTGAAGATAAGGCTTGTACTTGAAGTATAGTTCAAACTATTTCAAATCTTAAACCATTGGTCTAGACCCTTCTGCTTCAATGGCATCATTTACCAATCCTTTGTGCAGTTGCTACCATAGAAAGTATGGAATTCTGCAGCAAGCACTGACCTCAGAGTGATAGTCAGCAAGGACCCACGGAAACACAGGATACTGCATGTAATCGTTGTAGCTGCGGCCAGCCAAAGTGTTCAGGTACATGAGGTAATCAAAGTTGCTGATCTCCCTCTTCTGCAGGGAAAGGAAACAAGCAGTAAAATCTCCAGACTCTGCCCTTGAAAACCATGCAAAGGCACCCTCAGAAGCTTGTGGTTCCCAGGTCCACCAGAACAAGAATTATAAATAGTGAAATCAACCATCCTTTGCCATTCAGATCAACACAATACCTCTTATACAGCAATCCATTCAACAGAACCTATCTTCATTCTGTCTCTTCTTCAGACAGGCCATTTGCATTTCTCTATAATCATGCTGTGCTTTTATGTTGTATTTGCATAACAGAGCACTTTTTCCTGATTTAAAAGTGAGCCAAATGCATGCAGTCTAGATATTGGAAAACCCTGGACAACTGCCTATACAGAAAAGGCTACACAAAGTGCTACATATAAACAAGAAGGTATGGATTTCTTCATTTGTCTTGAGTCACCAAGATCACAGCTACAGAAAAGTAAACACATCTCCCAGCTCAGCAAAACATCTGGTGCACTGATTTAGATATACAGATGATCTGTGAACAGGCATTCAACTAGGTGGCTCTCTTTGGTCTCAATTTAAAATTGTGCACAAAATCACACTTAATCTGCCAGACAGTAGCACCATATGTTTCATAGCAGGAGGAGCAAAAACTCTGCAATAACCAGATGTAAATACTGTGCTCTTCTTGCCAACAACCTCACCTCCAGCAGTGAGAGAACAGCTTAGGCCTTGAGGTACGTATGTACACACACACACACATCTGTGTGCAGACATATCTGTGTGCTGAAGTTCTTTGCTCAATCATGTGAAGCCAAGATTTATCTTACCTGCCACTTCTGGAGCATTGTCTTTTCCCCTCCTGAGTGCTTCCTGTATGGAACAAACATTTGATTGAAATAGTCTGCTTCAGAACAATAAGAGAAAGTCAACATGTTAACATCTGTGCTCTCTGTGCCTCCTGCTCTCATCCCACAGAAATAAGAGAACACCAACACTAGAAAAAGGTTGAGGTTTCATCATGGACCAAATAATTCCAAAATCAGAGCATCATTGATTAGGTTAGTGCTCTTCTGAGTTAAGCTACACTGCTCATCAGTCTGTACTCCCAATTCAATCCATTGTAGACCTATAGAGTGCTAATGACAGGTCCTATTAAGCCTGTCTGCTTCTATTCTGAAGCCTTATTCTCAAAAGCTCATGCTTTTCTGAAGCATTCAGAAAACACTGGCTTAAAAACAGAAGTCTCTCAGTCCCCATGTCAAAGACTGTTGTTGTACAAAGCACTTTGAAACTAATGTAGTTCTTAAAAAGTGGATTGTCCTTTTAATACTTTTTAAAGTAATAAATATGTCTTTTTCACTTTTTTGTTCTCAAAATGAAACTTGTTATTAAAACTTTATATAAAAAAAAAAAAACAGATCAACTAAAAGCAGAGGAATTCACTTGAAAATAAGAAAGAGTCAAAAGTTCTAAGGAAACAGAAGTTCCATTTCAACTGCACTGAACCAGAACGTATGTCAGTATCTGAAGACCATGGACTTGCTCTTGTCAATATCTAGAGACCAAAATGAGACAATTTTGGATTATCACAGTTTGGATTATCACGGTTTAACCCCAACTGGTAAATGAGTGCAGCACAGTCTCCCTTGCATAGGGATGGAGGAATTAGAGGAGGAAAAGTGAGAAAACTTGTGAGTTTAGATAGTTTAACAGATAAAGTATAGGATGTGCATGCAAACAAAACAAAGCAAAACAAAACAAAACACAACAAGGAATTCGCTCACTACTTCCCGTTGGCAGGCTGGTGTTGAGCCATCTCCATGGCTCCATCACATCTAACAATGACTTATGAGAACAAACACCATCACTTGGAATGTCCCTGCCTCTTCCTTCTTCCCCCAGCTTTATATGCCAAGTGTGGTAAAGTTTGGTGTGGAACACGCCTTTGGCCAGGTCGGATCAGCCATCCTGGCTGTGTTCCCTCCCAACATCTTGTGCACCCCAAGGCTCCTCATGGTCCTGGTGGGACAGTATGAGGAATAGAAAAGGCCTTGACTCTGTGTAAGCACTGCTCACCAGTAACTAAAACTTCCCTCAATTATCGACATGGCTTCCAGCACAAATCCAAATGCAATTTTCTTCTACAATGAGGAAAATTAACTCTATCCCAGTGAAAACCGGTACACAGGTTGAAGAAACTTTTCATCTGCCAAAGTAAACAGGCTTACTGACACAATATGATACTGGTGGTAAAAGAGGCTCTTCCCTTTGAGTGTAAAACAAATCCTAAGGTGCCAGCTCAGAGTCAGGACTTTTAACTTCACAAAGTGTGAGGAAATCAGTTCAGCACAGATTAAAAAATTACTGCAGGAATAACTAGGTGCTATTTTTCACTCCTGTGCTCTGTATTGGATCACACTAGAAATCCACAAAGCAAGGCTTAAAGTAACTTCAAAGACCTAAATAAAACACTGGAATGGTCTATGATCATTACCATTTTATTGAATTTGCAGTAGAAAATTCTTGTCAACCACCTCTCATGTTTATGGATCACTGTTTTACTGCCTATTCAATCCTGGACCAGTTAATAACGTATATAAAGGAAAAACACTACGGTTTACACATTATTTTATTCCTTGTTTAGGATTCTCTGCAAAAGTGAAAAAGTGTGTATCTGGGAGAAGGATTTTGCATGAATAAACGTGAAAGCCAGGATGAATTCTAGCACATGGTCTACAATTCCTAAGCTTTGCTTAGTTCTCCTGCTAAGCATATGAAACCTAATAATGATAGGCTATGTTTATGGAAACCAGTACACAAAAAGGTGTAGAGTTCATGTCCAGTACAGAAAAATATGACCTTCACTCTTTGTCCAAAAAAGCAAAAGATTATACAATGATCTAATTTACACAGTATAAATCAGAAGAAATTCTATTGACTAGAGTAGTTCTGTTGCACCCCCAGTTTGAGCAACACATGGTCCATGAATGCGGGAACTCCAAATTACAAAACAGGTATCATGAGCACTTACCCTTTAAAATTAAGCCCTCTCACACTCTATGTACATTTCACAGAGCTCTGCCCCAGTGGCCTTTGTAAGGCCTCCAAGACATATTTGGAACTCAGAGAGGGTATCTTAAAGGGATGGAACAGGATCAGGATTCCTGGCATTATTTGAAGTGTGGTTGGATTAGGCTGCTTGTTACAGAGCGATCAAGTTAGGTTCTTCCCTTTCCACAGGGGCACACTCGCTCACTAAAACTACCTGGGTTTATTTTGAATTTCAGGCTGAGTTATAAAGCAGGGGGTAGCATTATGAAATGCTACAGACAGGACTAAACTGGCCCAGTCTTGTGTGAATGTTATGCAAATATACATGTGTTGACTTGTGGGTGCCATGACCCCCTAGTGAAACACTTGCTCTGCTTGTCACAAGCCCTTAACAGCTAATAAGACTCTACAAGGGTGAAAATAATTCTCTCTGCTGACTTTGGGAGCCACTACATAACTCAGAGGTTGACAAGTTCACCATGTCATGAAAATAAGCAAGGCTAAATGTAGTCTCTCCCCTGTAAAAGCCATCCTTCTGGGTCTCGGAGGACGAGGCAGGATGCTCCCTCTAATTCCCCAGAGATCTGAAATTCTCCATTCTCCTTTGTTGACTCCGGGTCTCAGAGCAAGAATTGCGTTACAGGCAGCTCAAGCCTATTCCTACCTTCTCCTTGCTAATCAATTAGCATTTTTCCAGCCAACACCTCTCCAGACAGCACAGCAAAAGCTTGGTGTAGATGAAGGTCAGCTATCCAACCGCAGTAAGTGCGTTTAAAAGTAAATAAATAATCAAAGGCTGATTTGTAAAAGAAACTGAAATGCTTTATAAATATAAATAACTAAACTTCCAGAGGGAGTGAAATTATATAAACTCGAGAGAAGTACCTACAGATTTACCTATATCTTAATTTCTAAGGTATTTGTAGGGCACCAGCCACCGAAGAATGTAAACACGATGTGTATTAATAATGATCCACCTTTGGCTAAACTATACGTGATTTATTAATCCCTCTTCCATTAACATCAGACTATGACCTCACTCTTGTGATAGCCAGTGTGCCATTTGCTAGAGACAGGTGGACCTCAACCCATTTGGAGATTCATTGCAGATGAGATAATCTCAAAGGATAAGATTTTTCCCTCACTAAAATTAATACTAAAATTCCAATAAACTTAATAGATTCTTAGATTTCACAAAACTGCTTTCATTTTCTTTTTTTTCTTCCATCCTCCAGACTACAGTCTGAAAAACTGTGCCAAGGCTCTCCTAAAACCACTTTTCTTTAGGAATCTTTGCAATTACCAAAGATAGTGTAAGGAAAACCTCCTTTCTGGTAAGCCACAACTTAGGTCCAAGTCATCCTATTAAAAGAGGAAAGAAGACTTCAAAAGAAATATCAGCTTTCCATTGTGAAACAATCAAGTCTCTCTCAAACTCAGAAAAGTGTTAGGTTAGATTACTTTAGAATAAAGGTACAGCATCTTCCTTGTTTGACTGTATCAGTCCACCTTCCTGGTATTCTTAATCTGTGCTCAAAGAATAGAGATGTAATTCAAAATTAAAAATAAATGCCATATTCAAGTAGGGCTCCTTGAAGTAGGGTATCTTGAAGGGGCTAGGGAAGGAGAAAGGAATCTCCCTCATTCATGGAACACTGTTTGCACCATGTGCATTCACAGCGCTTAAACCAAAGGTATAACATTTCCACTGTGGAGATGCTGCACTCAGGCTTACTTCAGGTCATGAAGAAACACACTGAGTAAATTCAGTTAATTTGTTTAGGTGAGCAGAATTCAATCTCCAACCCTGGAATCAGACAAGTACATAAATATCATCAGCTTCTTTATGCCAATAATATCTTGGACCTATTATCAGTGAGAGAGAGGCCTCAGTGTTGCATCTCCTGTGAATAATACCTAAACAAACCACTCAGCTACTTCTCTTCCATAGTAGAATTTCTTTCCGATATTATTTTGAAATTATTGCAATTGGTCACTAAAAGCTTGAGTTCCGTAACCTCAGTCATAGTGCAAAATGTCAGTAAATTCACATGCTCCAGAGTGAAATCATTGTACCAAGTACACTTTTGAAGGGCCACAGACTGATAGATGTTGCAGATAGATATGATAGATAGATAGATAGATAGATAGATAGATAGATATGCACAGAGATAAATTGCAGCTCATATACTCTCTGCTGCACCATTGAATGAACCTTCCCTCCTCTGTCCACATCTATCCCATTTGGCATGTGCTAAGGATGGTGTCACAAACATTGTGAGTTTTAACACATGCAGACAAGTATCTCTCATTCTGCTACAGCCAAGTAAAATGAAATAGTCAAGTGACTAAAATGGACAGTTGAGGTAGTGTTAGAAGCTGACTAACTAACTAACTGACTAACTAAGCTTCTAACGAGCTCCAGATGCTTTTTCTTTCTGCATAACTTGAAATCTAACATTTCCAGGCACTGCATGCCATTCAGTTCTTTTCCTTCCAGATCCATCTCGCAGTCTGGAACCAACCATTATGCTAATGATCTCCAAGGGCGTAGCACTCCTGTTGCTTAGTAACACAAGTTTCATAAGCTGCAGAAGGAGCACTGAATAGCAGGACCCTGGAGTTGGGGAAGCCCTTTTGCCACTCCGCACTGGCACGCTTACACAAGCTTCTTAAAGAGCTGCCATTTTCCATCAAGGAAGTACGATTCAGAATTCACAGGACCGTGGAAGGGAAATTGTCCTGTGTTTCCTGCTCATGGGTCTATTCACAGACTGAAAGACTAATTCATTATTCAAAGAAGAACGGACAGAGGACAACTGCACAGTAACAGACTATGAATGTTCAGCCCACGCTCCTGAGAAAAACTGAGCAGCTTGTGGCATCTTCACCTCACCCTCTAGTAGCTTTCTAGCTACTAGCCGGTAAGATCATATGCAGGGGGGCAGCCTGGCAGAATTGTTATAATGAAACAATATTTTTGCTTATTCTTGGTGGGCCATGGTTTTGCAAGTGACCTTGCACTGTGTGATACCATGGTGGCCCTGAAGTCACCTGGAAAAGTAAGAAAATTAAGGAAGGAAACTTCTCTCAAACTATGTACTCATGGTGGAATTTAGTCTAAACTTGCCTGTTAGCAAGAGACTGCATTTAAGACAGTCAATGAATTAATCTCTTCTACAACAGATCGTATCCAACAACAAGAAATGGTAACAGGCTTTTAAGCAGGGAAGTGGAACTGCTTGGCTTCGTGCAAAATCGTTTGTTGTACAAGTGCTGGTTTTAAGCTTTGCATGCAAGTATTTCACTACAGATGATAGTACCACCCATTCCATAGGTGAATTAGCACATGTCACCTCACAGCCTTCCTGCCACCAGAGAGGTGCAGGGAATGCGCAGCTCCACTGGGCTTGCCATGCCTGCTCTGCAGTATGCAGAATTCCAAGAGGAAAGACAGAGGAAATCTCTCACAGAGTAGTTCAAGACAGGCTCAAGATGGTTCTGTGCAGCTTTGGATGCAGCGAACTAGGAAGCATCAGCCCTAGAAGAAAATGATAGGCAGAACCACAGAGGAGGAGGTCCTGAAACACCAGGCAGTGCTACAGGCAGAAGGCCATTTCTGTTCTCGCCTGTGCTGGGAAAGGAAGAAGAAATGTTCAGGGTCCAAATGTGCAGTCTTTTAGGATCAGATCTTAGGGCAGGCTTAAGATGGGGTCATGACTGACCCCTGTGCAAGTGCTTAAGTGCAGTTAAGGGATAATCCCCAGTCCTTCCTTGCCTCAGAGAGACACTGACAGTCTTAGTACTGATGCTCGGGTCTGTTCTGTCCCTGCAGCTCCCAGCAACACTGAGCACCACGGGCAGCATGATGCCCTTGACACACATTTTCTATTAATTTCTGTAGCAGGTCAACCTCAAAGCTCTGGGCCTGTTAAACACTCCTAAAGCTCTGGGCTTTCAAAATCCCATCCAGGCCAAAGATTCTACCAAGTGTGGATATAAAGGGAAAGGGTTTTCTAGTCAAGATCCATTTTAGTGAGACCTTATCACAGAAATACAGCACCCTCCACCCCAGAAAAAGGCTTGCCAATAACTCAGAGGGTGAACCTGGCAGTGAGGTGCAGGTTTAGAGAAAACAGGTGGAAAGTCTCATCATCGTTTCTTAGGTGGCAGGGCAGCACACACACCTCTCCCTCTGCCGTTCCGGGAGTTGCACTGTGAGCGTAAGATTGAACAGGCATAATTAACACTTAAGCAAGGAGGACTCCTGTGAGTCCTGAATTTTTAATATCAGTGGCTACAGAACTGAGGCCCTCTTACACAGAGCCAAAGACAATGAGACATGGCTAAGTAAGCTCCATTATCTCCAGCTGCAGCCCTGTAAAACACTGATAATTAGTTTACAAGCATGCAGAGGCAGGAGAGCTGTTCATCCCCTTCACGCTGTCGAGTGCACTAAAATGTTTCTGCAGTCCTTTAGTACTAATCCCTATTTTTGGAATTGCAAAACATAGTTTTCTAAGTTTGAAATGTGGCTCCAACTTGTAGCCCAAACTAAACAGCACTTAGAAAGAGTGAGCACTCCCCTAGGGACTTGATCAGTGCATCTGAGAGGTTCACAGCTGGATTTTAAAAAATCTGACTAAAGACGGCAGTGTGAAGAAACTTCTTTGGAGTCTGGACATTATGCAGTGCATCATACAAAGACATCTGTCTTCAGAAAAATCACACTGATCTATTTGTTTGCACTTCTTAAAAACCTGAAAGGTCCAGGTTCAAACTTTGTAACGGATGGGAAAGGGTTACTGACAGAGAAATACGCAAACCCATCAGGCTGAACTGCAGCATTAGTCCTGCCAAGCCTCCAGCACTCAACCTTGTACGCCAGGCTCCCTCTAGTGCTGCCAGGCACGCACAGCGCAGAGGGACCCCGGCACTGAGAACCAGTTACCAGAACAGCGGCACAACTGAATGATTCTTTGCCTAGATGGTATTTTTTAAAATAAGAAAGTAAACTATTTTGGCTCAATGCTCCCTCTTGGATTTTAAATGAAAAGTAATAGAAAGAAATTAATAGGAACTGAATAAAATGTTTTCTTTCTGAGTTTTAAACATGTTTTATAAAAGCATTTTAAAAGAAATTATCATTTCAAAATTAGGAAAAAATTACATATTTCTCCTTGAGGCTCCCATTCATTTTTTTAAAAGCATACTTAGTTGAGAAGCTTCACTTATCAAAAAGCACTGAATGTCTTGGTCAACTCATCCAACATAAAATTCAAACAAAGAAATAGTTGGATCTAAAGGTCACCTGGTTCACGCCAATTACAGGAAGCAGAAAGTCTCTTTCCATCCTGCCAACATGTAAGAAAGCTCCCCTATAGATCTTTTTTCTGAAGCATGGTAGTTACCCACCTCTGTACACCAGAAAGGACTCAGGGTGTCCTGTACCAGCAGTAGGGCCCTGGCATTCCCCATGCTGCTCAACTTTATCTTCACAGAATTGCCAACAAGAATATTGCATAAAAGCATTAAAATGAGTGAGCTGTGATTACAAAACCCTGCTGTTTTGATCTCCGGAACTTTCTACTCACTCCTGGGGAAATTATTTATGCTAACATCAACAAGGGTGGAAAGAGTACTTATTTACACTTTGCTTCAGTTACCAGTCAACATATAGATAGAATAGCATTGACATTGCCCCTTGGTAATATGATCCTGTAAGTACTCGTGAGAGACAGGACATGGGAGTGACACAAAGAAAGATTTACTGTGTTTAAATATTTTCATATAAAATAACAAAAAACCTATTTTGGAGCATGCCCCCAGGGCAAGACTGAATCCACTGTGCTGCTTCCAGTATTTTCTGAAGCATCTGCCTCATTACAGAGCTCTTGGGAGAGTGGGTGGTAGCTGGGTTAATGCTTTTGCATTATTTTTGGGCTATGGCATGTAATTGAAAAGAAGCTGAAATGCCTTAGTTGTAACTTGAGCTTCCCCTTCGTGTATTCACACATGATTAATGAGTAGCCAAAAAGCCTGAAGGGTTTGTAATGAAGTCTTTCTAATAGGGACATGTATTGTAGACAAATCCATATTTTGTCCTAAACAATCATTCATCAAAGCTGCAATTTGACTCTTCACAATTAAATGCCAGAGCACCCACACCTGAGATTACGCAGCTGTAAACTGTGCTCTTCTCTGAACTCTCACTGGGAGGGACATTGTCATCCATTTCCAGGGAATTGGCCTATTTCCTTTGCCACTAGCCATAATTAGCAGCTGTATTTGATGTCCTTTGATTAGAAAGAGTTCCCCAAACCTGAGAGTAAGTGGGCTATGCTCTTACAGGCCTCACCTCCAGGAAGCAGGTAACACGTGCTGAGCATCAGTATGAGTCAAAAGTCTGACTACTACACCTACATGCATTTTTCTGAGGGCAGAGCACCTTTGCAGTGGGAGACCCTCTATCCTACAGCATGAACAAAATAACAAGGTTAGAGTATCCAGAGGAGAAGACAGTTAGCAAGGCCTGGTTTAATATGTCATTTAGCAGCACTGACACCAATCCCTGTTGCAGTTTGCACTGTAGGTGATGTATGAATTGCCAACAGTTCTGGCGAGT
The DNA here is from genome assembly GCA_013397725.1 of Rhagologus leucostigma. Lineage (NCBI taxonomy): Eukaryota > Metazoa > Chordata > Aves > Passeriformes > Rhagologus > Rhagologus leucostigma. The sequence goes on from VZTD01000532.1 coordinate 77,497, forward strand.
CTGGGAGCCCACCATGTTCCTGAGTCTTGGTCAAAACAAAATTCTTAATAATTTCCTTTAAACATTTAATCTTTCAGTAACATCCAGAGCCAAAATCTCAAGTCCATAACACAGGAAATTTAACCAACCCGTTAGCAAATTCCAGGTCTGTAAAGATGGCAACTGTTGATCTGGTAGAATGAGACAGTTTTGGATAGCTTCTTTTAATGCAGTCTCTAAGGACTGAATTGAGACCCACAATATATTTTGCTCCACTCCTCAGCTGGCTGATGGATAATAACATATTTCATTCAGTTGCATTATATCCTAAGCTCAAATCAGTATTTAGGAATGAAAGACAGCAAATGTCTCCCACTTGTAATTTCATCCTGTGATGTAATATAGATGATACGTTGCAATGAAATAATATTGTAAATTATTAGAATTTCGCCTACTCAAAATACTTTCAGGAAGAATTTTCAGAGTTGCAGCTTTGCAGTTGAAAAGTTGTGACCTCAAAAAAAAAAACTTCCGAAGAGTCTAGCAGTAATATTAACTTATAACTGTGTGATTAACAGCCATGGCTTTCAACGACTTTATTGGAGTTGTCACATTTTATCCACAGAACCTAGTCTGTCTGTCTGTCAGCAGAGAGATGCCGCCCAAGGGAAAAGGTCCACAAGGTAAAAGGATCACCTTGAAAGTGGCCAAAAATTCAGTCCGAGTAGCATTTAATGGAAGGCGCCGTCTTGACTTAAGCAAAATGGGTATTGCCACCTTCCCCAAGTGCATTCTGGAGCTGGCTGATGTGGAGGAACTTGACTTGAGCAGAAACATGTTAAAAAAGATTCCAAACATCATTGAGAAGTTCCAGAATCTGATGTGGCTGGACCTGCATAGTAATCAGCTTGATGAGCTGCCCGCGGCAATAGGCACACTTCACAACCTTACTTACCTGAATTTATGCAACAACAAGTTGAAAGGTCTACCAGAAGAGTTGACCCTTCTCAGGAACCTGCGTACTCTCAACCTTGGCTTGAACTGCCTTGAGACTATTCCCACCACTCTTGGGACTCTCAGGGAACTTATTGAGCTAGGTCTCTTTGACAACGCCTTGACCGTCATCCCAAAGAGTGTGAAAAAACTCCCCAAGCTTGAGAAACTGAATGTAAAAAGAAACCCTTTACCAGAATTTGCAGAGGAAGAAGAGCCAATTGACACTGTTAAACGCATAGAATCACTTTACTTAATAGAAAAGAAAGACCTGTGTGGTTCCTGCCTGCAGACATGTCAGGGTGAGAGGGATGAGCTGCACAAGTTAGAGGACATGACACCTGGCCCCTCAAATAAGCCAAGTTTCCCTTCACTTGTTACACCCAATTCCTCTGCAAGGGAAAACCAAGAAGAATGGAGAATGAAAGACGCCAATCCTTGAAATATACCAAGGCACTCAACAGACCGTGTTCCATGAAGTCCAGCCCAAGCTAATAAAAAGCTGACCTCCCTACTCTTCCATTTTCCTGCAGTTCTGCTTCTTTAAAGGTCGACTTCATTTTAGAAGCAGATCTCTGTGATCTCTAAAATGAAAACCAGAACAACTAAGCTATATGTATATTTGGAAAAGACTATTTCCATCTGGGCCTGTCCCTACAACATGTTCTCCATGTTTCAGCTTTTTGGGGTCTTTTGCGTGTGCAGTGTCCAGTGAAGGGATCTTTTAAAATACAGGTTTTTCTAGTAAATCCGTTCCCACCACTGAGCCCCAAATATTATTTCTGTTCATTTTCGTAGGGTGACACACAGTTGAACCAGTCTCAGTAAATGCCATTTGGAGGAAAAGGCACAGACCTGGGAACCTTCTGCTGCTGGTGGCTGCCACCGAGCTCTCAGAGTCTCTAATAGGCACTGCCAGTGTAGGAATTGTGACCCTGTTCCAATTCAGCAGAGGCAGCAAACACAAGTGTTATGCGGAGGAGTTACTAAGCAGTGCAAACACAATGCTTAAAGATAGACAACCAGTGATCCTGGTTGCCATCAAGGGGCCAGATTCTGCAAGTGCTTTGGGATTTTGTGTGCTATATCTAGGTGCAGCGATCTCCAAGTTGCACAACACAATCAGCATGGCTTTCCATACTCATAGTGTTTTCTCTGCCTCTGTGTCTCTCTCCAAGGAAGATGTAGAAGGGAGAACAGGTAGGAAAATATTTCTTTTTATATCCAGGCTTATCACTTAAGCAGTGAATAAAGTGGTTAAGAGAAAAAGAGTCACTGTCTTCCATGACCCAAGAATCAGCTTGTGAGTTGACGAAGTCAAGTCTGGTATCCCCACAGCACTTTTAGCTTTCTGTTGATGTGTACGAATGCACATGTGCACCTGAGCACACACATTCACTTGCTCAAATCACATCCTTAGGGCAGATAGTGCTGACATCCTACAAACAGCAATATACAGGGACAAGCAACGAGCAGATTATAAACGCACTCAAGCATGACATGAGAAGGGCTGGCAGTGGCCGTAATAACCTATGGTGATGGCAAACATTTAAGTATATTTGAATGAAGAACAAAGTGCCAGGAGCACTTAATTTTTTAAATGACTACAGTAGAGCCTGGGAGTCAGAACTCCTGTGTATCTCCTATGGACTAGGTGGAAAAACTGATAAGGGATTTCCCAGAAATTCTATTACCACAATGCCATATGATGCATCAAACTAGTAATTTCTTCTTTCCATGCTTCAACTGTGCGATTATTAATAGTGTGTCTGGGCAAACAATTTAGTCTAGTCTGCTCCCTTCTCTCAGGTATGGCAGGAAAAGCTGGAATGCTGTGGAAGTTTGCCATTGTCCTCCTAGATAGGGAAGGAGCCTCAAGTGCTGCTTTTGAAATTTTCTAACTCTGAAGCAGCTCCACTATTCAAACAAGGGAAAAGTAAACTCATCAAGTTCTCAGTCTGTTAGTTCTGACTGGAGCTTGGTAAAGGGAAGCACACCCACAGAGATAATTTTCTCTAACTTTCCACTTAAGCACAAGTTTTCTGGCTTCAGTACCTAGGCAATGGTACTATGTTACATTTATTTTATTTGAGTTCGTGCTCTAACATGGTCCAGCCAAAGTTATGCCAAAGGCCCTTTATGTTCTCAGAGTGAATAAGTTGCATAGGGGCTTCTCTCAGCCAGTAGAGTAAAACTGAAGGCAGAGCCTTACTGGGATTCAGGACAGGCTACTTTAGACCTAGGCATGCAGCCTGTCTCAAATTCTCAGGTTAAACACGAGTCAAATGTTTCTCCCTATAACCACCAGCCCAGTTAATGCCCGCATTTCTTTATGCTGTAATGGATCTTCCCTCAAGAAATTCACACCTCTTGAGCTCCCAGTAAGCAGGGGGAAAGGAAATCCTAGGGTGAGTTACTGTTTACACAGAACAGACATCATGCTCCACAGTCAGCCATCACCTCTGGCATAGGTTAGGCTCTAGCCAGAGCTGGTTCCATACTGCACTGATACTTTTAGCCAGTTGATGACTGGTGCTCAGGGGTGAAAATGCTTGCTTACAAGATAGGTAATGATCCTCAACAGGTAGACTGAAAATTAAAATGGGTACAGCTGACACAGGCTACAACAGCTCAGGGGCAATGTGCACCTCAGGTCTCAACAGAATTCCACCCTCAGCAATCATTTCAGAGGACACCAATTAGACACTTAGGGCTGTGTTCCCCAGATACCCAAATTGAGAAAAGTTACAGTAACTCATGGCATGAATGAAACATTCTCCCAGGCACCTCCCACTAGGAGAACACTTTTTTTCCTACAACAGTAAATCTGAGGGACATGTTAGAATCTCCGCTGTACAGCTAATACAACATGCCAAAACATCCACGTGTACATCTCTCACTGTCTGCCCTAAGCACACAGTGGAGAGGTCATCATGCAAAAGCATTATGGATTAGCTCTGTCCTCACCTCACTGTCTCTTCCTACAGTAACCGTCTGTGTAGAGTTTACCAATAAAGTGATATTAAGGAGGTAATAATTATTAATCATCTCTGCACAGTCAGCTTTTCCACACTCATCTTCATACTGTGATGATGTATGCTAGAATGCTTTTTGAAGTTCTGGCAACACCTCTGAATCTTTAAAAGGGAGGATACAAAGAGGTACGTTTCTATATGCTTTTTTTAAAGTGCAACTTATTCACAAAATTGCACTTATTACAGTTATCCTAGGTTTCCTGTATTTTACCTTATATTTAGGGATTCTTCCGTTATCCCCTTCGACTTCAAAGCAGGTTGGAAAGAGCAAAATCTATAGGAGATATGAAAGGTCACATTATATTTATGCAAATGGTTATTAGGACATATTACATATCTATATAACTGCTATGTCCTCACAGCTTTCTTCAGGAAGCCACAGCATTTCCCTGAGACTCTAACCTAGGACAAAGCTGCAAGACAACAGGCAAAAGCATACATCTAATATTAAGGAGTTGCTATGGGCTGGATAAAAGCAGTTTCTTTCCCCAATAGGACTTTGAATTTATATATGGGGTTATGGACTTTTGATTTAAGGTACTATTAAAGTCAGAGAATAAGAACCCACTCAGACATTTATTTAGCAAAAATGGCAGAAAGAACACCAACCCTCATCTCAGCCATTCATATTTATATTTGCTGTGGTTTTATGATGTCAGACAAACTATACCCTTGAAATATACAGGTTTGGTGACCTTCAGCTGAGGATCAAAACCTTGTCTTGAACTGCTCTTGAAAGATTCCCCCAAGAGATACTTGTCAGAACTCAGACAGCAAAGATAAGGGCTGGCTCTGGGGCAGATCCTGGTGACTCTAAGTAGCCACACTATGCAGCCAGCTTGGAAAGGAAGAACAGATAAATCGGCACTGACTTTTTAATGCAATGCTGCAATAGGAACTGTTCAGAGACTCCAGGAGCAGAAGGAATTGCTATAATTCTTTAGAAATTAACAGTACCAATGCTCAGTTTGGGCTGCATTACTACAGGAAGTACTAGTACTGAAGTGGATTTTCCTGTGTAAAGGCCAGTGAATGTAATCCTGATATAATGGCCAGAACTGCAGTAGACAAAAACATGCAAGAAAACAAAGTGCACATTAATCACTTCATAGTCTTACATTCAAGTTCTATTAAACAAGACAAGCACGTAAGGAGAATTTTTTAAAAAACACCATTGTTAAAAGCTAACTCTAAAAAGATAAAGTTGGAGAGACAAAAATATGTTATTCCTAAAGAATCTAGTGATACTGTGTGGGTTGGAAGAAAGCAGGAAGAAATCTTCTTTCACCCAGTACTGTGAGGTGAGGTGGAGGTGGCTCTCGTCTCAGCAGGAGGAAGTAAAACACCTACAGTCAAAATTTCCTGGGATGCAAGGACACAAAACGCACCACTGGGTGCTAGAAAAGTCCAACACATTAGATCCCTTGATAAGTCAATGGCTATATAATGCTCAAAAAAATTCACAGGTCAGAAACAGGAAGATTTCATAGCTAAAGTATAACTCATTAAAGCTCAAGGAAAAAATGGAAAATAAAGTTCCTGTGGCAACAGAACACAGACACCTGACACCAGGATAAATAGGGGTGGTATACCAGGAGCAGCACCAGGAGCATTCCCATGTTGTTATGAGCTACTTATTACCTTTTAAATATCTTGTTTCGGTCACTGTCATGAAAGACAAGAAATCTGGAGTAACCATTTTTGAAGAAGATTTCCAAGGCGATCTCCTGGAAAGGTAAAGCATTTACAGTGTGAGGAGCTGCAGAGCAAAGCCTAGTGCTGCAAAGGGTCCGTCACAGCCTGTCCGATTCTTCAAGGCTTTAAAAACAAGACCTTGACTTTTTTGACAAATGTGCAGAAGTAAAGCAAAATACATCTAACATTCTAAATTTCTCCAGCTGTAGGCACGGTCCTACTGGGTGTACTAGGATTTCAAACACTTCTTTGAAGCAAAACCAAACTCCAGATATTGGTTCCATCACTCACCTTTTCCTGCTGCTTCTGAAACATTTTTTTTGTGAAATCTCAGTGTGATTAATAAGACAATAGTAGCATTAACTTCCAACTAGGTGATAAAGATAACACAAAGAGGGGATTCTAAATAAGTGTTTCTTTTAGAGAGCATCCATACTGCTTTCTAAATAAAGAGAGAGCTCAACAGAATTGCCAAAATAATTTCTCCTGACTAGAAGAGGCAAAGGAGGAAGGGGAGTTTATGACATTTCTCACCAAAACTTTGAAGAATTAAAGTTGAAAGAAAACTTCACTCCCTTTTCACCTCCCCGGAATGTCTCCACACATTGTTATGCTGGGCATTTGAATATAATCTTATTATTTACTTAGTGAGTAGTCCTTTTTTCCCCCCAAGTCATTCAAGCAAAACTATAAATAACATGTAGTGTCTGGGAACACAGACGTGAGTTTCAATCCAATGTGGCAGATGCAATACAAACCTAGAGAAACACTATGATGGCAGGTGGCCCATACATGATTCATGGATAAAATATAAAGCATAAAGGTAATATGAGAGCAGCTATGACAGTAAACAGCTTGCAGCATTTGCTCTGAAGCTCAGCTTTCCAAATGAGGTCTGTTCAAGTGTTGCCATTATAGAACTGGGCCAGTGCTTTGCTCTAGGCTGGGCTATGTGCAGGGACAAGAGGAGACCAGCTGAGGCACAGTCACTGCCTAAACAGCTGATTTACCTGTCCTGCAGGGAAAGCACAAGTAATCAGGTTTCCTTTTTTTCCACAATATATTTTCAAAGTTTGTGGCGTAGTCCCAGCATAAGCCTGATACAGATACCTGAGTTTTCAGTTCATTAACTGAACAAAACAACCCTGGAACAACAACAAAAAGACCCTGGAACAACAACAAAACCCCCAATCTACAAAACCCCTCAAACCAACAAGCTCAGCCTTTGCCCCAGGCCCATCCAAACACTGTTTCTACTCATCTCCACTTTTCACTTTGGGTCATACCGAACACTTCTATTTCGCATGTTTAAAAAAATCCATGCATACACAAATGTGAATATATGAGTAGCTGGAAGTCTTCCACTGTCAACTTTGATGCTATCCCCCAAACAGAAGAGGTGACAGTTCTGCTACTCAGGCTGATCACCAGTGATCTAAGAAAATAAGCTTCATATAGTTACTCAGAACATGACTTACCATTCCTCTACATGCTTGGTGAGTGACCTAACCACTGCAATATACTGTATCCTGAAGTGTCATCCACCAAAATTACCCTGTTTTCATACATAATTAAATATAAAATAAAACAGGGCTGACTCATGGACGAGTACCATACTACATGATATAAGACAATTATCAGCCCCATTTTCTCCAGCTTCTGAATTTTCAACGTGATTTCTTAATTTCCTGCTGAATCTCAACCTTCCAAAAATGGATTCAAAATAACAAGTAACTAGTTACAGCTGCTTCAAAATTCCATATTTTTGGTCAAATCTGTGAATTAATCCTTAGACTGTACCAAAACCCTCTAAAGCAAGTACAGGCTCTGATGTTGCAAGAAGCTCTAGTTACAACTCTTCTGTGATTCTCCTCACAGATTCAGCTAAACAAGACAAAACTGAAAGGGTACCAAGGCCCCTGGTGATGAGTAGCTCCTGAGTATTACAGCTACAGGCACAGAATCCTCTGGTTTGGCTTACTGTTCTTTTATTGAACCACATGCACAACTTGAAATTTATTTCAAGAGGCCCAGGATAAGTGTGTCAGTAACCTGTAGTACTAACACATGCAATAACTACTGAAGTCTTTGGGAGCTGAATATTACTGAAAGTCAGCCGCTTTCTGGTAGCTTCTATAAAAATAAAGAAAATTAACTTCAAGTTTAATTTTCAAAAACATTGCGTGAACAACACTGTTAGCCCAACAATTAATAAGCCAGCCACTCCAGTCAGGGTGTTTAAACACTGTGGTCAGTACAGAAAGGAGTTTGTATTAGCAAAGGCTAATGAAGCAATGATGGGACCAAAAGCATTTTGATACTCAAGCAAAAAAATATCAGCAGTCTTAGTGAAAACTGAGCAAGCAGTTTTCAGTCACATGTCATTACTGCTGTTCCAGCTTTCCCTCTAATGACTGAACATGTTAATTCCTACCTGCAGGAGAAAGCGCATCAGATGAATCTCTTTAATATCATGATACGAATAACGGGAACACATCTGGTCTCCCACAGCATGATCTTTATGACATAAGTTGAAAATAAATGGATCACTGATTCTGGAGCAGAAAAATAAATAAAAATAATTAATTTGAAACAAAAAAGACCTGGAGAGCCCTCTTGAACACCCAAGTCCTCCCCTAAAGAAAAATAACAATACCAAGAGATATCAAGATCAACTAGGGCATACATAAACTGAAAACAAAGCTAAATAAAGCTAAATACTAAAGGCAGATCTTCTACTAGTCACCCAAATAAAGAGCCTGTGGAGGCTAAGGGTAGGTTTGGAATTATTTAGTGCATGCAGATAGGCAGACAGCAATGTTTTACACACATTGATGTCTGAGAATCAGCAAGGGAAGAAACTTGTTGGGAGAACCTGAAAGCCCAAGTCGCTATTGTAAACAGCAATTACTTGGAATTAATAATTAAGCAATTAATTAATAATTATTTTAGTTGTGTATATGTATTGGAATTGCTATCTACAGCCTAGCCCACAGAAAATCCCTTAGAAAAACAACCTAAGCTTTTATCAGATCTGGTCCAATCGATCCTTAAGTCACCTGACCAGACTGACTGATATTAGACTTAGTAAGATTTGAATGCAGAGCAGACAGTCAGGGAGTAAAAATGCTGAGCTACTCACTGTCCCACTGGGTTTTGCACATGAGCACACAGTATGCACAAAGAGCTTGGTCTAACAGACTAATTTTCAATATCGATCACTTTCAATAAATCATGAGTCAGAGATGATAGCAGTGTGCCAAATATTAATTATGATTCTGTCTTGGAGAAAAAAACCAAAAAACCTATGAGACAATGAAGCTAAAGGGTCTTGTACTAATGTTCCATATGAATAAAAGATGTGGGTTACTCAGAAAGAAACTTTAACAACAATATAACGTAACTGAAAACCAGCAATGTATGTGTGAGACTGTCCATCATCTCCATCTGTTGAAGATGGGTGTTCTCATGGCACCTCCAAAGCCTGTGAACAAGCACCTCTGCTAGTTATGTTAAACAGTTTTTTTAACAAATGGAAAGGATGGCAAACTTCTTGCTGTGCTACTATTCTGCTTGAAATCCCCTCAAAATCTGTGCAAATTCAAGGTATCCACGTGCCAGTACTGGAGTTGACCACGCAGATCTCTGGAAGAAAGGAAAGAATGACTCACCTGGACAAGCAGTGACGAGTACAGTAGACTTCTTCCAGAGGGGATAGCACAAAGCACTCGCAGATGTAAAAGTGCTCTTTGCCGAAGAGCAGCACTCCTTCCAGTGCTGTATGACCCTGCACAACTGCCACAGAGCACTTGAAAGTCACCTAGTATGGAGGCAAGCATAATAAGGCCAGGAGCTGGTAACACAGGAGACAAGGGCAGCAGGAAGCCAAACCCAGTGATGCAGGAGAACATATGTTTGTACCAAAAAACAATGTTTGTGCCATATTGATTAGCAGGTTCACGGGAACAAAGCCGCAAAAATCACCACTGGACTGACAGAGGTCCAATCAGAATATATGAATCTGTCAATCTAATTGTCTTAAAGATTTAGACAAACTTCTAGAATATTTTTTAAAATTTCTCATGACATCCTAAGACTCAATTTCTTGTTTTTACTCCCAAATAAACTAACTTGGCCCTTAAAATAGAAGAATTTCTAAAACACAATTTAAAAACATGAGGAATTTTTCAACGAAGTATTTTGTTTATCATATATGCCAGTTCATAGAAAGTTTTCTTGGGAACTGACTGGTTTTGATAAAGAAAAGAAAGCCTTTTTTCTGGAACATTTTCTATGGCTGAGAGATGGTGCAGAAAGTACACAAACCAATATAGGGACTTGAAAATGGTGTGGCCTGCAGGAAAATTAAAAGTTCTGATTTTAAATCAAGCAGTAGCTCATTGCAAAGAATTTCCCTTACATTTAGAAGCATGGAGTTCCTTATTTTTGTCTGCTCATAAAATATTCTATATATACTCAGCTCCAAAAGCAAAGTCCACTGATCACTACAGTCAGCTGGGAGGATCAAGGTCAACTCAGTGTTGTGCCCAGTTTCAACCAGAACTTTGAACCAGTACCTCCTCCATTCCTAGGGAAGGAGGCAGTAGCTAATCATCTATTAGCCCAGTCTCAAAAATCTTGCTCCCGAAATCTTAAAACACTACTACCTTATATACTAAGAAAACTGCTCCCCCTGAGCTCCCCCTGTAAATTAACACAATCCTGAATTGCATATGGTCCAGAAATGAGTGTAAAATTTTGCAAGCTGAGTCCATCTGAAGCTGCAAGGACCAGTGGGCTACATACAAAGGGATTAGAGAGGTATTTACATAACAGGAGAAGTTTCCTGGTTCAGAAATGTAATGAAATGTTCTTAAGAGAATAGATTAACAAGCATGAGAAGTATGACAAAGTCTGTTTTTCTCTTAAGATGTCAACGATCTTACCACTACCAAACTTCGTAAGAACTAGGGAGCTGTATTGTTTTTTGGGGCATGCAAAATTGACCCAGAAATGGCATTGGTTTTCCTAGATCACGTAAAGTCTACATGACAATATGTAGAGTAAGTATGGTTCTCCTTTGCTCTTTGCCTTTGTTCCTAACCTCACTATTTCTGGAGTCAAATCTATAACTTTCCTTGCCATCCCAAGATACACACAGCCTAGCTCAGGTCAGCTGAAACAGAACTGCACCGCTTCACAAGCTTTTAGTGTTTGATATCAGGATAACATAAATATTAAATTCATAAGTAAATGAAATAAAATTTCCACATTTAAATACTTCTACTGAAAAGCCATTATTTTACCAACAAATGGGGTGCTTCATTTTGAAATCACTTAGTGGGCACAAAAGGTTGTTTTCTTCAATCTGAGTTTAAGGAAAAAAAACAGCCCTGGGAGATTTCTGTGGGTAATTTTTCATGAAAATCTCTTTAATCTTTTTCCCCTCTAAACGATTTCTAAGAGGAAGGTAGCATTTTTTCATCACATCTCCCACAGGAACGCCTGTCTCTGTGGAGATATGCCAACCACAGAACTCTGAACTGGAGTGCCTGCCATTATGTGGTTAGAGACATGTATGCTTGCCCTGAGAATACTGGGGAATTCTGCTCACATTAGCAAACCACATGGTTTCCTGAAGTAATTAAATAGGAAAAAGATCGCTTCTTCCCAAAAGGAAGGTAACTGAATATTGAAACATCAGGCAGTTGCATAAAGTAGCTCCACAGACACAAAGCTGAAATCCAGACTTCTAAAAAATCCACCTCAAACCCAGATATCATGTGTGTGTTTTTAGGAGGCACGTGGATTGTGAAGGAGGCCTGCTCATGATCACTAATATGGTCTGCACAAATAAACACTTTGCTATTCTGCCTAAGGCAGGACCAGGGCACATTAGCAGACCTTGATGAGGACGAAAGAGCAGGTACCTCTCTTTCACAAACCTTAAACTTTAAGCCTGAGTATTCTGTACTATCCAACCAGAAACTGTCAATATTGTCAATCTCTTTCTTCACTTTTATATTATTTCTTCAAATTTATATTATTATTAAATAGATCTGCATTATTTGAAATACAAGAGCCCTTGAGCTGAGTAAACTTTTTCATTTGGGGAATGTGACATATTATTGCTGATGAGTAACAAAGATCTGACAGAGGTGTACTACAGAATCTCCACCAGGACAGTCCTGTACCTGCAAGTCTTGTACCTTCAGTCTTGCATTGAAACACCAAGCAGCTTGAAATTATCATAAATTAAATAAAAACTGTAATTTTCTGTCAAAACAGATCAAAACCCAGTTCACAAGCTACTAGAATCATTAATCAATGAAGCAAACATGACATAAAATAATTGAATAATTACCTTCTAAGGTATTGCCCAAAGCCCTGCATCTTTTGATTGCTCTGTTCATTCAGATGTACAAGGGAATTAAGCTAAAGGCATAAGTTTTTTTCTTTTTCTTGTTTTTCAGAAGAGCTGTTTCTAAATGTTCCAGTTGCATTTAAGCAAACAGCCATAAAAGCATATCTGCTCTGGAGTTCAAGAACCAGATTTCCAAAAGAACTACATGTGTGAAGATGCAAACAGTCTTCATATAGTTTTCAAAAACACTATGGGGATTAGCCATCTATTCCTGCAGGCTCTAGTAGTGTTAACATGGTCCCTCCAGGGAAAAATACAACAGTCACACACACAGTTACACACTCCCTCAAACTCACACACACTCAGGCATACTCAGGCACATTCAATGACTTTTCTGTGCAGTGCATGAGATAACATGGCTCCAGTTGCCTGCTTAAAGTGCAAACAGCTCAGGAGGCAGCCACTGACAAGGCGGGACCGCGGTGCACTAAGTGAGCACAGGACAGCTAATGTCACCCCCTGCTGCTTTTGTTAATACTTCTGTCAGCTTGGCGAGGCAGTGACTGCTGCTGGAAAAAAACATGCCTGGCATTTCTGATGGCTTCCTGCAGAGTTACATGGAGAAGAGACAGACAGCCTGAAGGCTCAAAATGAGATCAGTGCATGGAAAACATGCCTCGCAGTTTCATGCCTGTCTCCTTCTACTGGGGAGAAATATGGGGAGGAAGGGGCAAAAGGAGGAGGGGCAGAGAAATGAATTCTGTTACATAAACAGACTGCACCGAGAGCTCTGAGAAAGTCATATTAGAGAGCATGAGTGCAACTCCCAGCCACTGGCAAAGCATCAAGAAAATCCGGTGATGGTATTGAGATATTAAAATAAAACAGCTATTTCTATATCTGTGTACAACTATCACAGCACTGTGATGACTGAGTTTAAATACTACAAGTACTCGGCTTCCACTATGGGCTAATTCCTGGGCCACTGGGGCAGTGATGCCACTGAAAAAAACAGGTACACTGCAAAAGATCAGGGAATGAGGCCAGATCTACTCCTCAATTAAACTGGCAACATTAAAGTTACCATATTCCTAAGAGTCACCCTTATTTACTCCACAATTCATCTCCTCCCACACTGTTCCTGAACCTGCCTCTTCCTTATATTGAGAAGAAGCCATGGTGAAAGGCATCCAGTTCTGCACAAGAGCAAAGAAGGAACAGCAATGTTTTGACTAGGTAACATATTATGGAAGCATCAAAGAGGAAGTGTGGAAAGTTTCTGTGGCTTTAGAGGGAAGAATCTGTCCAGTACTCATGGAGAGACAGAAGGAAAAAGACATGTGAAGGGATGAAGAAAACATTTTCTGGTATTCTTTAGGAAGACATGTAAACACCACTGAACTAGCAACCTGTACAAAACTGGCACATTCTTCCAGAGGTAATAAATAAATTTGGTGTAGGCACTGCTCTGAGCATGAGTAAAGGTTGTGAAGAACCACAGGAATTCTCAGTCTCATCATTTGCCACAGCTTAGGCAAATTCAGACAATACTTCTCATAAGAGAATATCTTGGTTGCTATGCCACATTTTTTTTCTCTTACTTCAAGGAATTAATGTTAATCACTCTTCAAGAAAAGTCTGTATAGGAATTCATACAGAGGCTGGAAAACTGCATTTGCTCTAGGGAAATGGAGCGTAATGATGTCTACTGTAGACTCAATCCACCTGAACCCCAAACTGAAAGGAACAGATAGGCCTCCACATTCAGTTCACCCTCTAAAATGCCATGTCCCCAGAGAAAATTTTCTAGTTCATCTTTCCTACCTTTTCACTCTCTGAAAACTCCTGCAATATAATTTGTCTCTCCACACACAGTTCTAAGTAGTCTTCTGAATGGAAACTTTCATGTAGAGCTGGGAAGAATGTTAGCTGGTTACAATCCAATCCCTTCTGATCCATCTCCCTCTCTGCTCCATTTAACATCAGCTCTCCTGTATCAGTATAAAGGAGATTGCCGTTTTAGTGGCAGCCGGATGACACCAAAAGCATTTGCTATTTAGACTTTCACTCAATCTATTCTACCTTGGGAAATAGCATTATTTATCTGCAAAAAACAGGCAAGAGAATTAAAATCTGTGACTGCTGAAGAAGTATGCTTATTTCAGGGAACCAAAGACAGATACACGCAGTCAATCATAATTCAAACTAAATCCCCATAATCACAGAAGATTAGGAAAACAGGAAAAATTTGAAATGGTAGTCTTTTGGGGATGTGGACTGAGCAGGATCTTAATAAAACCCAAAGAGAGACAACCCACTTATATCTTGCCCAAGCTGTGTCCCAAGTTTTGCAAACTCATGCAGTGCACGCAGATAGAAAAGGCACAGTCAGCCTTCTTATGGAGGCTGACTGTAACCACTTCATGCAGGAACTACATAGTGCTTCCATCTTGTTTGGAGTCTAAAGCAATGAGCTCCACTCACGTGGTAGCTAGGCACTATCACAGTAAAAAGTATACAATATTGCATATTTCCAACCGCAGTTCTTCTGAGTTTAAGCAATTGGGAGCTTTCCAAGTGCCCAAAAGTGCCCAAAGCTTTCATTTCAAAATAGCTTTTTTGCTTTAGATCTTTCAAGTGGCAACAAGAGAGCAGCAAATTCTGAAGACTACTGATATATCATCTATAAAATTTACATCAGTTTTGTCCCAGATGTTACAGTGACTTTTTAGCCCAGAGCACCAACATTAAGGTTTTTTTTGCTGGATTAAATTCTGACCTGGAACTCCATACACTAATTCCAATTATCTTTGACTGTTTATGTCTACTTTCTTGATGATGCAGTGAAGCCCTAAAAGGTTACCTGGATTCACTTCAGTGGGGGAAGTTGTTTCGTTTCTGTTTGCTAGCAGAACCTGAAAAGAGACTAGGTGTGACTAGAGTGGAACATGTAGACAGGTAAACATAACTCAGAACCTTGTCAGCGGAGAAAAACACAGCTTTAGAACTATGGTGCAAATAAATGCCTTGGAAATTCAAATAAACTCATTGGAAAGGAACAAATAAACATCATGGGAAAGGAACCCAAAGGAACAAATGTCAACAATTGAACAAAGGAACTATTATCTTTTCAAAGACCACTGTGCATGAGGCCAGTTATAGGATAAAAATCATACCACTCAGTCTACAGAAAACTGCCAGAATCCAAGGAGCACATGAAAGCTGAAAATGCCTTAGATATGGGAACCTTATATTAAAGTTCTTCAGCCTTTCATTGATAGGATTTAGCACTTAGACATTAGAGAAACAGACAGTGCTAAACACCCCACATACACAGTTCAGTCTTAGTCTAAACCACCCTATTTCCACTTTTGGCCATTCACCACTTGTAGCAGCACTTGTAAGCATATGACTAACAGGACAGTGCAGCCTTCTAACTGGACTCTGCTGCATACAGCACTATATCCTTGAGATACTACTAGTAGAAAAGTATGGACAGGTTATACTGTCACCTGTCTGGGGAGATTTTATACAAGAAAAGAAGAAAAATCATTCTGTTGCTGTTAAATGCATTGCAGCCTTTCTTACCCCCAAATCCAGACTCCTTCAATGGGTTCTCTATACATGGAACAGCATATTGAGGAGTCAGGTGATGAGAACCAGAGGAAAGAGATGCACATATTTGTCAAAGGTCGGACTCTATGGCTTTGAAGGTCTTTTCCAACCTTAATGTTTCTCTAATTCTACAAAGCCACCAGCAACTGTTACAGAAGTTGTGCACCTCCTGCAAAAGCTTTCTAAAGCTTTCTACCTCACTCTTTGTTCGCATTGTTGCCGCTCGGGTGTTCGTATGTTGAATCCTCCTCCTCATTCGTGAAGGCCCCTCGTAACAATCAAGAATCCATCGTGGCTCTAACGAACGTGAAGCATCTTTCCATGGGCCCCTTCTGTAGAAAAGTTGCTCCTCAAGTATCATCCATTCTTTGGCTGCTTTGCTGTAAGCACACTGCTGCATCTGTTGTACAGAAACACTTTGTGCTGGCTTTTGGACACTTCCCTCCTCTCAGCCACCAGTGACACCACCCCAGTGATTCAGAGGGATCTACCCAGCCCACCAGATGGGACCATTGCAAAGGGAGTGCTGCAGACCTAGCAAGCACAAGTCCAACTGACCACTGGAAGTGTGCTGCAGGAGATGTTACTAGGGATAAACTAGTGATAGTCTGACTAGACGATACAGTGACAAACATAAGCATGTCAGAAACTTGAAAAGGGCTGCTTCCATTAAATTTCCAATTCAAAAGCAGTGAGCCAGGAATTTATTCATTCCATTTTTTTCTGGTAAATGTGTGTGACAAATGGCAACAATCATGCTCACTGGGAACAGTCTGAATATCTCAGTTGTAAATGTACTTTGCTCCCTCTGAGCAAGGCATAAATTTAATTATTTTGACTTAAGTGTTGTGTGCAAGGAGTTGGGAAGCATTAAAATATTAATTTAAGGGGGAGAAGAGGTGCAAATTTCAAAGAGGCAAAAGTTTGTTGGTCTCTGATGGCCAAACCTGAAACAGAATCCTACCTGTGATGTTTTACTGTGTATGAGCTTGATATCTACTTAAAAAGTTTTGCTGGCTACTAAGGGAAAAAAAAGGTCAAAGTCCTCACTTTCATTTCTGCTATTGGAAGAGTGGAATAATTAATTTAAACAAAGGAAAAAAAGGCTCCTGAAAATAAAGTGGGGCATCCGATTGCTGAATGATGCTGTATCACACTTCAGTGGTAATGTCAGGAAAGGGGTATTGACTCATCAACTCTCAGCAATTCTTTAGGCACAATATTCATCTCACTTTTAAAATGCTTAGTTTCTCAGGGTAGTCCAAGGGTAGTCCAACAGAAAGCTGTTGCCCAATTTGTCCTTTACCTGTACGTGGTCCTTGTACAGAGAAGCATACAGCTCCTGCCCAACTCTTCGGTACTGTTCCATACATGACACAAATCCCTACAAGAAACATCAGAACACATTATGCCAAGGTGCTGCAGGTGTAAATCCTGTGAGGAGCAGAAGCAAGCATTAGTTGCTCTGTCTTTTACAAGAACAGTTAGGGAATATGGCCTGTGTCTGCAAGTTTGATGGCTCTGCAGGCAGTGTACTGATGAGTCAATTACCTGAGAGCAAGTTGCACACCTAGACTGGGAATATAAACATAGACGTGACCTCAAAGACGGTCATTAGTGGAACTGCTCAGAACTTTCTCAGAAGGAGAAAGAAAACATCAAATACAATTTAAGGCTCCTCTTTTTGGAGCTGAATTAGTACTGCAAATAGCATAAATGACAATTATCTGTTGTAGAGACCCCAACTTAGGTAAGGATCTATAGTGAGATTACACAGGAGAGGTGAGTGCTCGCAGTGCCTCATGAAGGCTGTCACATGCAGGTGAACTTCCTTGACATATGTGAGATTGTTGTGAGTCACAGCATGAGGCTAAACGTGCTGTGAAAGTCCCAGCCTCTTACTACCTAAAGCCATGGATCAGGTAGGTAACTTTTAAATGCAGGACTCTGTGCCACACTGGCAGTCATCCCTCACAGCAAACTGTCTGGCTGCTGCTTGCACTGGGCTCTAATTAAGTTAGCATACATGGCCTGGGTGTTGTGCCGATTACTGCTGGCTGCCAGCCAGGTCTGTAACCCTGCCGCGAAGTCACATTTATTGGTGTTTCCCTGCAGGAAGCTCCTGTTTTACACTGATGAAAGTCATTATATTTTTGTTTGTTTAAAGCATCATTAAACCTGTAATCACAGTTGCGGCCTCACAAAACTATTCCATAATTCATATAAAACTCCCATAAAGGCTGACCTAGAAAGCAACAGCATCTCTGTGCTCAGTATAGGAGAAGAGCTGAGATCCTGGCTCTATAGGGACTTAGGGCAAAACCATTCAGAGTAGAAAACCAATTCCTCCATTTTAGATATTCGCAGGCTATTCAAGCCAAGTCAGTGCTCTACTGGCAGCTGTTTCAAAGTTGCTCGTAGTCTGTATTTCACTCATGGTCATCAGTGAGACCCCTAAGGTCAAAGCCCACATTGCAAAGATTCTCACTGACCCAGCTCCTAGCCCTTGAAACATATGAAGGGTCCTAAGGAGGAAAAATTCTGCTAGCCACATCTGGTCAACTGAAGACTAACCACTTTGGCTTCCAAATGAGCTATAGCTATCCAGCTTCAACCAGATGAACATGTCCCTCTTGATCCCACAGGAAAACCATCTGATTGTAAAGTGAAATTAACAGTTAACATTGGAGATGGCTGTGATCAGGAGAAAGCAAGCCCACACAAACCAAACCAATGCACAAAAACAAAACCTGAAAAAGATATCCAATAAACATGGAAAATATGGACCAGGCTATTATTTAATAAGTCAGTCAAAACAATTACACTGTAATGCTTAATGAACAACTAGTGCAAACAAGTTTCTAACAAATAAAGAGATTGCATTAAAAATTGTAAGTGGTTATCCTTTAAAACAGCACCTCTTTATCGAGTAGCTTAACTGCAACAGTACCACAGTAAATCTATCTTAAACATGCCAGCTTTGATAATTGTTAATGTAGTATAACATAAGGTTTGAGTTTCATATACAGAAAAGCAGGTGTAAATGTAAGAACTATAATGCACATTTTAGGGAAAGGTCTACTAAAGGGCCTTATTGATCAATCCTTTCCTAAAAATATGAGTATGAAACCATGCTTTAAGTCTTTTATATACAGATTTCTCTACTTTGCTGCCTTAGGCAATCACATTGTAAGTAGAATCAGATCATTTTGCTGCCACGTATTCCCCAGCCGATATTTAGAGCTTGAAAAGGTGATGAAATTTACAAGTTATTTTCCTATTAAAAAATGAAAACAAATCACAGGCTCAAAAACCATTTCTTCTCTTGCTGCATGGAGTCCTCAAATAGGAGAGAAAATTATTAGCAGTGAGGAAATTCAGAGCGTGAATTTTCTTTAATTTCTTTCAACTAAAGAAATTGAGAGACTGTTTATAATGAGATACAGTTGAAAAGAAAAAAATAAAAGATTGAGGTGGGACTTATAAGTTAACAAAACTGTACTGAGCTTTGGAATGCTTGATGTCTGATTTTTTTTTTAATATATTTAGATCACTTAACACTCCTGCACCTCATAAATATTCAGGCTTGCCAAAATAAACTCCTATTGCATGATCCAGACACCACATATACCACAGTTCTTTCCTAAAGAAATGTTATGTCATTAGGGCTCTGCACTTGGAGGCTTCCCTTGTATGTGTTGTGTTACTGAATACACATGAACACAAAAGTATGTGCCAAAACTCTCAATAAATAAATAAAAATAAACATCAAGACAAATTAATTTTGGACTTGTAAGAGACACAAGGAAAGCCCAAATGTTCAAATCCCTCACTGTGCCAAGCGATGATAGTGACAATACCCACATACTTGTTTTGAAACATGTGTTTTTAGTCATCTGTTGGTAAGGGCTAGAAGTAGTGATAATAGTCTACTACTTTAGCTCTTCTGAGCAAAATAAATATTCTAAATATACAAACACACATAGTAAGAGCATTTATGTAGCATCACAGCTATAACTCTTATACAGTACTTTTGACCAGTACCTCTCAGAGATCTTTATGAAAGAAGTCAAAGTCTTTAGTTTACAGATGGGGAAACTAAGAAGTGAGTTTCTGGAACACGACAGAATCTAAGAGCTGAGTTTCTGGAACATCACAGAATCATAGAATGGTTTGGGTTGGACAGGACCTTAAAGATCACCCAGTTCCAACCCCTCTTCTATGGGCAGGGACATTTTCCACTAGAACAGGATACTCAGAGCCCCATCCAGCCTGGTCTTGAACACCTCCAGGGATGGAGAGTCCACAACCTCCTGTCAGTAGGACATGGTTGCAGGGAAAGGGGGGATGGTGATGGGGCAAACCCAACCTGAATCAATTTGAAACAGCCTGGTAAGCTCGCACAGAGGATGCATATGGTGAGAGCATGCAGTAGTGGGAGGAGGAAACTATTTGATGAACCAGTTTGGAAATCCCTTCTACTCTTATGTTCCCAGTGGCAGATAGTACTCTAATATAGCTGATTTACCAGATAGAAGATCTCATATCCCAGGAAGAGTCCATGTAACTTTATTCATCTAACTTCGGCTTTCACAATTCTACAAGGAAGGTTTTTTAATCTAATTATGGCTATTCAAGCCATCACTAGGTTTTTAGAAAGTATTTCACGGGTGTAGAAAAGCAGCACAGCAGGTAGTGAGCTTTTAGGGATGCCAGAAACTGCGTGTAAATAGCGTATGTGACAGTGGCAAAGAGTTTGTGCATGGCAGAAACAGATATGATGACTCTGACTCAAAAAATCACTGTGCTTAGGGATGTCCTTAGGCATGCATTTCACAGGTTTTATGTACAGGTTGTCTGCTAGTGAATGGGGGCATACTTGCCTTTAATCCAAGCATTAAAGATACCAACACACAGATAATACTTATGCAGCAGTTGAACCTCAAAAATGACAATTAAAAATACTTAAAATCTCTATGGATGATCACTCCAAAAGAAGAAAATAGGAAATTAGCATCATTAGAATAAGAAAAATTACACTATACCAATGTGATACACTTCACATCTTGACTCAAACAGAAAAGTAGATGAAACAGAATACTAAGGAAATGCCATTTTATAAAGAGAAAATTGTTCAGGTTTTCTTAAGTATATATTTCCCAGCAGCTCTACATTAAATGGCATTCACTTGTGGTGCAGCATTGCTCTTCTCAGCAGCCCCATATGCCACCTCTGTTTGCTGGACCGCATGCCCTAACCAGTGTGGATGAGGATGTGACCTAGTCAGGAAGGAGAGAGTTTCTCACAAAAGCAAATGATTTTTGCAGGCATCATCTAGAGCCAATAATTTTTTCATAGAACATTCCTGAACGGCTATGACTTACACAGGCATAGGGCCAGATTTTCAGTAAAGTTTTGAGCTTAAACTCTTTGGAGATATGAAAACTATCTTCTTGTATTCATGGCAGTCCTCATGCTCCTTTTATTTCCACACATCTAACCAGAATGTGCAATTAAAGCTCAATACTCCTGGTCCTCTCTTGCTAAATCAATCAATCCCTTGCTCATCAGGCTTGCTACAGAGGACAGGATTATAGCTACCATGGCAGCTTCAAAGAGAAGCATCTGAGTGCTATAGTAAACTACTAGAGCTGGGTGAAATCTCCAGTGCACCAGCCCTGTTCTATTCAGATAGAGACAAAGTGCATAACATCTCCAAATCTTCTCCTGCTACTAAATCGGACAAAGTGACCAGGTACACTGCTACCCTGTGCAGACAATAAGCCACCCACCTTGAGACCAGATTACTTTTCAAGTCAGTGACTATGCACTAGGCAGCAAGTAGGTTCATTTCATAAGAGAAAAAATTGTTCCATTACTCCCCAGGTAACAATTATTAAGCTAAGGCAGATAATGTTTTCCTTAGCAGATTAAAGAGCAGTTTATCCTAGTCCTTCACATACACTCTCCACACTGAGGGTTGTTTGCAGGCTCTTTTGAATCACAAAATCTTTATTGCCATGTGGATTTTATTGTTGCTTTGCCAAAATTCATTTAGCTTTTCAACAGACTGAGTTCCAGCAGTTAAGTGTTGCATGGAAGCTTCGTGCCTCAGCCCGCTAGGAGGCTAATGCAGTGTGCCAACTGCTCCTAAGCATCATGGATGGATTCCTGGCATTGCCAGTTGGTTGGGGAATAGCAGACCTAATGAGAAAATCCTCCATATTTCAGTGCATCATAAATGTACCCACACACAGGGGTGGGTTACAAAGGGTAAACCCTAAAGCATGGTGTGTGCATGTGACTGTATTTATCAGCTAAACCCAGGCAGTACAGAAGCCAATCTACTTCTATAGCAACCACGTGTCTGTATATGTGAGTGCATACACACAGCCCTTCAACAGATGATACTACTGAACAGCTTATTTCCCGGGAGAACAGGTAACTTGTCTCCTAATAGCAAAAAAAGCACAATGAGGGTCAAGGTATGTTTGTTCCTTAATCCTATCTCTGAGAATGGCTTCTGTGACTTTAGGATAATTCATTCAACCTCTTGAGGACTCAGTTTCCATCCTGTTACAGCAGAGGCATTAACTTTTACCTCTTAAGTGAAAGGTGAATGTCAGATTTTGGCATTATGGGGAATAGCAGTGGGGTTTCTTCTTGCCTTCAGTTGTTCTTACTCACTGTTTTCCTAATTGCTGTTTAAAATGTGGAAGCTGTACAGGTGTATGTAACTTAGGGGTTTATTACACACTAATATCTAAATGCATTTGTCCAACAGTCTAAAGCAACTGGCATTTCTGATTAAATTTGCATCACGGCTTTTATGTAAAAAAAATGTGCCTTTCTAGTCCTTTAGCTGATGAAAGAATTCTGAAAACATCAGTATATGCTTAGAGGTTAGAGTACAGAAAAAAAGAAACATCTCTCTCCTGACTCGTAAAAATATCAGTTTTCCTAAAATTACTTATATTTAAAGGTGACAAGATTACTTCTGGAGTTTTTTAGTGCATGTAGTTCAAGCTGCTCTGCACCAGAAAGCATAAAAAGAACACAAGCAAACTTCAGTTTGGCTAGCAAAGATGAGAGCAACAAGAAATGAATGGTCACAGACTTCAGCACAGTTAGAAACCTACAGCCTCACTTAGAAGAAACATTTAAGTCAATCTCGCAGAGATTTCTAGGATCTCCCTTGATTTTCTGTCCTTTACTTTTCAGTTTAAATTGACACTTCAGTCTTTTGAAGTCAAACCATTTCTGAAATTATTATAAATAAAACGTTGAATCAAAAAATTGGAAGAAAACAGACATATTTGAACCAAGAACTATGAGAAATTGTTTATCTATGTATTTAGCAAAGAAAAGAATAGTCTGTTTCAGTGGCTAGCACTAGTTTCTAGCGTTTTTCTGCAACCAAATAAAACTCCTCTTTCATCCACGTAAACACCATTCAACTCCTTTGGCATCAGCGCCGTTATGTGAAAATAAAACTCCGCGAACAGCAGCTCTTGAAAGATGAGACTTTGGTGCCAACAGCTTTAAACATTAAATTCCACTTGCTGAAATCCTATATCCAAGCTTAAGCCTGACCCGGACACAATCTCTAGCTTGAAAGGCAAAAGTATATTTTAAAACAATATGCAGGAGAAATAACAGGCAACATTTTCATACAATGTGTAATTCAATGAAGGGACTTCACTCCCACAGAAGACCACTGAGTTTAAAAACGCAGAAAAAGTCCCTCTGAAGAGCTACCCACAAAAAATTTGTAAACAGTATCTCTTGTGTTTCAGGTTGTAAGATGATATAAATCAAGAAAGAAACAATTTTGCTAGGATAGGTTTTCTACTGTGAACTGTGCTATCACACACCATCTCCTGCAGCAACCTCTAATGAATTTTTAGGGGACAGACTGAGGGGGTCTGTGAATCTGAGTCTCAGCTAAACAGTTATCTTCAATGAATGGGGAAATGATTCCCTTATGTTTCAGAAAGTTCAGTGATTTGTATCACATAATATGAAATAGCTCTATATTTTATGTTTTCATGCAATTCTTATCTAACACTGACCTGTTGAATTATTTCTTTATGATCTTGTAAACAATTGGAAAATGATAAATGAGCAGTGTGTCAGATATGCGTGTAAGAGGACACGAAAATTTCTTTGTTCAAAGTTAAAGAAACTTTTTTCAGCTTGCTAAAGCATGCTGTAATTTAGCTTTGAGCCAGTTATTAAACAAGACAATAATATTATAATGGAAATTGTTTAATATACATCATTAATAGTAAAGTGCCTGCTTTCACTGAAGTAAAAAAATGTGTGCTATGAGCAGTTTTGAAATGAATATTTGATTCCAAAGTTCCCTTGTGCATTTAATGACATGCTAATTTACATTTTAATTACTTCCTAAGAAATCAAAGCATTTGTTGACAGAAGAACATAATGTCAACTTCACGGTGCACTGTTGGTGGATAGTTAATGAACTTAATTAGATAATTAGTGATGTTAATTATCCTTCTATTATGAAGATAAACACGTTACACAAATGATGCTCTTTTCAAAGAAACATCATTAAATGTTTGCTTGTTTTAACTCAGTTAACTCGAAAAGCTGATAAAAGACCAACTGAGTGATTGGTAAGAAAAATATTTAAGTAAAGTTCCTGGCTTTGCAGCTACAAGTTAGGAGGTCTCATAACCTCTTCATTCTGAAGACTGGGATTAAAAAGACCTTTTCTATTTCAAGTTATATGGGCCTTTGGCATAGAGGAATGCAACTAATGAATGAAAACAGTAGAGGACAGGCATGATCAGGCCTCCTGTAAAACTGAGGAGGCTCTGAATTTCTTGTAAAGACTAACAGCTGTATCTACAGCTCTAAGGCAGTGTGTCTTACAGGAGTTAGAAGTACGGTGCTTGTAACCCTGCTCAGGCACTAATCTTAAAGAACCTAAAGACAGGGCATGAAGAAGCTGTTGACTGATTTAGAGTTGGCTGAAATAAAATTGTTACAGTGGTCCTTTGCTGCTCTTGCAGCTTTTTGACGATATCAAAAACAATCACAGACACTACTAACCTAAAAATTAAATACATATACTAGATTTTGACAGCAAAACTGGGGAGAGGGAAAGGAGGAGAAAGAGCAAGAGATCAAAAGGCTCACTTTGAAACAGGAAAGTCAGTGATTTGGAAACCTTTGGCACTGTATTCAGTCTTACAGACCTTTCTGCTGGCAAATTTACCCAAGTCTGTCACCTGTAAGCATCAAAAAATCCAACTTTTTACAGTGCTCCTTGTGCTCCTTCTTGATTACTCGGACTTCAAAGAAAGTACAAAACAGCAATTACTAGAGCAGATCATTGCCATTCTACTACCAGAAATGTAATTACACTCTCTTTTCTAAATGGTCACGCCTCCCAGACAAAGCCACAAGCAAAGCGTAAGATAGCACAGTGGATTCAGAAATATGCAGAAAACACAGCTGCATTTGATGGCTAATTCTCTTACTTGCCACCAAATATCAAGAAATTGTCTTTGGTGATGATGAAGAACATGAGCAAAAGTACAGCAGAAACATGGGGCCTGATCCTTTGCTGGAGTGAATGGCTTGAATTTTGCTGTTTTATCCAGATTGAGGATTGGGTCTCAAAAGCACTCTTCCTATCTTGTAAATAATCACGGGGAAAAATTTAAGAGCAGTGTTTGCTGCTTGTTTTTTGTTTGTTTTAATCTGCAGCAAATACTACTACTGCTTCAATGTCTTTGTTTATTTTTCAGTCAATAAAGGAATCATGTTAATAACCCAGTAAACAACCCATTTCTTCTTTCTACTGGGCACACTTCTGAAATCGTGGGTGAATTTCTGCACTGCTCTCAGTAAACTTTGCTCAGTTAGGAACAAATATTTTTATTTTACTATGGGATTTAAATTCTTTGTTCCTCACTATGTAGCTCATACTGTTATTTTTCCTTTAATCTCCATGTTTCAACCAGGTGCCTATTGCTGTAGGACATATGTCCATAACTTGCAGTAGTGAAGACAGAGGCTAGTAGTGAACACAGAAGTCACCTGACACAGAAAGTGATAGAAAATTACATTACAGCATTTTTTTAAGTGACTACCAAAGTGGTCACAAATATGAGTTAGAAGCAAAAATACTGCTTACTTTTAATGTAAGATTTTTATGTGTATGAGTGTATGAAGGAAGAGAGCTGTTGAGGGGCAACTAAATTTTCTTCTTAGATTTCACCTCTCTAAAAAGTGCATCAAACTCTGAAAGACAGGCTGAAGGGAGAAAGGGGGAGAGGGAGAGTGGAGAAGAACGTTTGGAACTGTAGCTTTGTATCTCATTGAGAAGAACAATTTATCAGAGCTACGGAGCTGTCAGTACTTGACATGATAAGGAATAACACCAAGTGAGTAATGTTTCTTCCAAACACAGCTCCTTTAATTACAAGCAGCTTCCTTGCAGAAGAGAGACAGAAGATGTAGAAACACCAATTTCATGCACTTGTGCCTGAATAATGTCTCCATGCTGCCTTTTCCAGATGGCAACCTTTTCACTGGAGGAACTAATGATGTGGGCATATTTAGGGAAAAACCAATAACGGAGTCTTTAACCTTCAACAGCAAAAAGCATGTTGTACAAAATGTTCCTTGGGATACATTTACAAATATCAATTACATTGCTCACTGAGGTGTAATCAGCTGTAATAATCAAAATTAATTTTAAAAAATAATTAAACAGACCCCAGGGCAAATAGTCGACACTCTTGTAGTATGACATCACAGTATACATATGTACCTGGGAAGAGCTTGCTAACTCTGTAAGCAGCAAAGTGATTTTAAGGACTGAGAAGGATTCTCTGGCACGCTGAAAAGACCCTTGCAGCTCAGTAACTCAGTACCATCAGACACATTAGCTGGGTATCACAGTCTTCCTGGCCAACACACCTGAAAGTGAACCAGGCATCACCAGGCATAAAGCTCCCACTATACATGGCTTGAGCTAGAGGGTTAAGGTTCCCTAAAGTGATGCTAATAACAGACTCATTGTCTCCTCAGGAGGAGAGTAAAGACCTTAATATGTTGAGCACCACAGTAACACAAGCTTTGTTTAAAGCTCTGAATATTCTGTCAATACACTTTTACCCTACCCTAGGGCAAGTTAGTTGCTCTAATAGCTAGTTACTCTACTCCAAGTACACTTGAAAAGTAACGTCCGTCTAGTGCTTTTTATTTCTATTTTTGACAAATTCTCAGCAAAACGAAGGAAATGGCCCCCTCTTTCAGCAAAGGTGGAGCTTATGCATGGAAAAGACAGTTCACCTTCATTCCTGACAGCAGGAATTATGCAGACCCTCCAAACCCATCCCTGGATTATACACCAAGATTTGTTTCCTTATCTCTAGGGGCTAAACTAAATTTTGGACCTTTAATACTTCATATTGAGTAGAAAATGTAAGGATAGTACTATGATAATAGTACTATGATAATACCTGAGCTTTTCTACTAATTCCACTAATTCAGTGCCTGAAGGACAAGGTTTACATAGGTGATGCAAGTCAAAAGCAGCAGCAAAGCTGGCATCTCCTCACCTTGCTCCAAGCAGAGCCCTGTAAGCACAAACATATCTGGGCTGCTTAGGTTTTTCCTTTCAAGTGCTATAATTGCACCCTATGCAGAAAGTATGCATTATTAGACCATATGAACAGGCTGCCAAGAGAAGTTCTTCAGGTCGCTATTTCTTTGTGATTATTCCTGGCAGCCTAAAAAAGGAACCTCAACTGCAATAGTTGTCTAGTTTACAATGGAACATGTCAAAAAACAGACACATTCAGAAGCCTCCCAAATCCAGAAAAACTCTCCAGAGCTATACAAAAGGCAGACTGGTGACAGACACAGAAAAGACAAAGAGCAAAATTTACCTCTGATTTGCATGACATTTCCTTTGTGTTTCGGCCAGGTATGAACTTAATAGCTGAAGAGAGGCTTTCACTCCAGGAATTGTGCTTGCTCT
The DNA here is from genome assembly GCA_013397725.1 of Rhagologus leucostigma. NCBI lineage: Eukaryota > Metazoa > Chordata > Aves > Passeriformes > Rhagologus > Rhagologus leucostigma. Next base: position 105,200 of record VZTD01000532.1, read on the forward strand.
GGGACAGGCTTGGCCCTGCTTTATTCTGGAGAAGCTTCTTTTCAGATACTGCAGGCCAAAACAGACAAAAAAGTTTTTAAGACCTGAAGTTGAGCCTGTCAGAAGATAGAAGGGTTTTATCTCCATTACACAAGACAAAACAACATGGCAGTGTGTCACTCCAGATGAATTATTTTCTATATTTATGAGAATTGAATTAACACATACTTCTCAAGCTTTTATTTAAAAGCCTCACAGAGGTCTGCCATAGATCAGTTTCATTAAACAGACATGAACTTTGAATCACTGCAGCACTACACACATTGCAATGCTCTTCTTCAACCATATATCCTCCCTTTTAAATCTTCCTATGGGATACAATTACCTAAGGATATTTCCCTTTCTTGCAGCACAACATGAGCCCTATGACACCACCAGGTGATTACAGAAGGGCTGGGTTATGACACAGAAAGCAATCACAGCCCTGAATGAGAGAAACTGAGAACCTGCTTTCTCAGCAGGTGATGTGCAGAGTATAACCCAGGAACAGCAGCTTTCCACCAGACACCCCATTTACCACGCTGTCTTTGCTTACTACAATGAGTGTTCCAAAAATGAACAGAGACCTAGCAAGTGCTGCCAAGCTTTTGTCATAATTTCTTCCCATAAAGGAGTGATCTCTGTTATCTTCATGTCCTTTTCTTTGTCATTTCCTTTTACAGAAAGGTCCATCTTGTAAGTGTCCTCCAGAGCCTGCTGCCTCTGAGAAATGAGCTGCTTCCAGATGATTTCTACTGTTCTCAGAATCTCCTGGTGGACTAGGAAACAAAAGTAACAACAAAAAGTGATTCTTCATTTGCATTTTCAAGTCAAGCAACAGGTAAAGCAAAAACATCTCATTTGGAAAAGTACTTGTCCAGAGTAACTGCTGGAGTCAGTGGAGTTGTTCCTTTTTGTCTACTGCCTCTGTAGGTTCTAAGATGGACTAGTTAATCTAATACAGAAAACAGCAGGACATTTCTTTTATGATATTTCAACTCCTTGAAAGAAACGAGTAGGAATGACGTGGTTTTAACAGGTTTCTGCTTTGGAAAACCATTTAATCAGAATTTTGACGATCTTATTATCATGCATAGGATGCTAAAGCACATACAGGACATTCTTTTATGTTGCCAAACATCACTGGAGATGGAGGGACAAAGGCAACCAAGTTGTGAAACAATTTGACACAGCGGGAGGATACTGTACAAGGAAGTGCTGAGTTGTTTTGCTCTATTTCCCTGCAAACCAGACTGATTTGGTTGCATCATAACCAAGCCAATATATATTTAAAAATAAAAAAAGAACACTGCTCTGCTGCAGGGTTCAGCTGACCACACTGAATCCAACCCAAATTTTTTCCCATGTTTCTCTTAAATGCTCAAAATGCTTCTTTCTGTATATAACAGACACACACTCTGTATGGCCTTGAAAAAAGAAATAAAGCTACAAATAATATATGTATCTGGCCCCTTATACTGGCCATAACATGGAGGAGAGATCTCCAAACTGATACCCATTACTCCTGAGGATGTAAGGTGTGACTTTTGAATAAAAAGGCTTGATGCAAACACAAGTAATTTTTTAGCACAACTTTCCTTTCTCTTTGCTATGCCTGCAGTGCCCGTACACCAAAGAGGAAATAAGTGGCACTTGCACAAGCTGCTCTGATGACTGCTTAGGACAGGTATTTTCCTTCTCTCTAAGCCATAGGAAACATGTGCCATGAATTACCATCATCTGGAGTAGGCAGGCTGCCCTTTTCCTCTTCACTGGGTGCAAGGAAAATTTGGTGATAAGAAGCCAGCTTTGGTTTTGCATCCAACCCAAAACCTTCCAAACAGCTGTGACAAAGAAAAAAATAAAGGAGGGCAGGTGAGGAAATCAGACTTAGAACAAACTGAGGACAGTGAAAGAGCCACAGCTGTTTCTGCACATCCGCTCCTAACTGATTCATTTACTAGATCAGTATTTTCAGGCTTGAGAGCTTATACCAGTGATGTAATACCACAGAATTTCCAGGAAGTGGGAACTTAACCACTACCACTCTGGTTTTCAAAGTCAAAAAGCAGTCATCACGACACTATAGATCAGCCTCTTGTACAAGCCTTATCCCTGCACTTCTTACTGCACTTGTATCTACCATTCACCTCATTTAGATAGAACACAGGGCTGTCCTGATGTTGCCAGTCTGTATCCAGCCTTCTTGCACCTCCCGGGGCATCTTGTACATTGTCTCTTTGCTCTGAATTCCTTTGCCGGAGGTATCTGCCACTATGGGGAAAGCAGTGTCTTGCTGCACCCTACACTTGAGCTGCTCACTCTGAGTTTTTTGTATCAATGATTCATTCATTCAGTTTCTAAAGCACTCAGCACAAAAACATCGTGAACTTAGCACCATGATACTATTACCACGTAGATGTGATTATTGAGAACATCACCATGGCCAAGAGGAGTTCTGCTTTGGGACTAGGGGCTGTGCCACAATTTACCAGTCAGCAGGTAAAAGACATTAGGAACTTCAGTACAGCAGTAATACTTAAAAAAAAAGTGAAACAGGCTTGGTTAAGGTATCCACACAATCTGGACTTGGTCACAGAACTGCTGCCAGTAATGGCATATATAGCCACAAGTAATATACTAAGTTCTTTCAATTCTAAACAGGCCCTACTATCTGGGAGAGTCAAATCCTTGGGTATGCAAAGCCATTTTTGTTTCTGATTTCTTTAAAATACCACAGTTCTGATTCCCTGGATTTGCTGTGTTTGGCTCTTGGATAACACAAACCCCTCTGTAATTTCATTTTTAAAAAAATGTTTTTGCTCTTACTACATAAAAGCAATCTTTACTCCATCTCAACGGTTTTTGCCTACAAGTTATTATCTGACTGGAATAAGAATAATCCAGAAAACATCTCAGAAAATGCAGCTTACTTTTGGTGTGACACTGTATTAATGCATTCAATTGAAACCATCAAAGCAGTACAGAAGGTTATCATTGAAACAAGAAACATCATTATAGTAAATAAAGCACTGGCCAATATTGGCTTTTTTTTCACAAAACTAAGCTTCCAAAGTTACTCCCCAGCTTATATTAGCAAGAGTACATCTATTATATCAACATCTGTTAGAATAGCAACCAGTGGGTATGGATGCTTGTCTTGGGGTGACTACAATGTTCTAGCCCTACCCAATGGCAAACAGCAAAACTCTCAATGTCAGAACAACTAGAACTTTGCAGCTCAGATCCAAATAACAATAACACAAAGATCACAAGATCCATGCATGCTTTTATGTATGTTTTAAGTGTACCCACACATAAAGGCCCGCTGGATCAGAAAAAACATCTCACTAAATTACCCCACGCAGATTTCTCAGAGAATGTCCAACTGCATGACTGTAGAGTGATTCTAGCCCACATCCCAGGAAGATTTCCAGATGCTCATTCCTGATGGGCTTGTGAACCAGCTCCACTGAAATCAGTTCAAGCCTATTAACTGCATTTACTACTCTGAAGTGAGTAGGCTGCTGGAAATGCTGGATCTAGCTCAATCTCACCTTCTAGTGATTCCCCAAACTGGATATTACCTAGGTTCTGAGATATGCCCCCCTCTGCACCCACTTCCGTAGATACAGCACAGAGGTACAAACAAACATTATAATGAGATGAACATTTGTACCTGCCCGAGTTCAGTTGGCAGAGGCAGTACATCAGGCAGATGACAAAATTAGTATTTGAGTTGTAAGTTGCAAAAATAATGTCCCACTGCTCTTGCAGAACCATTAGAGCGTTCAGGACATTAAACTGTTCAGGCAGTGATTGTTGTGGTCTGGATAGGCAGTATAGGATGGCTCTGTTTAAGCAGCTGTACAGGGCACTGAGGAAAACTTCCTTTTGAGAAATAGAGCTTTCTAAGACCTGTGAAAACACAAAACAGCAGAGTACTTGGCTTACTCAAAGAACTTTCTCCCCAAGGATCCACTCCTCCCACTTAATTTAAGCTGCTGGAAACTTATTTCAGCAAAATTCCCCCCAAATACCTGTTACATAAAAATTCTATTTTTCTGTATTTCTGCCGAAGTTCCCAGAACTGTGGAAGAGATTTATTCCTGTTCAGCAATGTGTACATAGCCAACAGACAGTGTCACAGAAGAGTTAACTATCCTTTCTTTATGCTGCACCATCTATTTCTAATTATAATTTGGAGCTGTTATGTTCTCATGCAAGAAAACAGGAATAACAGCAATCACCAAACAGATTACAGCCATCCTCTTCAGAATTGCAGTATCACGACCTCAGTGTAAAACAGCATGTTACAACATGCTGATAAAAGTTGGGGAAAAAAAAAGTGACTCACCCACATAATCTGTTTAGCAATGAAGATCAGGATTTGCTTGGGGTCAGCAGCAAACATTCTGCTGTTCAGCTTCTCAACCAGCTTCTGAACAAAATAAACAATATTCATCATGGGTGCAGCTGATTCTGAAGTACCATGAGGATCACTGCTTCCTGGAGAGGACATAAAAGGGTTGATTATTCCATAATTAGCTGAAATGAAAAAAAAGTGAAATGTGAGACTACCAGAGCTGAGAAGGAACAGTCTTGTGCCATAATATCTCAGAGCTGGGACATGTCTAAGAAGAATCTAGGTATAGCAGAAACACCTTACTCAGACTGGAAATGACAGCTCTGTCTTAAAGATGGAATCAGTCTCACTAAAATGCTGTAATGAAGAACTGGTTCAACTAACGACTCAGAAAGGAGAGCTGCAACAACTAAGTTAGTGGCGCTATTTCCAGAAACTTTCAAGGATAAACCTAGATTTCTTTCTACATACTCCCTTTCTAATATTCAGATATTTTTAATACTCAGATATTTTTAGTATCTGTTCTCAGAATGAAAAAAATGAAGAGGCTCTCCAGAAAAAATTATAAAATTACAATATTTTATGCAAACTGGCTTACAGCAAGATAGAATGGACAGTGAAGCCTGCTGAGCTGGACTGTCCTTCTAGCTATTGTTTCCAAACCTTTCCAGCAATTACACCTACATGCTAAATATCAGCTAGTTAAACAATCTGATTTGCACCACTCACCTCTTGGTCTCGTTTTCCCCTCACCTTGGCTAGTAACATGAAAGACATCCATAGCAGCCAGCAGAACTTTTGTCTGAAAAAGTCTCTTCTGCTCACTGGTGGCATCTTCTGGAGAAGCCTATATAGTGATGGCAGACATATTAGTACAGCAGGAAAAGAGGAAATCTGACTCAACTTCACTTTCAGCAAGAGTACATTTGTGGACAGCTACTGGACAGAAGAGGAGATGACAGAACTTCATTCTCTAGCTGGAAAATCAGGAAATCTTACATAGGACTACACCATCTAGCTGATAGCCAGCACAGTCACTCTCTGCACGCTGAACAGAAACAAGATTTTGCAAATGGTCAGAATTTGGCTCACAGGTGGTTCCCAAGAGATCTTATCCTCAGCGACATTCAGCTCCATTAGCAGGCTCAGGATTCAGACAGTCAGAAATCCATACTCTATTTTAACTGTACCAAACCTTGGGATAGTACTGTATAAACCTTTAGGGAGCCGTTGCTCCACAAGATGATTTAACTCATTACAATTGTAGTCAAGCTTATGTTGATTACTATTCATATTACTAAGCTAACTCTGCATCAGCACTCACATTTGGGACACCTGGACTATTGACAATTTGGAGGTGAAGCCTAAATTTTTCATTTTCCCCTTTCTTCAGACTACTTTGATTCTCTTCAGTGCCTAGAGTAGTTGAAATCTATAATCCAGACTCAGCTGCTACAGCTTGAATTAATCTGTACTTAAAGTGGAGACAGGGTTTTTTGTTTATTTGAGAACTGAGATTTTGTTATCTCAAAAATCGGTACACAGGATGCTCCATGTGAAATATTCTGTTCTCAACAAATTCAAGGGCTGCTCTAATGACAAGCAGGTATTACTAAGGAAAAGGGATTTTTTTCCACACCTTTCTTCAATATTAAACATTGCCTGAAAAATATTTTTTCCGTTTTCCAGGGACAGCATTTTCTTAGTTCACATTAATGCAGAGGAATTAGAAAAGTCCTTTCCTTTTGTCACTGCTAGCACTTTTTTCTACTAGGTTGCTAGCAGGATATGTCCTGTCCTTCCACCCCCAGTGCAAGGTAGAACAGCAAAGCCTGATGATAAGAGAAACCTCAAGAAGCAGCTCAAGCGGATGTCCTTGTTTGCTTGCTGGGATGTTGAGAAGACTGTCCATCAGGAGGACTCGCACAAAATCCCACACTTGTTTCTTGGCAGGATGTGGTAGGAGTGGGAGAGAGGAGGGATCAGCACAGCCTTTCCCTTCGGCAATGGCTGGACCATCAGGAGTCAAAAGGCCTTCAGACCCCCCCTGTGAAAGCAGACAGCAATACATTTTAACACAGTCTCCTGTAAATTGATTTTTTTTTCTCCTAGTGACCCATCTCTGATCCGAAGGGCTTGTGCTGGCTCATATACACATACCTTGGGTGGTCCTGAATGAAAAGCAACCAGAGCCAAAGTTTTCAAGAAGTCAGGACAGTGCCACACGGGGTCCTGCGTATAACTGTGATAGATCAAGCACAGAAACTCGATAACATTCCCTGGATAGGCAATCTCCCAGGAGGTTTCTGCATCTGCAATAGGCTGAACACAGACAAATGTGCATCTGGTCAAGGCAGCATCCCTCTCATTCATAAAAGCTCATCTTTGTTCCTCTTTAGGTATTCCTAAGCAAACATGACACAGCCACAAAGAAGTCAGACAAGGCACCAGCAGCCAACCCCCACCTTGCAGACTGAAGATACACCCAACCAGAAAGGTGACAAATCATCATCATCATCATCAGGAATGAAAAAAATTGAGTACTGTTGTGGGCAAGATCTGTCTCTAGTCTCAGAAGTTCTTAAACATAAGCCCACCACATCCTGTGCTGCATAACCAGGGCAGTTGTTGTTCTGACCCTTCGAAGTCCCTGCTCACTGTCACATTCAGTATTGCCCTCTGAGGGCAGAGCAGGACTAGAGATTACAGGTAAAGGCTGCCACTGGCATCTGTCACACCTGGGCACTTTATTCGGCCAGTCACCACTGCACTGTCCTTGCAACAAAACACTTACCTTGTCCACAGTGAATCTAACCATTTCCAGCAGTAACACGGCTGCCTCTGCGCATAGTCCGAATTTGAGGACGTTCTCTGTAAGGTGGTGCTGCAAGATCCACTGCAACATAGACTCAAGATCTTTCTACACAGGAGGGGAGATATTTCATTAGGAGATGGGAATTATATACCATACATCAAGAACAACGCCTGCTCTCTCCAAATCAGAACAAAACCAACACATCTGCACTTCCAGCGGCTCCTCCCTCTCGCATTAAATTTGCAACATTTAACACCTGCCCAAACAAGGTTGTTCTGAACACAAATTTTCTTAAATCAAAGTTAACTAACTTAATTTTTAAAATACAAATAACTTTTATTATCACAAAACCCAAGCAGGGCTAACTTGCCGGAGAATCCTCTCATGGAAAACGGCATAAAACGTCAAAATAGTAACGCAATACCAGCTTCAGGTGCTTGTCTGCTATTTTTTTCATACCTTGACTGCTTCAGGTGGTTCAGACTGTGGAGTTGCCAGAAAGAGCTCTGCCACAACCAAGTAGATCTCAGGGATGTGAACATGATCAGTCAGACATCTTTGCAACACAGAAAATCCAAAAATCAAGAAGGAGCCATTGTCAGGCACTGGAGGATGACTTTTTAAATTATCTTTAAAGGAAATGAAAAGGAAAGTGTCTAAAAATAAATGTCATATCAGCAGAAGGATTACTGACACAACTTTATCCTCATTTGTCTCTGTCCCAGGACACTCAGTAGTCTGCTAGGCTGCAGTATCAACAGTTTAAAAAACATCCCCAGACTAACAGATAATTTTTCCCACTATCACTTTCGTTATAAGGCATTCTCCCTGAATCATTCTTCTTCCTTTCTCTTCCCTTTCTCAGAACCACAGGTCTAATTATCAAAAAGCAAGCTGAGCAAATCTGAAAGAAACAAAAGATTTCAGAGCACAAGTTGACATCTGAACACCTCACAGGCTTATCAACTAGCCTGATTTTGTGCAACGCAAAAAGGCCCATCTCCCTGCAGATGCTAATCAGAATTGCTAATTATCTGCAAGAGAGAAGTAATACTTTCCACTTTTCATCACAGAAACGCTGAAGTACCAGGACAAGTTTGCCCTAGAAAGTAATTTAAACTCTTGGTCTACTGAGATCAGTGGGGATTCTCCTATCACGTACACAGTGATCTTCTACCACTGAGCTGGATCAAGGCAATGTTTTGGGAACGCTAAAGCAACACATACCCATTAGAATACTCAATCCTGCAGAGCTGTTTTCCAGCCAATGCCCAGCCGCTATCCCCTCCTTGAATTTGTTCAGCAGCAAACGATTGTGGAGGAAGCACAGAAGCAGCTTGATTCCCAGGACAACTGTGCTGAAGTGCAGGTAGCTCTGTGTGAACAGCAGAAACCAGTCTGGCCCCAGTGCCAAAAATGTCTTTTCTTTTTCCCTAGGACAAACAAGTAAATGAAAATACATGGAAGGAAACATGATGGAAGACAGAAAGGAGATACTATTTAAAATTATCTAAGTGACTTAGAAGCTCATGTTTCTCTAGAAAAAAAATCTCATTAAATGTTTTTCACAACAGAGAATCACAAAGATTTAACAACAGACTCATCCACACAGGTGAAATCACTCAATTCCTGCTAAATCTAACCTTGTATTACTGTCAGGCAAAACAGTTCATTAATATGAAGCTCCTTCTGAGACTGTGTCTCAATAACTGAGGCAAACTGCATCACAGACTGGATCTTTCAAGCTATGAAATTCAAAATTATGGTTTAAATTTTGAAGTCCAAGATGTGCTGTCTAATGAAAATGCAGTTACAGCACCCAGCACTATGAAATCTGCCTTTCAGTTACGAAAGGTAGAATTACAGTATGGCATTCTCATGGTTATGATAGAGGGGTGCAAGTAATCCCACATTATAATGACTTGATTTTCAAAGACAGATGGGATTTCTTCAACCCCTGGTATGCAGAAGAAACATCAATATCCAAGTTCCCCCTTCACAGTATTTTCTGAAAATATGAAACTTTTTCCGAAATGGATATCAGATGTGTGATCAGACCACACAGCTGTATGAATGCCAGATAAATCACTGACAAAAAAGTCTCTCTGATTCCAGTCTGCTCTTACTTTGTATTTGTTGAAATTCAAACAGTATTAGTGTGTTTAGTCCTGGTCAAGCACCAGGAAGATGAAAAATCTGGAAGACAGAGACACGTAACTTCCTAGATGTTTCTACTTACTCAGAGGACAGGTGAAGTTTGTCTGAGCGTATTACATCTAACAGCATCTTCAGTAGCTGGTTTCGAAGCCATATTGTCTTTCCAGATGTTTGGCTTAAGGCTACAAATACCAGAAAGTAATAAAGAGTAATGAAGAGACAAAACACATGTTCCATTGCTTTGATGAACAACTTTGTTTGCACCAAATTAGCGCAGTAGAAGTACTTATATCAAGGTGTTTTGCAGAGTAAAAACATGCGGACATCAAATTTTAGACATAAGGAGTCCTGCTAACATAAGAAACAACCTGTGCATACATTGCTTCCTGTGAGATATTGTTCAACGTGTAGTCTGAATGAGTTGTAAATAACTCTAAGGAGAGGACTTTGGCAATCTCAGGCTACCTAGAGAGGGAAATGTAAACAGGCAATCTGACTTGTATTGCCTAGCTGTGATGTCTATATACAAACTACAGTTACCAGTGCCTCCTTAATATGATTTATTGTTTAGAGGTGCAACAATAATAAAGCCTCAACTGAAAGATCACAGTGAAAGGGCCAAATGACTGGATGTTCCTCCGCATGAACCTGACAAATACACAGATACTTTAAGAGTTGCAGAGCTCTGCATTATTATTTGCTACAACTGTAGGTGTAGCAAAGTCTTCACAGAAAATCCAGGATGCCCATTGAAACTTTATTGCTTGTAACAGCCCAGTAGGTTAATATGGAGGCAATTTCAATTTAATGTCCTTCCTCTCTGTGTGTATCTGAAATCCGACGTTGTGTTAGCTCTGGACAATATAGCCAAAGTACTGCTGCTTATCAGCAGAGAGAGAACAGAAGGGTCACCTCAGTGCAGCCTGTCCCTTTCCACATGAAGTAATTTGAATTATGCCTCTTCCTGACACAGGAGGCAGAAGCCCTAATGTTGCATTTAGGGTTCATCAGGCCCTGGGGAAGGAGGGAAATACTGTAGCTACCTATCACAATACATAAACCAAAGGCAGCCCCTCACCTTCAGTGGGCCTCTCAGCCACAGTATCCAGGTAAATCTGATTTTCATCCACAGAAGAAGGTTTCAAGGTGTAAACAAGGAACAATCCAATCCTTGTAGAGAAACAGTGAAGCAGTGGTGGTCAACAGAAAGACATTCATTTAATTACTTAGAGATTATATGCAAAGCTAAATACATATTAATGACTTAATAACAACCACTGGAAATTCTAGTCACTTCAGAAATAGGATGAAAACTTCATAAACCAGGAAGTAAATTAAAAGATCACAGAATCACAGAATATGCTGTGCTGAGAGGCACCTGCAAGGATTATCAAAGTCCAACTCCTGACCCTCCTCCAGGACACCCCAAGAGTCCCACCATGTGCCTGAGAGAATTGACCAAATGCTTCTTGATCTCTGTCAGCCTTGGTGCTGTGACCACTTCCCTGGACAGCCTCTTCCAGTGCCCAAGCACCCTCTGGGTGAAGAACCTTTTTCTAATATCCAACCTAAACCTCCCTGGACAATTTCAGGCCATTCTCTTGGGTCCTGTCACTGTCACCACAGAGCAGAGATCAGTGTCTGCCCCTCCTCTTCCCCTCACAAGGAAGTTGTAACTGCACTGAGTCTTCCCTCAGTCTCCTCTTCTCCAGGTTGAACAGACCAAGTGAACTCAGATGCTCCTCATATGGCTTCCCCTCAAGAACCTTCATCTTCGTGGCCCTTCTTTGGATGCTCTCTAGCTTAATATCTTTCTTATATTGTGATAACCAAAACTATCTACAAATTGAAGTAAAATACATTCTGCTATGGAAACTTTTTCTCTATCTACTTTAAAGGTCTTTCACCAAGCAGAAAGGAATACTGAGTAAAGCACTCCGTTCACATGAAAGATTCTGAGCAACCTGTGGCATTCAGATATCACTGTTATCACCACTTGGTTTCCAAGCGTATAGAGGAGAACAGAGAAACCTTAACAGGTCCTTTGTGAGGACGACTGTCACCCTTTTTTCACCTGCAGTTTGCTTTAACACACTACCTGGTTCTAAGGATAGAAAGATTAATGTGATATATACACATTTAGTGAAAGTGCACAATCTCCTCCTGCCCACAAGAAGGGTATTTCCTGAGGGACAGAACACTCCTTTCTCTGCAGGAATGGCCCACACAGCAATTCCCACTAGAAGTCCAAATTTGGGACTAGCAGAGACTCCAGCACCTCTCAGTGCTGCTGAGAGCCTGTTACAGGCTCTGCTGTCCTGGAGCTAGAAGGATAGGGACTGTCTCTGTCCACTCAGCACTCATGGGCCTGACAACCAATCATATTACCATGGAATAAAAAATCATGATTACTTAAGAAAAAATGCTCTTTCATACGCCTTGCATCACAACAAATTTGATATACTAAATCCACTACTCTCACCTGTCTCACTACCCATATGAAAAAAAGAACTAATTCCTACAAGCCCAGGGTAGGAATGTATGTACAGGTGACGTACATCCAGGAACATACATCCACAAAAGAGCTGGCAAACACTAAGTTCACATATTACCTTACGCCACAGTTAACTATTAGAGGTGCTCGTACGTTCTAACAGAGCAAAAGGAAGAGACCACAGGTCTGACGTGCAACTCTGTTTCTAAATTTTATTAAAAACAGAGTTTTAGAAACAGAGCTGCCATCTGTGCAGTGCACTTCCATGTGAATTAGGTGGCTGTAGACAGCACTATGTGGACTTTCCTCAGTTGATAGGCTACAGGCTGGGAATATAAAATGAAGCAGTGCTTACATTCTGTGAAGAGCAAACAAGGATTTAAATGCTATGCTTCATGAAATCCTGACTAACATAACTGATTGAAATTCAAGAACAAAAAGGATTGTTTCTGGGATATAAGGCAAATCAACAGGATTAGGTACACAGTTCTTTGGGGCCAAATTGTAATACTGTAGTGATACTTTAGGGACAAGGCTTTAATGAAACCAAATATTAAGTACAGGCTTTGAGTAATCCCAGTCATACCTACGGAACTGTCTGTGCCACCATTATAAGGGTCATCACCTCCACAGAAATATAAGGTTGGAGTGAATGAAAAAAGTTTTTCATCAGTTTTTCACCAGGGGATCCTGCAGCTACCAAAGATCTGGTGTTATACCAAAGACAAGGTGAGGGAAGCTCTACTGTCGAGCTCTCTCCAACACTAGCAGAAGTATAGCTCATCTGCAATCTGAGGAAAAGCAATAGACCTTGAAGGTTACCTGAGAACATCCCTTGTATTAAAGTATCCTTGCAAGAGATGGGATAGAATAGTGCAGGCCGCAGTAATCTTGGAGCTACTGATTTCAGGATCATTGAAAAGGAAAACAAGCTTGGGCACCATTTGCACCTGGTAGGCGATTACAACATTCTGACATGCACCTCTGTAAAAAAAGCACAGGGACTATTAAAAGCTTCTACTGGAAATGACCAAATTTGCTGAGTTTCAGCTAAAAGGGTTCTCGGGTTGCAGTGACACTTTGCACTTTTGGCTTCTAATATTGTCTTTATAACATTTCAAACATGGCCAGACAAATTGAACACATGTCAGTGAGGGAGATCTGAAGACTACTTTGTGTGTTCTACTCTTCTCTGCCCTCTCCCCCAGAAACTGCTGCATTCCAGCAAGTTCAAAGAAAACATTATTGAATTTTCAAGCAGCAAGTTAGTAGTAAAAAATGCTATTCCTGCAAAACTCAGCAAGAGACACTAGACAGCTCTGCACAGATCTTTCTGCTACCAAAAAGAAGGAATCTAGTTCTCCTCAGCCCCCCTGCCATGCTTTGTCTCTTTAGATACATTTAATTCCAGTCCAGATGATTAAGCATACTGATAAAAGGGTTGTGTTTTGATTTTAAACACAACTTCAATTATGTATTTTAAAAAATTATTTCATAGTGAATTCAAACATTCAGTTTTCCCCTCACCAGCAGATATTTAAACTTTCATTGTACAGCAGTGGTTCCACATGAACCAGGTAACTAGATATCTTTGCCCAGTCTGGCCCCAAAGTCATCTCAGGGGCTGATCAAATCACTAACTCCAGGCTTGAAAGAGCAATACAGGAATGATTTACTCCCAGAATCCACTGATTCCAACCGGGACTAGACCCTTCATAGCCACCTCACAGTTCCAGCTTCAGGTTACAGATGCGCTTGTCCCACAGCTTTCTGATTCAAACACTTGTTTATACCTGGAGGACTGCAAGATCTCCACAAGATGGGAAAGAAGAACAAGGTCAAGATTTTCTGGTGCTTTCATCCAAAGCTGAAAGACAAAGGAAAGCAGAGGTTTTACTGCTGTGCTGAGCTGAGAGTACCTGCCGCAGAGAAACAGTTAAATCTAGTTTAGGGAGAACATCATAAACATTCAGCATTTCTGCAATGCAACATGCAGGCACTGGGAAATCCCTGCTAGTGTAGCGAATTGTAGCTCCAGAGTTAGCCCTGAGGAGCAGGCCCTCTGGGGGTGTTCCTGCAGACCTGGGGAGCCACAGTGTGGTAATGCACAACACACAACCCCACCCCAAATATTGGATCCAGGAGGCGGTATGAACAAACGAAACCTCGTATTATACAGCCACTGTTAATACAGCCAAACCCGCAGAGTAACAAGAACAGTTTTACCTCAAAGTTGCAGAGAACATACTGGAATGCACTATAATTCTTGATGACTGAAGACTCGAAGCCCAGCTCAGCTGTGCCCACCAGGGAGAACATTAACTGTAAAATCCTGTTGTTTAACAGCTGGGTTTTCCTCTTCAATAGGTAGCTCAGCAACTGAAAAAAGAAGACTGAATAAGTATCTGCCGAGTATAAATCTGTATTTATAAACTAACATATAACACTTCTCTTTAATTCAAGACCAATACGCTGTTTGGTCAGCTGTAGTAGTCATGCATGCATGCATTTTCCATAAGTATCATGAAGAAAATGAAGATTTCAGTCCAGACGTAAAATTTCGTGCAGGAAGTGAAAGGGTAAAGTTTTGAAGGAGACTGACAACTCTGTGGCATTGAACAGCAGGAAAATATCTGCCATATTATGTTGAATGGAATGTACAAAAAGCAACAGACAAATATAATTGTAAATAACCACAGCAGGTGTTCTATGCTGCTCTTCATGGATGTATTCTTAATTGCTTACAAATGGCGTTAATTTAAAAAATATTAATTTTCACCTCTCCAAGTGAAAAACATTTGTAAAACATTGCCAGTTTCTCAACTTAGCCTATCTTTGATTATCCAACAATTTCCCAATACTGTGAGAAGAATGTTCAGAAAACCATTACGTTTTGAACAGGTTGGGAAGAATAGAAATTAATTTGAAAATACATATCAAGACATATTTATTAGTTGGCTGTTAAAAAAAGCTTCGCTCCATTGCAATCTGATGATCAGTCCCATGGAGAGAACACCATTTAGCGAAAAATCAAAAGGAACACATACACAATATAAAGAGTGGCATTCACCTACAAGAAAGGATTGGGCAAGCAATATCTAAGTAGGACAAATATATTAATATAAATTGCGATCAATTTATGGAAAATTTGCATGTTGGGAAAATGGAAAGTTTATAATAAATCATTCATGAAACCCTGATGTTGAGTGTCTTGTTTGGAACCTTCTATATTAAAGAGTCTTTGTTCCTTCAGAGTTCTCTGCTTCGCTTACACAGCATGAAGTAAATGACACTAAACTGAAAGTTCATACTTGAGCCTCAATCCATCCAATATTACATATATAGGCTTTACATAAAACCAAAATCTTCAACCTGCATAGCTTTCAGGTTTAAAGATTAATTTGGGATAGATCTAATCAGTGAAATTCAGATGGCACTTATTTGTATCAGCACAAATCCTCATACACAGTGAAGACTGAGCCATAGGAATTCATTGTCAGGCCTAGACTGGGCAGTCTGTAAAGAGGAATCTTGGGCTGTATGAGCCAAGGAGAGGAAGAAAATCTGCCTGAGAAGTGGGCTTTTGTGGAGCTTTTGTGTGGAGGATCAAGTGTGTTGGTAAAAGGTGAAGAGTGGGTCAGTCACAAATCTGCTGCACTGGCTTATTTAGTTTATTAAATGATGTCTAACCAAGAGGCATCTGCCCTCATCTTCCCTTCAGCAGATACACTGTTACAGAGGTTTCCAGGAATTATAAACACAGGATATAGATCATTACCCTATATCCCCCTCCTAACTTACAAAGTTCCAACCACAAGTGCCTATAGCCTATAGCATATAGGATATGTTTGGTCAACTTACATTGATAGATTTGGGGATAAATATCTACAAGGGAAAGACTATAACCGGAATGAATGAACAAAAGAGTGTCTACCTGGTATCCATGGATGTGCCTCATGAGTTTTCCGCTCAATGGGCTACTGTTGAGGATGGAGTTCAGGACTTTGACAGCTGCATACATGGTGTGGTCATCACGGGCCATAGCAATGAGACCCAGGAGAATGGCAGGGCCTCCAATAAAGTTCAGACTAGTAGCTGCTGGAGAGGACTGGAACACTCTGACCCCTAGGAAATTGCAGTGTTACTCTACCAGGAAGTTACATAGACCAAATCTATTGTTAGTGGACAGAGAAAAGCTCCACTCTTAAAAAAATATTAAACATTTAGACAAGTGCATTTACCATGTTGGCCCACAGCAACTGACCCAATAGTCCGCGAGGAACCTAAGAAGTGTCCAGCAATATTCTTAGCAAGGAATATTGGAGTTGAACTGTCCCGAGAATTAATCCCAATCTAAAACAGTTAAAAGACATTTTAAGAAAAACCTTGGTAGTGTCTGGGAGACTAAAAGTAACAAATGCATGCTCTAATACTTTAGATTATTTTATTACTTTTATACTATGATAACCATCTTTTTTCATAAAAAGTTGATTGTAAGGACAAATATTCACCCACCAACAACATCCCACAACTCCACTACTTTCACATGTCAGTAGACCTGGTATTAGCGAGAATGATAGAATAGCATGTAAAAAGTCCTTGTGAAGGCATTAAGAAAACACAGAATGAAACAAGTTATCACAAAACCTGAAAACTATGGCTTCTGTTCCTGTTTCAAAAAATGCATTTAACATTGTGCTCACACTTTCCAATCTATTCTTCCCCACACATGAAAATTAACCTATGAGTAGAACAAAGTTAAGGAATGGGAAAAGAAGCTCAAAAAAATCACTGAAGGTACACAAGCAAGACAAAGTCATAAACTTGGCTCTAGGAAACTGATTAGAAACAAGAGAAAACTTGTTTAAGACAAGGGGAATTTGTGACCTCTTTGGCAATCAGCCGACCATCCACTTGGTTGTAAGAGCTCTTTATATCTTGGACTGTAGTGAGAGATGTGCACACAGCATTGATTCCAAAAGAAATCTTCTCTTCTGCCACCAGAGGTGCAATATTATGATCACTGTACTGGTCCTCACCTAAAACAAGAGAGACTGTGAATATCTGAAGGAACTTCATCTGTTCAATATGCAAGACAGGAGAGAGACAGGTGAAAAATAACTGGAGGAAACTGATGTTTAGGAAATAATTTCACTTTGTCTTAACTATAATCAGAAGAAAGCATTCACGCTTTGCAACACAGTCCGTGGGGGCTTGCATCACCAGCAGATGTGCTTGTCTGTGTCCTCTGGTTATTGCTTTGCCTTGATTCTACATCCTCTTGTAACATCTCATGAAGCTCAGTAAAGTCCAGAATAAACCTCTCTCTCTGTCCACACAATATAAACAAGCTTTCTGGACACACAAAACATTTCAGAGGCCTTCTGTGTTACTGGGAACTTTATCGGGGGTACCAGAAGGAAAGATCCGTGTGGAAGGAGGACAGAGGCAAAAGTTCAGAGCTGTCGACTCACAACACTTGGGAAGCTTCTAAAAAGTACCAGGTTCAGCAGTTTAATGACTATATGAAATTATCATATGCATTTCTTTAAAGAATTTTCTATTCCTGCTCACACTTGGAAAAACTATATGTACCTTTATTAAAAAAAAAAGTCAAGCTTGTATTTTTGACAATTTTATAGACTGGGAAAACAGCTGACTTACAAAACTGTTTACTACTGCTGGTGACACAGTCCCTTTAGGCAAAAAATTAGTTCATACACCACATGAAGACTAACTATAAGTAAATGACCCAAGACTGTGTCACCATTTCCCTTCCAGCAGGACTTGGTTTTAGGACTAAGCCTCTGCTCAACTGCAGCTGATTAGTGAGAAGCAATGAGATAGTGGGGAGGCAGGACACAACACTGCCAAAAATTCCCACTGCTGTTTGCAATAAAGTCATGAATCCATCTTAAGGAAAAAAAAAATAGAATGTGGGGGATTGTAGTAAAATTTTTTTAAAGTCAGAATTTCCATTTGACCAAGTTCCTTTGGGTGTTTTGGTGGAATAGGGACAGTGCAGGGAGAGAGAGGCAGATCATTTCACAATTATGAGATCACATCTTATATGTTGCTCTGTGATTTCCCTGCAACAGGGCATCACTAGAGTCAGATGGCCACAATCTATGATTAGTACTAAAGTCCATCTGGAAAGAACTTTGCAGAAAACAAGGCCCTCAGACTTCATAAAGACTCAATGATTCAAAAAACCAAATCTTTCTGACTTCTACAGGTAATATTTTTATTTCAGAGCTGTACTTTGACACCGCTTCTCTTTCAACAACCCTTTCCCATGCTTGACTTGCAAATTTTTGTGTGTAGATAGACAGCATTCTGAAGGAGTACTCTCAGCCAGTCTTTTCACATTGTTTTAGGCTGGAGTGTCACCAAGAAAGCTTATTTTGCTCTTTTCAAATGAGAAATGATCATCCCATTTCATCCCAAGCTGTAGCACAGAGGTGAATGCACTACTTGTTGAACAAACAGTAATCAATAACTGAAATTATTTAACTATCTGTTAAATAATAGAAGCTAACAACATACTTTAGTTAAAAAGCCTCTTCATTAAATGGAATGTATCTTACTCTCCTACCCCTCTCTCCTACTCTGCAGGCATTTGCAATTAAACTCCATACTTCTTTTTCTGCCTTTTTTTTCCCCTGTTAGCACTGTTAATGCAGAATATCTCTGTTAAAGCTTCTGCTTTAATGTTTGTCCAACAGAAATCACAATCTTGCAACTCAGGACGTGTTATCCCTCTTTACTCTTCATCTCTCTCTGCTGCTTGACTCCTGCCCTTCTTTCCAATTCACAGTATGTTACAAGATCCTCATGTATCTTACCACAATCTTGTACAACATTCAGTAATGCAGTTTTCCAGACTTTTAGAATGAGCTCTAGACACAGTTGGAACATTAATAGCAGATAATAAGAATGAAAAGAACACTGCCCTGACAAATAGTGGCGGATATGAGAATTATCACATACCTTGAAGTTGTACTGCTTGGAAATTGCTACAGTACTGAGGGCCAAGCTTAATAATAACTTCTATGGTTTCCATAGAAATGGCTTCTTCGAACAAGTATGTAGGACCAAGGCGCCAGGTCAAGGAGGACTTCTGTTTCCAAATTCGAGGAGTAGCTATGTACCCATAGACATCAATAAAGGAAGAAGGTTCCATGGAAATACAGCTACCTGGTAAAGGCTGGAGATACTGCATCTGCAACAGAGAAGGAATTCACTGAGGGGATCCAATACACTTGGGGTGCCCTGGGGTCTTGTCCCTGTAAGGTACTGGCTGCTTCCTCTTTGCTCATAGAAGTCTCAGTCAGTTGTGCAACAAAATTTTATTGGGTCTGGCTGAGCTGGAGCTCATTTTCCCACTGCAGCCCTCGCAGTGCTGTGCTTTGCCCTGGGAGCTAGAAAGGGGTTGATAACACACCAGTTTTGGCTATTACTGAGCGGAAAGGGGTTGATAACACACCAGTTTTGGCTATTACTGAGCAGAGCTGGCACAGCGTCAGCGCTGTCTCTCCAACATGCCCCCCATCAAGGGGCAGGAGTGGGCAAGATCCTGAGTGTGTCCAAGCGGGAGGGGACACAACCAGGCCAGCTGACCCAAATTATCCAAAGGGCTATTCTGTACTATATAACGTCAACTCAGACATAAAAGCTAAGGAAAGGAGGAGGAAGCAGGGGAATTCATTATTTACAATGCTTGCCTCCTATAGCAACCGCTCCATGTGCTGGTGCTCTGCTTCCCAGGAAGTGGCTGAACAGCACTCACTGATGGGAAGTGGAGAATAAACCTATTTTTTCTCTTTGCTTGTGGACATGAAAACTCACTTCTGCTTTAATAAACTGCCTTATCTCAACTTACAAGTCATTTTCCATCTTATTTTCTCTCCTCCATCCAACTGGGAAGGGGAGTGATACAGCTGCTTGGTGGGCACCTGGCATCCAGCCGAGGTCAACCCACCACAATAATTACCAACTACTGTTCAGAAATTGGACTTTGAGAAGTAATGTAAACACGAACATTTTGGAATGTTTAAGCCTAATTTTTGTTCCAAAAACACAGTCAAAAGAAATTCAAGTACTGGCACAGAAAAACCGTGTCTTGACTCCAGACATATTTTTCCTTTTCTAAACTTCATAACCCTGACTGTGACATTCAACACAAAAAGACAAGTTACAGATCACACTTTGTACTGGCACAAATAGAGAATAAACAGTTTTTGAAGAGTGTAGATTGTCTAATTGCATCAGTAAGCTTCAGTGGGAGCTAACATTTTTTAGGAAACAGGGCCGTTTATTTCTGGTACTAAAATAATGATTTGGCCTCCTAAACTGAGTCTATTATTTTATTTAACTGTAGAGAGCTCTAACAGGAAGTAGTTGGAATTTTTTGGTAGAGAGAAACTATATTTGGGGCTTAGCCCTGTCTTTAACAACTTGCTGTTAGGATGGGAGACTCCTAGCATTTACTGATCTCTGACTACTGAGATTTAAAAGACAGTGCTGGTCAATATTAAGAGGCAGGAGTTGATACTTAAGTGAATGAATATTAGACTTGATGCAACACAGTAACACACACACCCTCAGCTCCACCAGCTAAAAATAGCCTTTGATATTGTTAACAGCCTTTGTCCATTTCTAACTTCTTAGACAATCTTTTCTTCACTGTACATATCAAGATGAAGGCTTGCATTAAGTCAGTGACCCCAACACTGGGGCAATCTTTTGTTTACTAAGGGATTCTTTTATTTATATGTGCTGTTTCACTGAATGTTAAACACACTTGCTGTGAAATCTTTAATCAATTGCAATGTTTAGGCCTAGTTTTATTGATGACTTTCAGTCTCATTTGAAGGAAGTCAAATTAAATTAAATTTTCATTCCTGAAATGGATATAGGTCCCAAAAGGCATTTACAAGACAGATCATTTTTCTCAAGTATGGGAAAGAGAATATTTGGAATTAAATAGGTTGCATTTACAAGGGAAGTATAAAACACACAAGTGAGCTTTGCATGTGCTGAGATTGAATTGAAATATGGGAACAAAAAGGAAGAGACCAAGGTTACAAGTTTCAATTAATAATAGGATTCTATTCAAAAACAAAACCAAAAAAACCACCACGCCAACCAGAGATATAATACAAAGAATAGGCTGCATTTTCTACGCTGCATTCAAAACACAAAAATCAGATCTCTCAAATAGTATAAGTTTAACTGCAAAACCAGGAGCATGATGATATTAATAATATAAACCAGAGGCTATTCTCATTTATTTCATAGATATGAACCCTTCAGGTGCATTTGGATTACTTTTGCCTGATATCTCATGCAACCTGAGAACTGACTGCTGTGCAACAAAAATCACAAGAAATAGCACATTAGGGGAAACACCAGTACACCAATATTTGCAATGAACTCATGAATTGGTATCATCTCACACACTGAACAACTAACCCAGACAAACACCTATCTGTTCCGGGATGCTTAGTGTGCTAGTGAGGAAAAAGATCACTGACTGATTTTTCAAAGAGTGTAAGAGAAAGAAGACAGCTTGAAACATGACCAAATAAGATGCTTGAGGAAATTCCTCCCATCTTTGGATTCTTGCAAAGAGCTGGCCAGTCACAGCAGCTTATTTCTCTGTGATCTTTCTACTTTTCAAGAGCTTTCTTCAAAAGAAAAAGTGGAGACTCCCTGCATAACTCATCACCTTTGCAGGTTTTAGCCTAAATCCAAGTCATCTTTGGTTAGGGCTCTCTGGTCACTCCTTGATGTGAAGTATTTTCATAGCTGGCAACTTCTGCAAATCTTGGGCTTAAACTGATAGATCCTCTGAATCACTAGTAAATTCAGATATTTTTGACCTAAGGTTATGACTGAATTTCAGCAACATAACCCTGAGCTATCTGCAACCTAGGTAACCCCAGCTCTAGAGGAGAATTACCACTCAAATTGCCCTGGTTATCTACATGCTGAAGGGGGAGAGGGGAACTAGTTCAAAGCACCAGTATAAGGTGAGAACATACTTCTGAAAAGAAGCACAAATACAGCCTCTTTTGTACAGATTTCTGACTCCACTCACACCCAGCACAGGGGCATGTGTTACATGTGTGAATCACCATGCTTTGAGTTTCTCAGATGGATACTGGAAAGTCATGGTAGGTGCATTGGGAGATGAAAATTAGAAGCAATGCAAGGCAAAAGTCAGGCACAAGATCTATGCAGAGAGCCTTTACCTTTGCAGAGCCAAGCATCTGACCATTTATATAAGCTGACACAAGGCAGTTCTTCTTTGCTTCCTTAGCAACTGTCACTGTGAGATGATGCCACTGGCCAGTGACCAGCAGTTTACCACAGCCGAACTGGACTTGCCCTGGAAGTGGGGAGGGATTTAGGACCTCACCCTCAGGTTCCATAATATCTGTAACAGCAAAAACATGTATAAGTCAACAGAAAGCTTCTCACCTTCACCTGCCTCTGGAACACAACTTTCAAATGTGACAGAAAGAACATGACACTCTGTGGGTAGAGTGTGATTTGATTCTATTATGTCCAGTGTCTTTAAAACATTGCCCAAGGTCTGTTATCAGGACCTACAACCTGCACAGCTCTCAAGATCCCTCCAGCATATGCGTCACCCTCCCATACAACAACTGCTATCTGCCTCAATGCTGCAAAACTACCCTGAACTAGGACAAACCCAACATATTCACTAAGAGGAGAACTCCTCAGTATATTCACAGAGTTAGCTGACACAGAGAAAAAAATTCCTAGCAAATCCATGAGATAAAAGTCTCTACGTTAATTTGTAGCTTTTATGAAAAAAGGCAAGCTGGAATTTTTATCATTATCTGAGGCAATCAGAGCACTCACACAATGTCAGCTGTGCATGAAGAAGTCTCAACTACTATTCCCACTCCATTTCCAACCTCCTCTGGAATATTCAATCACATTTACATCTGGAGTACCTACTCTACTCAATAAGGAAAAGGGGATAAATATCAACAGGGAACAATATTAACAGACTGGCATAATAGAAAACATTCTGAAAGCAAGGAGAGGAAATGAGTTGTTTCATCAGGAAGCTAGATCACTCCTCAAATCCTCAGTTGTACTCTCCAAACCTGCCTAGCACCTAGACAGAACAGACAGGGACCAGCTAGTTCAAGCCCACTCTCCACAACTGCACACCACAATAGAAGTGACACTCGAAAATTTTCCATAGAATATTGCAGTAATTCACAATGCCTACAGCAAACTTAAAAAATTAAACATGGCCAAGCATCACAATCACAAATGGATGAAAGAGGAAAACTGAAGAGAAATAGCATTAACATCCTGGGTACTTCAAAGAAGAGGAAATTTATTATTGAAATATTCTAGATAATAAGAGGACACAACAATGCTGCTTGACTGAAAAGAGCCTTACCAAGTGGCTGGAATTCCACTTCTTCTGTAGAAATGACCAAAGAAAGGTCCTGTGGCAAGAAGCTTACAGAAAAGCAAACAAATTCTTGCTCTGTTCTTGACATGTGCCTCACGACCGTAAGGAAGCGGAGTGGGTGGCTGTTGTGCACCAAACCGAAATTGCTAACCAGGAACCAGCAGGAGAGTGTCAGGCCATTTGAGGGAGGGAACATTCTGGTGCCTGTAGACAGCAAACAAAAAGGCAGTAAGGAAGTTTTTTCCTTGGACAGCCATTAGCAAACTGCTTTCTATTTCATTTGTAGTTCATACCATGGAAGAACCAACATTAGGTTATGGGGTTTAATTTCTATTCTGTTAGATTTCATTGCTTGTATTCAATATCACAGAGATTGCACATATGAGTCTGTGCACATGTATAAATGACCTAGAGCTGACTGATGAGAAATGACTACTTGATCTCCATGCTATGGAGCTCATGAATTAGCAATCTTGGAGCCAAAAACAAGTTCTCAAATTTCACAAAAATTCAGGAAGCAAAAGGTACAGCCATTTCCCAGTCCACCCAATAGGGGATTTTGTTGTATAGGAGAATCCCATTAAGTGACAGTTCCTATTCCTCCCATATAGGATATTACCCTAAAATCTGGTGGCTCTTACTTTTTAAGACTGTTTTCTTAGAAGCCTGCTTTAAAATTGTGTTGCTAATGTTAATTCATCACACTATGAAGCTGCACCCAATTCTGCATTTTGCTGAGTAGTACAAGTTATACAGTTTAGAGCTGGTCTGGGACACAGAGACAGAAACGTGTTGAAACACACAGCTTATTTCTTACAATTGTTGAATGCTTTCATTGGAGCTGAGAAGCCAGTGCTCCCAGCAAGCTGTAGGTGAGTCAAAGTGCTTACCCATGCCAGTCCCTCCCGAAACAGATTGGTCTGCACTGGATCCCATGACAGTGGCCAAGGTAGGGAGGTATAAACACCTGCAAAAGCAAGCAAGCACCCATTCATCAGAAACAAAATCATCCCAGAAGGCCACCAGCAACTTCTGGTATTGCAGAATCATGATAGCAAGGCAGAGAGTAGGCCATCAGCAGTAAGACAGTAACAAAATATGTTGGCAACATTGCTGCAAGGAAAGCAGCCATAGGGTACGTAGGTTAAGATGAAGAGAGAAAAGTTACTGTGGTCGGAGTAAGGGCTTGGAGACCCCAGAGCAGCTAAAATAAAAAGAACAGCAGCAATACCCATAGCCTTCCATGGACATGTCAAACTCCACAAAAGATGGAGCTAAAGCTGTGCTGTGTAGCTGGAAGTTCCGAGGTGATGTCATGGAGATGAGACTCATGGCAGTCTGGAGTGCCACTGCAGATCCCTTGGACAGCCAAGGAGAGGTCCTGACAGACACAACTGCCTGAGGATCAGTTTTACTGTCCATCACACTCTCTTCTGAACCTGAAAGACGAACACAGTGCCTAACCAGATCAATGTCTGCAAGTCTTTTTCCAGTCACAGGTATTGCCCATATTCTATTCATCACTGCTCGGAAGAGCACTTCATACTCTTGAAATAACACATCCCCAGCAGCCTGTAGAAACCCTACAGCAATACAAAAAAATATTGCATTGAAGGCATTTCAAAATGGAAGACTGTCAGGAGAGCCATAGCCATATTTTAGCCATATTTTCTTCCCACACATCTTCAGGCACCTCCAGAACTTACCCTACTAAAAAATGTCCCCAACCCATTAGTTCCATTTTTCTTATATACAGACCATTCTACTCTGCTGTAACATGATAGTTACAAGCAACATGCGGGAGAAGGTTTGAAGAATGACTGCAAAGAACCTAAGACCCAAATACGGACCATACTGTATGAGGTGTCTCAGGCATGAGACTAGTTTAAGCACCAAATACTACTACACCGTAGCTTCTCATCTATAAGATACATTAGAGCAGAGAAAGGACTTGGATGGAAAATAGCCTGTATAAGCAAGGCAGACTACTAGGATATCCTAGGGACTACAAAAAGCAGTGTTCTTTAGTCCCATCCTTATTCTATTTCTATCTATACACATTAAAAACGTGGTGCAAACCAAGGTGACACTCCCCTTGGGTTTTAGAATATTAATATTTTTATAGATCACTTCCATGTCTGATCCAGCAAAGTCTGAGTCTATACTCAGCATCTAACTTGAACAAAGATATTATAATTTGATCTCTGCTGGTCATTAGATCAGCTCTCAGTGTTGGTCAAGTATCACGCAATCTGGGCAATACCAGTGAAAAACTAGGCATATTCCACCTTCACTATCTTGGAGCAACCTACTCAACAGCAGTTTCCTGTCATTTCAGAGACATCTCTAACTCAACCACTGAATCAGCAACAGGCTGTTCATTGTATGCTTACCTGCACTAGCTGAATCACTCCCCTGACATGAAAGGACCTTGGTCTTGTTTGCGCTGTGCCTGGAAGGTAGTAATGGAGAACCTCCCAACCACAGAAATTGCCTAACATGAAAAAAAAATTAAGAAAGCAACTTAAAAAAAGGAAAACAACAAAGCCAGACACTTTGAAGTTACAGCAACCATGCAAATAAGAGCTTAGATCTGGAGAACAACTTTTATATTTAACACCAAATTTTAAAAACATCCCAAACAGAAAAGAAGGAATATTTTCCATTGTAGCATCACAAATATTTAGTTTGCTTCACATTTCCTTGCAAGGTTTTCCTGCTGAAAAAAGTCAAAGATTCCTTTTCTTCATCAATATTCTTGAATAGCCCTAATTTTTCAGAAAAAAAAATCTGTGTGTTGGGGTTTTTTATCAAGTTTTTTTTAGAAATCCTATTCTGTATTTGAGTGAAAGAAATACAATCTTCGATAAATATTTAAATTTATCTGCACTCTGATGCCTGCTAAGTACTGTAATGTCTAGCACTTGATAGCATTAATGAAGAAAGTGCAACTTCAAACTTGAGACAGTGACTGAGGAAGAAGACTACACTTTTTATTTCTGCATCTGTCATTGAGATGGGTCTGACATATGAAAAAGCCATTTTTACTCTGAAGAAAACAGCTTCTCCATATGAATACCAGGAGAGAATAACCCTGGTTGTTTTGCAATGACTTAATTAGCTCATTCATAAATGGCTTTAAAACCCCTGCAGAGATGATGCAGCAGAACACTGCAGACTCATACCACCTTCAGGAGTCATTTAAGCATATATCCTGCAATCAATGAGAAAGGAGGATTAACTGGCACTTGAAACAAAAGGCTGAGTCTTGCTGAATTAGAGCACTACGTGAAGCATCTAATTAGTATACGAACTTCGCAAAAAAATGGCGCCACTGAAGCAAACTGGTTCCATTAGATACGATCTGATACCTTAACACATGTGGCTCAACAGCCTGTGATGCGAGCTTCTCAAACACTCTGGTGAGGGACAGATGCAGGGGATGACTGTCATTGCAGAAAGCATCTTGACAGGAGGTTATGATGGTGCTCAGCAAGCCAGATTCACACATCACCTGACGACTCTTCTCTGACTTCACCAGGGACTGGATATGATCAACCAGAGCACACTGGATTTCCTGGGAAAGCTGAAATGGACACAGAGGTAAAGTCAGAGGGCTGGAACTAAACTGTACATGGCAACTGATTTATTTTATCTTAATTTGTTTTTCAATTGTCAAATCCCTGAGTGTAAACATCTGGTCCAGAAAAGAAGCCCCCAAGGCAAGAGGCTCAAGCAGAACCGCATGGCTGTTCTATCAAGCTCTGCACTTAAACAGTGTGCATATATTCATCCAAGCAGCTGCTTGGCCAAAAACAGCTCAGCTTTCCTGCCTCAACACTGTGGTGGTGAAGGAAGAGAGCAATCAGCTGTCATTTAGAAACAAGGGACCACCACCAAGCGCAGGTTATTAGGCATAAGCTCCAAGACCAACACAGGAACTCAGGATATATTTAACATTAAGCCTGTGGAGAGCCGTATTGACACGATCTACTCTTCATTTTAAAAGCCCTTTTCTTAAACAAAACTGTATCAAGCAATGTCATGAAACAATTTGAAATTCACTTCTCTATGTTTTGCTGAATTGAAGCTTTGCTTCATTATTGCTTTTTAATGATCTTAAAGTCTCTCAATTCTCATAAATTATCTTTAGAGCAATTTGTTCCCACTTAGGAAGGCATTGTACCCCACTGACCTAACTAGATTTCATGTAAAAGTAACTGGATAATATATTCAAACACAAATCTTACAAAGACGAGTTATTCCCTATTTCCAAGAGCTTTCAAGCTTTCTCATATGCTCTTCTAGGAAATAGATATTCAAATTTTTAAAGAAAAGGACAACAATGGCGACAGAAATGCAAGTGAAGGCAATGGGATTTGATTTTATAACACGAATGAGAAGCAACAGGATTCAGAATAAGCTTATTAAGTGTAAAGAGGAATTGAGCTCTTTTGCATTCAACCAGACAAAGCCAATACAGGACAATCTCAAAGCCAACAAGCAATTTGTTTTCAAAGTGTCCCCAACTTCAACACCTAGAAAATAATACATCCATTGTAACATATATACTGTTTTTGCAAACTCAACTACCACTTTTCATATCTGAAGGGTGAGTTCTTTGGATAACATTTTCTTCTCTCTGAAGGACTGTTCATTGCCAGGGGCATAAGTTTCACTGTGCATTGCATTACACATAGAAATCGTCCACCAAACTAAACTACACTATTACAGTGTTTCAAATTCTCACTTACAACTTTTTAAATCTTTTAATCAGCATTTCATTCCATTTCTGAGTATATGCAGGAAAGTATGTGTAAATATCGCTAAACAGAGAATGACACAAGTCTTGATTAAGTGAAGCAACTGGTTTATTCCAAAATAAATCCAATAAAAGCATAATGGTGTAATGGTGTACAAAAAAAATTGATTGTTTTCATTAGCCTAGCAGCTCTGTCAATATCAATATTGCCTTGTTTTGAATAAAATGTGCTGTTTTCATGGATCTTTGTTCCAGTAAAATGAGATTTTAGTGGAAATACTAAAGGTGGCCAGGAAACATGCTATGTGTTCCTGTATGCATGGATTGATTTTCCTAACACTTATTACTTGCACTGTGAATCAGGATATTGAAGGTGCAGTTAGAATGCGGCTGAGCTCTGCCTCAGATTAGAGTCTTAAGGCCAAAATGTTGCCTAGGAATTTGCCCAATCTGCTTAAGTAGGTCCCAGATTTTTTCTCGTAAGAGCCCATAGTTTCAAAACTCGGTAGCTGAATTTAATTCACTGTTATTCATCGTCAAGATTATTACGCTATATTCAAGATAAGCAAAAATGAACTTTTGTCACTGTGCATTCACTTCAAAAGGATGCAATTTCCTTAGATTTAAAAACAATACAGCAATAATTCTGTGTGCAGAAATACTTGAAAAATGTTACTTTGTTAACATTTACAGGGAGAACAAGTCATTTAGCCTCAATTTAAAACAAGGATAAGGGTCTTTTTAAAAGGTGCAAAATCCTTATTGATGGACAATGTTTTACTTTCACAAGAGTGACTATGACAGCAGTTCATCATACAAGAGACATGGATGAAAACAAAAAGGAAAAATCCAGCTGTGGAAGCAAAAATATTATTTAGCAAAAGTATAAATAATTTACGTGATAAATTGTGTGAGGATTTTTTTTTGTCTGTATTCACAAGAAACCTGCCAGGATGATTAGACAGAACTGAATCGTGCTTTTATTCTCTTCTCAAAAGTTCTTTCCTTTCCCTTACTCAGATCTAGGCAATCTCTGTATCTGACGTTACAAATGGGAAAGATCTGTCATGACACTCTGGAATCTTAAAATTCCAGTCAAGGATGAGATATGTCTGAGAGAAAACTTCTTTCTTTTTAAGGTAGAAAAAACCCTGTGAATATCCTAGGCCACATATCTAAAGTGGATGCTAACCTGTCTCAATTTACTAAGTGTTCGAAGCATGTGCAATGCTATCTTTCATCACTGAACAGACAACATACTAACAAAATGAAAATTTATCTTTTATTTGGTCTAACAACATGGAGTCTGATGGAAACTGGCTTAGTTCCAGTCACAGGCATGAACATGAGCAATGTCCTCTAAATACAGTTTACTGACTCAAAGACTGTTTACTGACTCAAAACTCTTGGTCAGTTTTAAAGTTTTAAGCAAGTTTTTGTACCCATGACATTCAAATTATTTTTTATCATACCTAGAAATGGCAGGAATATACATCCACAAATCTATTTTCCTCAGCTTTTAACTTTCATTCCAGAAAGTACAAGAAATGGCTGAAGTGCAAAATCACCTCTTTTACTGTCTGCTATTGGGTGTACTGTGCTGACAGGCTCAACATTGCTTCAGCACATCATTTCCTGACAAAGGTCACTGAGAAGTTGCAAAATTGTCAGGAAATTGATATTATTTCTGAGCGTCAAAATCAAAAGTACATTAATTTTTTTGAGTTCCATTAATGTTTCTGTAAAAGCAGTGCTTTCTCATTGCCAATTCTGTGAAAACAAAGGAATCGTACATGACCTAAGCTGATTCTAAAGATTTTTCCAGATTACTCCTGGACACTCGGGCCTAAAATATCTATCACAGCACTAAAAGAAGCAGAAATAGATGAGTTATTGTCTTTTCTTCTCCATATTTGCTCCTAAAAAATGTACTATTTGATTCACTCAAATTCAGAGCAAGAAGCCCCTTAAGACTTTTTTATGAAAGTCTGCAGTACATCCACTAAGCCATTATTTCATCTCTCATCTAACTGTCAAACACTGTGGCACTAGAAAAAAAATAGTATCCTGTCTGAGACAGGATATATCTACCCACAGAATAATTCCTTCAGTCATTTTCCTTCTACCAAGTAGCTCCCCTTCACTAGCCACTGAGGTTAAACCTTTTGCATCAGATCTTATCCGACTGCTGTGTTCCAAGCAGAATCTCCATGGACAAGGATTCATGCAGTGGTATATGTTATGATTAAAGGTATTAAAGTCCAGCCTTTTATGTCTCTACCTGGCAGCATCAGTGAGCTTCCCAAGCTCTGAAATATTCTATTCATTCTCTCAATGATTTTTGAATAGAAATATCCAGGAAAATGCTATTTTTCGTCTATCCTTTTTGTGGGTTATTTTATGAGAACTCTTTAAGACATTTGTTAACTCCTAGCTAGAGTTTGACTCAGGACCTTGCATAATAGTGGTCCCATTTTGCCTGAGGCAATCATATTCACAACAGCAATACTAAACAAACACCACCAGTAATAATTTCTTATTGACTAAGGAAAAAGAAGTGAGAGAAAAAAAGAAAATACGAGCATACTTAAATGCATAACTGAAATTGCTGGAATTTGTGCTCTAGTCCTTCATACTTTTAAGAACACTGCCATCTACTGAGGATCTGAGAGGTTCTCTCTCTTACAGAGCTCAAGTCCTAGAGCCAACTCCAATTTCTTGATGACACTCTCATCCAATTAACCATTGTACTTGTTTTTCAGAAATTAATTACTGTAATTAACAGATTTTCACTAGCTGATGGATTGATTCCAATAAACAGAGTTGGAATGTGCCAGCAGTTATTTGCCCCTTTCATAGCTCTGGATGAACAACCTGGTTTTATTTCAGTCTCTCCATATGCACTTTGACTGCATTCACGTATTTTAGACCAAATAGCCGATACAATATAGGAAATAACTTTATTCAGAGTGAGTGTGTATATATATGGAAGATTTGACAAAGAAAAATACATTCTAAGCTGCATTAAAAGTTTATGGACCATTAGGTCTGAAGAGCCAGACTGTTCTGGTTGCTAGGCCTGTTGGCAATACTTTAAACAATTTTCAAGGCACTTCTATATTATGCCTTTGCAATAAGTATTTTGGGACCAAAATCCATGTACTGCATCAGACAGGTATAGAAATGCGTAGGCAAACTGATAGCCAAGAGTCTTCATTGTTCTTACATCTGTTGACTCAGAGAAATTTGTGCTGTTCCTCCTGACAGTATTTTAGGTAAATTTTAGTAGTGCCACATTTGCAAAGAGTAAGCAATTCCCAGAATAGAAGCTACAGAGAAGTAGAAGACACTGTTTAGATGGCATTTCGATATGTTCAGACTCACCTGAGCATGTCCTTCTTTGTACAGTTTTGGCAACAACCTCACCATGACACAGACAGCACCTGGATGTACAATGGTGCAGTCTCTAATTTCCAACCTGCATTAAAAAGACACATCATAATTATCATTAACAACAGGAAAGAGAGTCTAAAAACGCTCCAGCAGAGCACAGCACTAAATCCTATGTTCCAGCAGAGCAGAGCATTAAATCCTCCTAGCAGCAACCAGGCTCAGCATTGGAAACTAAGCAAACAATACAAATGACCCAGAACAGCTGGAAGCCTCCTTAGAGTAACAAAGACAGGACATGACCTGCTCATCCCAGGGACCTGTACATTCAAAGATGTGTAGCAGTCTCTTTAAACAAACTTTGCTTTTGAAGGCGTTTGCAGAACAGAAAACAGACAACCAGAGGAATCTCTGATGCATCAGTCCACAACCAGTTTTATCCTCTTATTTTCTAGGAGTTTTTAACATCAGTTATACAGTAACTTCAGTACTTTAAAACATAATAGAAATAAGCAAAGGTGAGACAGTCTTGATAAAATCAGTATGCCACCCTCCCCTCCCAACATCAGAACTTGCCTAAAGTAGTAAACTAAAGCTGAATATCTGCTTTCGCATTAGTTTTCATTTTTGCCACTTATGACCTTTCTATGTTCAGGCACAGGAAGGAACTGAGCAATCAGAGACATCACAGAGAAGATCTGCTTATGCCATGATGCAGGCTAGAGGTCAGATATATCTCAAAGATGAACCCACAGCATAGTGGAAACCCTAGTTTAGGCACTACAGGCTCGTCCTGTTCAGAGTATCATCAGCATTTCTGGGTGCACCTCTGAACTGGAGTTGTGATGTGCACTGTCAGAAACATCTGTCCCAAGCAGATCTCACAAGAAAAGCAAAGGCAGCATCCAATGGCTGTAACTAGACTGACAAAATAAAGCACAATACGCTTTATGGACTGTATAAAACACAAGGTACAAGCACAAGAGTAAGCATAAAAAAAAAAAAAAAAAAGAGTTTTACAAGGGATGTAAAGGAGGATAAAAAGGCTGCAATTAAACGTTTGTTAGCCACTCCCAAAAAGGCTCATCTGATACAGCAGAACAGGGAGTAATGTGTAGCACACTGCCACACAGTGACAAATAATTCTTACTGCACCCTCAAGAAAGACCATTTCAAATAAACTGCTCATTTGCAATATTTTCTGTGCAATAAATCAAAATCAGGTCTCGTCTAAAGAGTTGATGCAGCAGTGGTTTCAGTGTGGATACATGCACCTCTACGTGACATGAATGTGGGCAAGTTTTAAATGTCAAAGGAAAAAGTACACTGAAAATACGCTCTACTCACATCTCCCTGAGAAAACCCACACCATTTTAAAAGAGAAAAATCCAGGCTCACTAAAATCAATAGGAATGAAACTAGGGTTGGAAAGCTGCGTGGCTGGAAACAAACTTGGAGTGCTGGTCAATGCCCAGGTGAACATGAGCGAGAGTGTGCCCAGGTGGCCAACAAGGCCAATGGCATCCTGGCCTGTATCATCAACAGTGTGGCCAGCAGGATCAGGGAAGTGATCATCCCCCTGTACTCGGCAGTGGTGAGGCTGCACCTCGAGTGCTGTGTTCCGTTCTGGGCCCCTCACTACAAGGACATTGGGATGCTGGAGTGCGTGCAGAGAAGGGCAACAAGGCTTGTGAAGGGTTTCTAAGAATATTATACACGTCTTATCTCCAGCCTTCTCTGTGGTTTTCTATGAGGTCCTCATTTTATGGCCTGTCTTAGTACAAAAGCTGTCTTCCTGTACCAAATCCCCCCCCCTCTGCAAATACCCCATCTCTCACGCTCCTGCCCCAGGGCAATCCAGTCAGCCCCGCGATTCCACTCCATCTATCCTAGCAGTATCATGGTGTGAATCACAAGTCTGCTCTGCACTGGTGCTACTTAAAAATAAGATAAATGAGAAGGTTTGGGGACAACATGAGATGTCACAAAGAACCTGAAGAGCCATTAGCACAGTGAGTTGTCTGTGGTAACAGCAGCTGCAGGAGCCATGCTGCTTGGGTGGGCACAAAGAAGGACTTCCCTCCCAAAGAGATCAGCCTCAGTTAACACAGCTTGCAGCAAGCTATGTCTAATCACCAGGAACAAAAGGAAAACCAGAGACCCCATCTGTCACAAAAGGTGTCTCAAACATTACTGCAGGAGCAGGAACACAGAGGGCTGGTTTTGAGATGGGAATGACAGGGTCAATTCCCCTGTGTCCCAGAAGCTTGCAGCATCATTGACCACAGGACAGTGGAAGGGGCTACAATATTATCCAGCATTTAAATGTTAACCTTCCTATGTATTAGTCGCAGGCTCCTACAGGATCACCTCCTTTCCCTGCCTCTTCGGGAATGTTAAATATATGTTGCAAAATGGGGCATCACAGGCCACCTACACCGACTGCATTCAAGTTCCTCCTTTCAAGCTGCATAGCTGCTGCCTGAAACCTTTTCAGGGGGAAGTGTGAGTGTGGAGTACAGCTAAGAGGAAGCTGCATCAGGGGAACAACAAGTTTCCAGAAACTATGGGATTTTTTATTTTTATTTTCATAAAATTTTCTTTAAAGCATAGAAAAGGATACAGGCTCTACGGCTTGAAGATTATCAGCTTTCCAGCACATGGTCCTCTTTTGTGTTTGCATACACTTGTCATGGACAGTCTCCAACCACCCCTAGCTAATCTGGCTTCCTTTTATGCCTTCATATCCCAGAACCAAGACAAGCAGTCACAAATCAGACACTGTGAACTGAAAGGGTCCCAGTTTACAGGATTAATTTCTCCACAAGTAGTATTCAGTTACTGTACAGCATCACATCTCAGCAGGCAAAACAACACAAGAACAGAGGAAGCCCTGCTTGTTTCAAGCTTAGTGACTTCAGAAAGACAATCAGAAGACAGAGCCACAGCCCTCCCAGCACTGCCCTGACCTACTCTCTCCCGCTTAACATTCCTGGGCTGCCCTGACACGCACACTTAAGCATCAGACAGTGTACCTCTCACAGCTACCACCATCTATATACTCTTTGCACATGGACCCACGTTCTCTCAAATCAGGCTAGGAATATCTGCTTGGAAAAGAGCATTCATTCCTCCCGAGCTACTAAGTCTTCTCCCCAGCACTGAGTATCTAACCAGAAACTTCCAGTGTAATTTAAAGAGTCGTGACAGGGACCAAACATCTCCGTGACTACTCTAAAATCTGCTGCACAGGGAACAAAGAAATCCACCACATGTTTTTCTACTTGCTTCAACCAAGTATAAATATAACCAGGAATACTTATTCAACCTGTCTCAGTACTCAGGGAAAATGAGTTCTGCTGACTTCAGTGACTGCTGCTACGAGTGGCAGATGTCATGTCTTGGTCTTTAACTTGGAAGATGACTTTGCAATGATCTACAGTAAGGGTTGAAGGAATCTCATACTTACCAACTTAGCCTTTTTCAGCATAACTCCAACCAGAAACATAAATTTGGTAAAAGGACTGAGAGATTCAAGATAAAGCTACAGACAAATGAAGGGACAGAAGATCTCAAGAGTTACAAAATGCAGGTTATTCAGAACTGATTCACAGCTGACAGCTATGCTGATTTGTTGTACAGTCTTCTCAAGCTGCAAAGGATATATATTTTGATATAAACCTTCATTCAGTGAGGCAGGCAGCATGACTGTTCCTTTTCCAATTTTCTCTATTTCAGCACGAATAAATGAGAGTGTGTCTGCACAAATGTGCTTGGACACACACGCATGAGGGAGTATTTAAAACAGCTTAGAGTAATTTTTATTTTTAATGTATCAAGTGACTGGAAGCAGCTTTCCACATAATTGAAAAAGTCAAAATTGATCAGGGCAGGTTCAAGCAGTGGCTAAACACAAGCTTTAAGTCCCAGCAACCTTGTTCTTAGACTCCATTCCTGCTCCCACATTTCAGGTGTCAGGATCTCCAACATAAACTCTGCAACTCTTGGGGCTGTGTGTCCCACTGCTGCACTAAATCCTTATGTGTCAATTTTACCATCATTTACCTTTCCAAAAGCATTGATTTCTGCTTATGGGAGACCTGGGAGTTGGGACTGAACTGGTTTGTTTGCTCTTGGCAGGTTATATCACACCTTACCTCAGTATACTACCATACAAAATGCACATGCCAGGCTTAGTACTATATTTCCTGCAGTAAATAAAAGCTTACTTCTCTTCAGGGTTTCCCCATAGAATATAGGCAGAGGCAGGTAATTTGTTGCCTGGTCTTTTGAAAGCAACAGGATGCTCTTCTTGATCTTGGGGTGCCTCCTGATCATCTTTTGATTCTTCTCGCATCTCTGGCTTCCTCTCCTTCAAGTAACTTTCCTGATGGAGGGTTCCTTTGACCATACGATCAAGAAAACTCAGAATCCAAATGCAGTTCTTTAGCCACACTGGGAAAGGTTCTGAGGAACACAAAGCTGCATCCAAGAATTCTGCGAATGTCCTTTTCTTCTCAAGGCTCACAGGAATTTGCCTTTCCCCTTGTGTCCAGAAGCATCCAAGTGATCCGAGATCCTCTGCCATCTTTTCAAAGAGACCATTCCTCTGGAAGAAGTTGCTGTTGACAGGGTCTAGGTGCAGGGCTGCAGTTATCCCCTGCAGTGTGTAGAAAACAAGCTCCAATATACAATTCTGTCCAACAGCTGTCCACTGCCCAGGTGGAGGGTCCTGCAATGCACCTTCCATGTCTGAGAGGAGGGACAGGAGCCCATTGAATCCACTGCAGGTTCTGAAAGCTGAATGGCTCTTGGGACTCTCCAGTATCCTCAAGAGTGACTACAAACGTTGGGAAGAAAGCAAACAAAAGAAGTACTTAAATCAAGGGCAAAGAAGCTTTAAAATATTTCAAAATTCCAAGTTTGCACCAAAATTCTTTGACTGAAATTTCACTCTTGAGAGGGGGAAGGTGGTCAAAATAAATGTCAGCACTGCACAACTTCTCTTCCTCCTTTCCGCCATATACCCAGTGAATCATACAACCAAGATTTGAATGCACCCTTAGGAACAGCTAAGGCAGTCAGGCTAACAGGTGGAGAACAGTGCTCACAGGAAGAAGCAATGAAATCAAATTTCCTACATTACATATCCTAGTCAGTTTGGCCAGAGGTAGTTTCACATCTTTGGCTGTTCTTTTATCAGTCTTCTCAGACTCTCTCAAGAAACCTGCCTTTGCCCTAGATAAATGGAAGTAAAGATTCAATTGTAAATACCCTCATATAGAAACTGGCAGGAAGGCACAGCTCTCTACAGACAAGTCTTCCTGCAGCCCTGAATGCACGTGAGAACCTACACTAGACTTTTGCTCATATGACTGAGAAGGCCTTTTCCAAAAACCAGTGACACGGGATGGCACAAAGAATATTGCAAGCAGCAGGCTCTCCTCATCAAGAAAGACAAGAATACCTTTTCTCAGCTGAGGTATTTTTAAAGTTTGCACAACACTTTAGAGGAAAAAAGCCGTAAAAAGTAACATCTCAAGACAAAGAAGTCATTAGATTTTATCTAACCTCAATAGGCTTAAAGCAGGTTATAAGTGAATGCCACTTGACAATATTACACATGCATAAAAACAACTTAAACCACTTGCCAATTTTGAGTGCTATGGGCTTGCCATTTTAAAACAAATCTGGAAAAGTTATTAAGAACTGTGGAAGTAAAATTGGTGAGAAAAAGGAACTTGCAAGGAAACAGTCTACTGCATTTGAATATAATTGATCCCAAGCTTTTCGGATGTTGCACAATTAATTTTGTACAGGGAGTTTTCAAATTTGATGCTGTACCTTGCACATTGTAAAGGGTTAATTTTACATATAGACTTTCCCAAGAGATATCCAATGAAAGATCTTTACTTCACAACCTCCTGAAGAGGAACAGTTCCTAACAGAAATATATCTGCCTGTAACAGGATCTAGGACTGTGAGAAAGGGTTGCCAGAACTGAAGGGGGAGGGGGAACTCTATTACTGTCATTCAGTTTTGTATGATAATGTATCAAACCAGGCAGAGACTTCTGAACAGGGAGTAAATTTAATAACTTAGAGTTGGAGTTATCAGGATGGCTTTAACACATTCCAGAGAAGGTCAACAGTAAACACATTTCCTCCAGCTTTAACTCAGTTAGAATTTAATCGCCTGTGAGTTAGTATTCCTCTGTCTTGAATCTATAAAACTGATGTCTGCTGGAAACCCTCTAACTCAGTTACTGCTAACAGAATTTATTTCGCACATTCCATTATTTGTTATTCCTCATAATTGTCCACGTGCCACACTGGAATATGGCAGTGTTAATTGCATTTGGGCTCAGGCTTTAACAGCTAAATATACATTAGCAAATCAATCTGAATTTGTGTGTAACGCAATCACAGTCCCAATGGATAAAGAAAATAAATTCATTTGCTTACATTATGCTTTAATACAGTTATCATTTGTCAAAATTAGACACTGAAGTTGCATTTATTTTCATATTTGGAAACCATACTCAACTTTTCCACAGATATTGTTAAAGTTTACTGTTTCAAATCAAAGCTATAAACTTTGTCCTTTAATTTTTTTTTTAAGTAATATGGTTCTTTTATCACAGAAGCAGCTGCTATATTGTACAGACAAGTGAATTCCATTCACACTTGATAGAGAAGGTAGAATGACATTTTAAAATCAGTGCTTACAACACTGCTGCTTTTCAACTGGATGCCTATGACCTAAACCAAAACAAAGCACAGTGTTTCTTTCCTCTGTTTCATTGCTTAGGGATCAGACACTCTGGGGTCAATAGAGGCTATGACTAGTTCTAATTTCTTCCTCCAAACATTCATAAAATTCTTCCTTTCCATTGCCTCATCTCTTTTTACATGATACTTGTGTTTGTGAGAAATGACAAAATTAAGGACAGTGAAGTTTCTGGAAACTTATCAGAATGAAGCTGTTCATCTCACGCCTACCCTGGTTCTTCCAATCTTACTCCTTCACATCTTACATCCTCTCTCCACATATCCACTTTCATTCCCATTTGTTTCTCCTTTCTCTGTCACATTACATAGAACTGCTCATACAATTGTGCCTTTAGCATTTCCATTTCTCCCTCCTGCATTACTATTTAAGTCTTCAAAATACTTTGTAATCTGATACTGAGTGAAGGCATTGACCACACATGCATTGCTAAAAATCAAAGTGCCCAAGTTACCATAATCTAGAGTTTGCCTATGGCTCTTTTTCCTTCTGCTCTTACCATCTTGAAAAAAAGAGAGTTCCCAAGAAAACAACGCCCAAGTCAGAGCCACATTAATTACCTTCAGCAGATCTAGTTTCAGATGCAGCTCCCATTGAGTGGAAGAACAGAGGGCCCCAATAATAATGCTCATATATTCTTCATAATTGATGACTGATAGCTGCTCCAGGATGCTGAGAGTAGCACTCCTGTAGCACTCATCATCCAAAAATATCTTGATATATGGCACCATTCCATAGTCCTTCAGAACAACTAGGGACAAATATATTATCATTTGTTAGTTAAACTATCCTTTGTTTGTAGTTTTCACAGGCAGATTTTCAGTGTTGGTGTGAAGTGCCACATTTCTACAAATACAGCAGGACAGGTAAGAAGAGCAGCTGGTTAAGCTAAAGATGACACAAACTGAATGGTACAAGAACAACTAGGGAAAAAAATGACTGGATGACCATGGTTTCCAATCATCAGAGATGACAGCTTCTCAATACAATGATGAATGAAAAGGAAAAGATACCTTAGTTTTCAGCTTAAGCATCTGTTTAATTTAGGAAGGGAACTTTTTGATGGTTTCTGAAAATATATTTACACTGTGCAAGATGCTGCAAACACGATGATTCTAGGATTTCAGACTGAATTGAGTGGATTCCAGTAGAGTTCACTCCTGTACTATGTTCCACAAGATTCCCTACACCCAGACTTCTCAGGTATAACACTAATATAGGAGTGTTACTCAGCATGCACCTGATCCAATCAGGATTTCGAATAACAGATACAATGGAAGAAAATCTTGATGAACAAACAATACACAAGAGTCAAGTACACACACTTTTTTTCCAGAAGCTAACTTTGTGCATCCTATATAAACACTTCGGGAGTATGCACATGGATGAAGGAAACAAGCTGACTACTGGGACAAAGTTCATTATGCAGGATGAGAATACCTTTGTCACGTTTCTTCCTAGTGTAGCGCATTTATCTCTACACTTCTAGCTTTTGTCCTCCATTTTTGACTGAAGCACAAAAGTCAGAAAATTTGTTGGTGCTCTTTAAGACCATGGCCACTTACCACCAAATGTCACAGAGGTAATGCAGTCATATGTATTTCCTTACCCGTGTTCCTCACAGACCTCGCTGTAAGGGCAGACACCATCTTCAGCATCACAACATTTAATTCCTTCTCAGCGCCTTCTTTCAGACCAGGCATATGAGTTCCAGCTGTCAGTGTGTTAAAAGTCATATTACATTATACAAGAAATGGACAAATGTAGCTAAAATACATTTAATCAAAATGGAAAACCAGTTCTCCAGCAAATTCTAGCTTCTCTCAAGTGTTACTTACAGGCTACTTGAAGCCTAAAACAAGCAACAGAATACAGACATGTCATTGCCTAGTCACTGGGATCTAGTCTGGGACTGGTAAACACAGGTCTGATTCTTGCTCTGCAGGCCATATCTCCTTCATAACTATAGGCAGTACTGCTAATAGGGGTGTTTTCACTTCCCAAATGATGTAGAGTTACCTGTTTAGTGGTATCTAGTAGGAACAGACACAAAAAAGAGAACATGATAGATTATGAGCTGTGAAGTAGTAAAATATAGCAACAGGGAGCATTTAAATACTTAATCTAAAAGCCAAGAGCAGCAATATCCTGCATGTTCAAAGGCAAACAGGATCAGACAGAGTATGGCAGGTTATTTTAAGATCTAAAAGTCAAAGTTTGCAGGCTACATTTCTGGAAACCAAGAGAGGGAAGTAATGATAATCTCTTCTCCCTTGTCCCTCTTCACCTGTGTGTCTAAATTTACAAATTACATAGCCGTTCAATCACTCATTCCGTAAAATTTACATCACTGAGTTATCTAATGCAGTGAAATTAAGCCAAAGACAGAAGAAAGCCCCTATGCACCAGCTCATAACCAGAAGGCAAGTTTTCAAGAACTTTGGTATTTATCTTGACAATCCTTATCTAAGCACTCTTGTACAAAACCGTGGTTCTCTGATATCAAGAATCCAGGTCTAAGTACTCTTGCAGATGATGGGTGTCTGCACTCTAGAATTTCTGTTGCAAGTCATATTCCTTCTGTTGTGTATAAATAATTCAAGTATGCTTACTGCATCAGAAGTTATTCCTAGTACCTTGGGTCTCTCCTTCACTAAATGACTCTTGCACTGAAATTTAAAGGCATTTCCCAACTCACTTAGCACAGAAAGTGCTATCATGCCTTTTTCTTTCATTACAGTAGTAGTTATAAACCTTTAAATATCTGAGTCTGTCTCCTAAGTCAGCTGTACTCCACAGTTACCAAACTAGGACTATCACTGTCCTATTTCTATACAAGGAGATAATTCTATCACATCATAATGAGTGGTAGTAATTGTGGGGAACATATGGCCAAAATTCAATTAACTGTTTTCTATCACCAGTCCTCAGGATTAAGGTGTTACGGTCAGAGAAACTAAGCACTGCGGAAAATTTTTCTTGCTCCAATCTCAAGCTTGCATTCTAGAGAACCCCAAATTAAGACCTCTTTAAAAGTGTGGGCTGAAGGGTACCGTCCAGAATAATTCGTCATACACTAGTGAAGAATAATCCAGAGCGGTTTAGGCTAGTGAACAGAACAATGAGTAGCAAAGATTTCAGAGAGGACC
This sequence comes from Rhagologus leucostigma, assembly GCA_013397725.1. NCBI lineage: Eukaryota > Metazoa > Chordata > Aves > Passeriformes > Rhagologus > Rhagologus leucostigma. Next base: position 146,604 of record VZTD01000532.1, read on the forward strand.
CAGATTAATGTGTCAAATTCAGGCCAGTTAACTTGAAGACAAAATCTAGCTACTCAGTATATAAAATATACAAATTTACTGTAGAAAGAGATTATTCATTCCTATTGATCTGCCTACTTCAATGGTCGTTATGAGTGGCATTAAGTTGTACCTGATTTCCTCAGGATCTTGGCTTCCTTCCTCAAAAGTGCCAGCAGTAGGCCTAAGAGACCAGAGTCACGGAAAATATCACTGAATAACAGGTCCTTCTGGGTCATGCTGAGAAGGCACTGGAGAGCTGTTAAGGTGCAGAATGGCACTATGTTTTCCTTTATCAAATACTGAACCTTCTTCAAAATCTCGTGGGGGACATAGGAGAGGTCTAGGACTATGGACTCCACCAGTCTGAAGAACTGGACTTGGACTGGGTGTGGTTTGAAATGAATTATGTCAGTAAATTGGTTGATAGGTTGCAGTGTCCATTCCAGAAGAAAGAAATTCACTCTGTCCCAAGCCCATATGGTACCAATTGCTGCCAAGATTCTTCCACACAGGTGCTGATCATTACTTCTCTGGAAAATGGATTGCAACACCTGAAAAGGCTGGAGGTTTTTCACTGTCATTCCTGTGGGGAAAAAACCCAGGGGAGATCATTTTCACATGAGTGCTATGTAAGTCTACAAGCACCATAACTATAATGTTAGATCACGTCTGAAAGTGGAAATAGGAGCAACAGACGCGAGGGATGTGACCGGGAGGCATATTCTTGAGCTTGGATCAGATTGTAGAGCTGACATGGTCATTTCAGTTCGATGCAGGTGGCATTCAGGCTCCTGCAGCACTAACACATAGAGCTGAAGATGCCATATCATACTTCTTCCTCCATATTAAGACACAAAATGAATAGAGCTCCATTTTTCTATGACCCACCTACCCAGCCACATGCGCATACATACATATATATATACACTGTACCAGAAGACTGTGTCCGTTCAAAATCAAAGTGCGGCAATTGCGGGTGTACAATATTGCCAGAAACTTTCAGTTCAGTTTTTCCACAGGTTGTAAGGCAAGTCAGCATGTCCAAGATTTCATCTAGATAGGGGTCTCCTTCGTTTTGCTGCAAACCCTCACATCTAGGAATAAAACTTGGGATAGTCATGTTCATGTCTTAATTATACAAACATTTTGGAAACATCAGGTACAAAGCACATGGGAGCTACACAGAATAACCCACACCATGGTGGCACACTGCATCAGAACAAAACCTACAGACTGAAGTGACCCTGACAGAGTCTTCTGAACAAAAGGAAGATAAATGTTTTAACTTAGTCCAGTTAGGTGTCCTTAAAAAAAAAGCTAACTCAAAAAAAAAGTCTGGTTTGGGGAATAAAAATTTAAACTTTGTGAGAATTCAAATAATTAAAACAGACACTTCATATTAAAAGGTGGGCATATGGTTGGCAAGATAAGGGACTTGCTATCTGAGATAAATATCTAAAATCTCAGCCCTGAGGAAGGGAAAAATAATGTATTGCCTGAGCTTTGTGAATCAGACATGAAGATGGCATGTCTCTCCTAAGTAAGGAAATAGTTTGAAATGTAACCCCAGATTTGCCATAGTTCATAGACCGAAGTGAGAGTCTTTCAAAGGATAGAGAGCTGCTTATCACATCATCTTATTCTGTACTGCTCAGATGGGTCAATTCCTAAGGAAAACTGCATCATCTGAGCATGGGTTAGTGGCAGAGAAATAAACTGATACTGTTAGGTCAGAAAAATCTCAGAAGAAAACAGAACAAATGTTCTGGTTTCATCTAAACAAGAAAAAGAAAAAAAGAGAGCAAATGCTCTCTCTCAAAGAATTCTAGTAGCAAGATTCTTTTTACCTGAAGAAAAAGTCCTAAACATCAGAGAAGAGGGTACTTGCTCACACAAAACATTCTGGAAAGAAGCTCTCCATCTATCCCCTTGTGCCAACACAAGCTGGGAACGCAGACTAATCTGAAGCCCTGAGCATCTGTTATTTCTGTCTCTTCTGCCTAGTTACATCAGTTGAAAAGGATGGGGACATTCATGGCCCTTACTGAAAAAAATCCTGTGTTTTCTGCCCTTATATGGCTAGAATTTAATCAGAAATATGCATCTCAACACAGTTTACATATAAGGGAAATCTAGACAGTCTCTGGTAACTAAAGAAAACACTGCCAGAAAAACAAATTTTTTTTTCCAATCATAGCTTAACAATTTTGTGCCATTCAAAAATCATGAGCAGTCATAGTCACTCACATATCTTTGACTTCATGATTCAATTCACAGTCTTCTAGATCCAAATCACAAAATACCCTCCCCACCTCAGTCTTTGTTCAGGGACCACAGTTTTCAGAAGTGTTGGAGAAATAGTACAAGAATAGGCAAAGCCAAAATGGAAACAAAAAGATCTGGAAATGCTCTCTTCAAATGGCATTAAAGAAACTCAGCCTGGTGAGACAACACAAGCTGACTAGGAGAGTAACAAATTCTGCTTTGTACTTTGGATTAGGATAACTATTGGGGATTTTTCTTGATATGTTTATGCTCATCTCAGTTCTGAAGAATGTAAACATTTCAGATTTAAGTTTGGGTAGGTTTTGTTTGCTTGTTTCTGCACAGCAAGGAGATAGTATGTCCCTCCCTAGCTGATTGCATTCCTGGATTAAAAGCTCACTTTAACTGAGACAAATGTCTCTGACCTGCATCCTCTGTAATACTAATTGATGAGGAACCTTTGTCTTGTGTTCAAAAAGTCCCTATCCCACCTGCAAACTAACTTCTCCTATACTGTTCTCCTTCTGTAATGGTTTAAGTAGAAAAAGTTATGTACTGCTTCCCTTCCTAATACAGCAATACTTTGCATCCACACAGGATTACCTATATGATTCTTATTTTAAGAGACCACTATGCGTTCTGAAAATTAAGTTTTACCATCCTCTAGAAGCCTACTAAAAGCCTCTCTTACCTGAGTAAAATTTTTAGCAGGAGTTGGTAGCCATCATTATTTTCAAATTCCGTTAATAAAGCTGATGACACAGGATAAGAATCTTTCACAAAGCACAACACAATACTAGCAGCTTCACACACATCACAAGCAGGTAGAGTATCAGCCAGCGTAAAGAGATTCTGAACAGCTATTTTAATGCAGTCCACAGCTGTGAAAAAAAAATACAGCAGGTATTTAAGAACTGATAGTCAAACAAATTTAAAGTTACTAACAAAAATGAAACAAATTTGAAAACTTATTTCCCAGTAAAATAGGAGTCAGATAACTCTTTTTCTACAAAGAAAAGAAAAGAGAATATATGAATATCACACTCATTTTAGAAGCTACATGAAGAGCATTGCTGGCTCTACAACATACAGGCATTTCTTTGCTTAACTCCCAGAAACTGATTTAATCTCAGGAATATAAACTTTCAACCCCCAACTCACCAAAATTCATATGTAGTGAATCCAGCTGTCTGAGTACAAGGTAAGCAGAGACTAACAGGTTTAACTGTCTCCTACTAAGTCAATCACACATTGGGCAGAGTTCACAGGTTAATTATTTGCTCAATGAAGCATATGTAATGTAGTACACACATTTTGTTCTGAGGAATGAAGCCTAGTTTTCTTGTCTAATCTCATGGCCAGTCCTTCCAGGGCAGCTTCAAAATGTCCACACAGTTCTTTCCATCTCACCCAGGAAGCCAAATTTTCATTTTAAGAAATAAAAATATCTATATGTATTTACTCCATGACATGGAATACTGATGGTAATTTGTGCATTATAAAACTATTTTTTCACTTCTAAGAAATTGAGACTTGTGGTATTTGCACTCCTTAATAAGAAAAGAAATTCCTTAAACTAGTAAAGCCTAGAAAGAAATGAGGACTTAACCAACCATGATGTTGTCTCAAAAGGTACCATTATTCTGACAGTGCTCCCAGCCTTGTATTTAGTGTTCATGAGTCTCAGGCCCACAGACTGAGTCATACAACTTAAGAAAAAACATAATAAATCTTCCTCTTGCCTACTTTGTGTGATCAAGTGGGATTGGCTCTTGCCTGTAATTTGGGTTTTTTTTTGTGTAACAAAACCTTCAGTTTCCAGATGGCTATCAGCACTAAATAAAGCTCCTTTCTACTAAGTCAAGACCCCATTCTTTGCAGTTGACTACTGGATGTTGTAGGAGTGAAAACCTATCCTGGGGAGACTATTTTTGATAATTCATTCTCAGGGGAGCTATAAGGAAAGGAGAAACCAGTTTACTAAACCAAACCTTGTAGGTACACAATGCTGTTTTTGGTCTGAGCCCTTGAAATTGTTCTTAGCACACGGCCTGTAGGTACTTTCCATGAGTGGCTGCACTGGTCCCACAGAGAAGCAGTTGCTATAATTAATGACTGAAGCTTATCAGCGGCCAGAAGTTCCTCCACACCTTGTTCCTCTTTGTACATGTTAAGCATTATCTGAAAAGCAAACAAACATCAGGTACAATAAACACCTCTAGAGATACCCAGGGGATGAAGAAAAATCCATTGGAGAAGGAGGTTATAAGTTTGATATTAATGCCAGGAGAAAGGGTGCAGTGAAATGATCAAGGAAAACTACCACTAGGATATTCTTAATGGATTTTTCCCACTTAAAGTCATGTTGTTCTGTTTAATAAAAAATAAGAGATAGTTTATATGTTTCAGACATCTCCTGATGCTTATTTAATGGTTTGCAGTCCTAATTTACAGTTTTTTGGCAGTTTGAATCAAATGAACAGCTAAGAGCCTAAGTGAACATCTGCATACCCAGTGCAAATGAACTCCCGAATGCACATCTCACCTTAACAAGCATTTCCTGAGTTTGGGCATCATCCTCACTTGTCTCTCCATCATCACTGGTTTTCTTGAGAGGGACAGTAAAGAAAAGGTACAGGCACTGCATCAGAGCAGCTGGAAGTCCAGATCCAATGATGTTCCACATAGTCCTCTAAGTAGGCAAAATAAAGATCAGTCCCTCCAGCAGCTGACCACAGTTTGCTTGTGTTTCTAACACACTGAGAATAGTCATGGCAGATGAAAGACCTACTTGAGCATTTTATCCTCAGGAGTGCTCTAGGGCACACAAGACTGGCAGTCACATAGCACAGCTGTAAAATCCACTTGACAGAAGTAAATGCACTGTGTGTTGCTGTAGCTGCTCCCAGGACTTCCCGCTCCAGCTGAACTATAGCTTTGGCAGAGCTACTGTGCCCCACATATGGAGACCTACAGTCAGCCTGCAAACTAACTAGCAGCTGGACCAGCAGTAAGGCCAGGGACAGACAATGTCCCCTTTGCCACTGCTTTCCAGGACACCCTGCAGTAAGGTCAGGTATGCTGAAAACATGAATTCTCCATTCCCTCCTTGACTCAGCATAGCAGCAGTTTAGCTATAATGCCTTCACTTTTCAAACATATTGAGTAACTGCAACACACACTTTTAATTACAGATTTTAGAAGTGCAAGTGACAGTTTCTTCACAGTGTTTGTCAACACTTAGTTTCTTCCAATCTTCACTATGACTACGTAGAACTTTCAGAGAAGTCCCAGTGTGTGTGCTTGGCACACAGTAATCATAACAAAAATCAGCACCAAACTAACAGAAGAATGAAGTTTGTGATATAAAGTTTTGTGAGTATGTGTGCTACAAAAATTGGCAATGTCTTAAATCTGTGAAAAACACAAATCTCATCAGAAACTTCATGTTGTGACTAGCTATATATATAATTTTATTGAGCTCCTTATGATACAGAACATATCCACTATAATCTGACAGTAAGATTTTGTTTTTGTGTATCTTTGAACAAGAAAGACTAAGACAAACTGTTTAACTGAACGTCACAGATAAACACCACAGATGCCCATCAGCAGGCTGTACTCCTGATGCCAGTCTGCATTTGGGATGGCTGTACAAGTAGAGTTTCTGAAACACTTCAAAGTGAGAGGCTATCAGGATTGGAAAGCCGACCACTGTATTACCAGACAGATTCTTACTAGTCATCTTTTTGATATGTAAGCTGGAGTGATAAAGAATACACAAAAAGATACACAGTGCAGGGAAAAAAGCAGAGAAACATTAGAAAAACCAGCTGTCTGATGATCAAAACTAAAAATGTATCTGAAAGCACAAAATGCTTGCTTCTCTCTTGTAGAAAAGCCTGGCCTGCAAACCTGGTGGTGTGTCCTCTAACTGTATACCTTGGGCATGCTGCAGCTCAAAATATTAGGGATAATGCAAATACTGAGACTTGAGTGTTCCACCGTTGGGGTGCCTAAACGGTTTCTCTAAAATAAAAAGGAAAACACACTTTGTAGTAATTTCTCTTACCAAGTCAGTCTGTGAGAGCAGATACACCGATTTCAGGAGCAAATGGCCATCTCCTGTTTCCCCTTTCTGTTGCAGCAATTGCTCCAAAGCCAGACGAGCTTCTTCTGTTATCACAAAAACATTAAACTTTAATTCTTTAGTGAAAGATGAAAGTGCTGTATTTATTTCTTAACAGACATGCCAGATTTAACAAAATTACAGTAGCAGGAGTCCACTAAAGCAAAGAGAAAAACATAAAATAATTTTGATTCAACATCAAGCTCAGTTCATGTAAAATACCGATTCCAAACAGAAATTTCACTGGGAATACCAGCTCAGTTCATGAAGTCTGGCAGCTGACAGCACAAAGAATGTACAACAGCCAACAGGAAAGCTGTGTGTGGCTAGCAATACTTTTCTCATATAAGAAAGCTCCTACCCTTTAACTCCTACGTGCATTATACATTACACATTTCCAGCTACAAAAGTTCCAAACCCAAGACCAGCATGGCATACAAGGCCAAATTTTCAGTGCAATTACCTCAAACCAGTGCTAGCTTGCACCCGCTAAAATATCTGGCTTGTTACACAGCATTTTCCTGTTCCCCCTTTATTTCCAGCACAGAGAACAGCTGAAAGACACACATTTCCAGAATAACTGGATCCAGTGGATATGGTATGGGATCATTACCTGCAGGTTTGCCATTGAGGTTCCTCTTAATTTCTTTAGTCAGAAGCTTGGAAACCTCACTGGCTAACAGCTGAATGTTGGGGAACACGATTACTCCAGCAGACTTTTCCCAGGCCTGAAATACAAGTGTCGCTGTTAAGTCTTTCTGAGACACCATGTCTTTGGTAGACTGATAAAAACTAATAAATATAAATAAACGAGCATAAGGCTAACATTCTCCTACAAAATTCCCTCCCTAGTCAGCATAGTCCATTAAGCACTATTTCCCAGACAGGCAGGAATATGACACTGCAGATACAGAAGTCAAACTGGAACTACCTTTTGAATGATGTAATGCACCTATTAGAGAGCTTTTACAGTATTTTCTACACTGAATACAAACAATGTAAATGTTGATCATACCCTGTGTCACTAATTATTTGTATCAAAAATTATGCTAGTCCCTTCCAAAATACGACAAACACCCTGAAGAAACACAAATTTATAGACAAGTTTAGAAACAATTTATAAATAAGTTTATAACTCACTTGTTCAAGAATGGACAAGCAATTAAGGGCAAAACTTATTAGATAAATAACAGTGAGACTTGTTGGTTCCCTGAGTATGACAAATGAACCCCTCTTAAATGTTTCTTAGCCCTGCCTTTGGGGGAAAAAAATTAAAGAGCAATAAAGAAAATATTCCAGTAGACTAATAATATTGCACCCAACCGGCCTCCAAGAATCAGGTGCCGATTCTTTTATATAAAACATCTGATGATACACACATTTATGTATTAGCAATAGTTCAGCATTCTTCTCTAAAGACCAGTCTGAGACACCTCTGTCCTCAGCAACCTTAAAAAATCTTCTTTACAGAAGTCTCCTCCTTTTAGAAGCTCTGAAATCTCATGCTGTAAGCCCCAATGATGAAAGGAAGAAAAATGACATACTTTTTCCTAAAAAAAATTGGATCAGACACCCCATAATACTTTCTGCCAAGAAATAAGTGCAATTCTTTGTAAATGAAGATCTTCCACAAATATTATTTCCTTCCCTACCATTGCTTTCAATTTCTTTTCTTTCATCACAGATGGCAGCTTGTGGACAAAGTGTCAGTAATCTCTCAGTAATCAGGAAAGAACCTACTTTTTACTTCATTTTACTGCAGTCAATAAGCAAAATGCACCCAACTCTTCTTTCTGTGCTACAAGAGTGAAATACAATTGCACAGTGTGCCCATTATTAATTTTCATCAATCAACAATATTAAAAGCAAACAAGTTTTTTCAGATTTTGACCATAAGTTACTTTCAGAGACACTCAGTTCCAGAAGCAGGATCCACCAATTCCTCCATCTCTGATGCAGAAGAGAGGGAAGATCTGTAAGGGACAGAAGCAAGCTGGGCAAACACAGTAACAAGAAACCCACAGCCACTTAAGAATTTACAGTGTTTGTCATTAAGCTATGCTCTTTTCCAGAAGAAAGCAGTGACAGATTACTGCCCCTCTTCCTCAAAGAGGAGCATCCTCTTAACACTTCAGAAAGGCCTTGTTATACTCACTCTTCTGCTACCAGAAAGAGCAGGATAAAGTTTAGAAGTTCAGACCGTGCACAGCGGAGAGGAGTAATCAAATGTTCATAGCAATGCTACTAGTCAATCTCCCTACAAAGGAGGCCGCTAATGTTCTGATTTGATTTTGTTGGTGCTCTTCCTGAGGGTCAGACACGAATCTTTAGATACACTGTCCTTTAGGAAACAGACCTCATTAATTTCATATTCATGTCTGAGCCTATAGAAGATCTGTGTCTGGAAGCATATCAGCCTACTACATTGCAGGATGTCCGCCTTCAGGGGAAACTCAAATAATATGGTGTCACTGTAATCTGATTTTCTTTCTTCCTCTTAAACCTGTTTCTACATGTTTAAGATTCTGCCACAAGTTCCCTGTGTCTGCTGTTACCATCTGCCCTTCCTATTCCATGGTTCACGGAGAGATGCTAGCTCAAAAGCCAGCCATGTAATAGAACGTTCTGATACTTTTTGAGGCACCAAGAGGGAAGACACAGAAGGCACATTAAAATGACTCCCAGCCCAGGCCTGAATCATGAGCAGATGGCTGACATTTCCCTCCCACACCTTTTCCTTCTACGTCAAGGAGTATCAGTGAGTAACGAGCCTCCGCATCCCAAGTGTCTCCTGCTTGGGGACCCCTCTCTCCAGCCAATTGAGTAAGAGCTAAAGCACTCTAAAACAAAAAGGCAGGGATACACTGGCATCTGTACGATCAAAACAGGGAAGGAAAAGCAAGAGAAAAATCTTCCAAGGAGGGAGCGGAGTCACACAGAGTCCATTGTTAAACAGGAGGAAGTGAGGTAGTTTCTGTAAGAACTTTGCAACATGTACAACTCAAACTGAGATACGTTTCCCCGAGCCAGCAGAAGGCTGCTATATGAAGGGAGTAAAAGTCATATGCGGAAGGACATGATGACTAAAAGCTAAGGGCCAGATCCTCAACAATGTACTCTTAAACCAATGATGCAAAGCCAAAATGCTCTCTCTAGCCACGCTTCTGGACCTAAATGCTTACAAAGCAGTGCAAAGCTCCACTAGCATATCTAAGAAAAGTGGAGGGGAAGAATCTCACTCTTAGGGCACAAAATCAAGTGTTAAGCTAATGAAAAATTCATTTCTCCATTACGAATATATTTGGTAGCAAAGTTTTCTCTGAGAATTCAAAATCCCCTTTTTGCAAACATTACTGCAATTCAGGAAATCAGTTTCTACAACCCTAAGGCTTGTGAAGTTCAGTCCTACGGAAAGGAAACTCGCCATGGATATGCATATATACATTTCCAGTCCCTCAGCAATACTCACCTTGCCTCCTGGGAACAACTGTCCTTTGACCCTAAAGTACTGGAACTAAAATTTGTTTGCTTATTTATCGTGACATGTGAGAATTTACTGTTTTGCTGTCCAATTTTTAATTCCTAAGACTTCTAGATTTTATAACTTTTCTCACCCTTGCTCAGTAACAACTTTCTCAATCCTTTGAAAGTTTCACTCCAAAAAATTATCACCACATTAAAGGCATTCTTGCTTTTCATACTTAATTAATGGTTAGTAAATCTAAAGATGTTGTATATAATCTCATCTCACCACGACTTGTTTACTTCATGCTCACTACGTGGTATTCAAAAACTAAAGCTACAATAGAACTCAGAAACTCTGAGATCTTAGAATTTCAATTTAATTGTAAATTTGAGGCAGGAAAACCTCAATAGAAGAATCTCTCATAAAGCCTGCAATACGTTGCTTACAAAAACAGAAGGAAGCAGTTTAGAGAGACTATCTTCTATAGCAAAGCCTGTTCATTGGGATGAATTAATATCCTAGAAGCATCAAGGATGTATGTTTTCAGTGGACCTTCAAGAGGAAGTGTGCTGGTTTCAGCTGGGGGAGAGTTAATTTTCTTCACAGTGGCTGGCATGGGGCTGTGTTTTGGATTTGTGCTGCACACAGGGCTGATAATACAGAGATGCTGTTGTCATTGCTGAGCAGGGCTTACACAGAGCTAAGGCCTTTTTGTGCTGCCACGCTGGTGAGGAGGCTGAGGGGAGACACAGCCAGGACAGGTGACCCCAACTGACCAAAGGGATATTCCAGACCAGATGGCATCATGCTCAGTATATAAAGAGGGGGGAAGGAAGAAGGAAGGAAGGGATGTTTAGAGTGATGGTGTTCTCTTTTACCCTTCTGATTTTCACCCCAGTCTCACTGATGGGGGGCAAGTGAGTGGCTGTGTGGTGCTTGGTTGCTGGCTGAGGTTAAACCATGTCAGGAAAGAAGACAAGAAATCTGAAAACAGCTCTAGGAAAAAAAAAAGAGAAAGAGAGAGAGAGTAGATGGCTCTCACTCCAAACAAAAAGGTTGTAACTTGTTGAGCTGCTGTCTCAGAAAAAAAACCAAAACCCAACAGTGAAATTTTCAGCATGCCATTTTAAAAGCAGATCCACGGAAAAAGGAGGTGCTCCTCTATGGAAAACTGTCCGATTATCAGCCCCTATCTGACTTTGACATGCATTCTTTGGAGGCTGAGAAAGGAGTGCTACCCCTTCGCAAAGCCAGTAATTCAGTGACCTGATAAAGCAGTGGTGAGCTCCCAAGACAGAAAACACCACCACAGCACACATAGTGCCACTTGCAAAGAGATACAGATTTGTTTCCAATGACAGGCTCTTGCAGAGAGCAACAGTTCTTCTGTTCAAATATAGCCTTTGGTTTGGGAGGGACACTCTTCTATGCAAACAAATCCAGAAGCTGAGAGGAAGTGGTGAAAAGTGAAAGCTTTGTTCAGTAAATATAAAATATCTGTAGAACCATTTAGATTTAATGAGAAGGCCGCTTCTGAGACTCCAGGCTGTACACTCCCTGTCTTTTCAGACCCTTCCACTCATTTTGTCTGCACTGCCTTGGAACAGGGCAAGCTTGTACTCAAACACAGCAAACTCTTCACCGAAGGCACTTCCAGATCCCACCCACAACTCAGTTGTTTGCACCAGTTTCAGTGCTGTTCATTGACACAAGCATCTACATTGATTTCACTGTGCACCAGGACTTACAAGCTTCAAAGGTTCATGCTCCATCCAGCTGAATGAAATGTTTATGACTATCTGGAAGTTATTCCTGCTTTACTGTCATGGATACCAAAGATTTCATAGCCCTGAGTACAGTGATTTTCCTACATAGTCAGTTCAAAATGCAGAGTATCCCCTTTTACGTCTCAGAGTGCTTCCATATAAATAGTGACCATACATTACTTTTTTTTCCTCACCTACCCACTGACTTCTATTTTAGAAATCCAACTCAGCTAGGTAGGGAATAGACGGATCTGAGTTTGGTCACTCAAGAGCACTGAGAACTCACAAGTACAGATACCTGAAATATGCCATCATTAAAATATGTTTTCACCAGAGACGTGTTTTTATTTTCTTTCTGAAAGGCATAGTGAGAGTATAAAAATGCAGATTCAAGACCCGTAAATACCCAAGGTAATCCAAGAGAAAAGCTATTCTTCTCTACTAGTACATTACCGTACATTTAGAGATAAGCCAGGTTTTCTGCTTCACTCAGCATATGCTCTGCTATTCTGTCTCTGTATGGTCCACTGAAACAGTTTCCTATATATTCCACAGACTCTAGCAAAGAAAACCAACCCATAAGGCTCCTGTTTGTTACAGAGCTCTTTTAGTTTCACCTTTCAATATGTTCATCTCAGAATCGTTGGCTGATGGCAGCTGTAGGGCAGGCTGCTAACTAAAATGTTCTAGTTCTCAGCTGTGTCCCTCACCCACGATATGACCTTCCTCTTCTCACTCCATGGTTTCCTCATCTCTCACCCAACCCTTCTCTCAAGCACTAAAATAAGACATCAGCATTGACATTAAGCCTAAAATTCCATCTTAAGGCTGTACACCTGCATTTCCCCTAACCCGCTGCATGCCACAACCACATTTTCCCAGACTGAAACTATGCTGAGCCCCCACTGAGTAATAACACAGATGAGGCAGACATGAAGTGACCTCTTCATAGGGTACTCACTTTGTAACATGCCTGTCTCACTCCTTGATTTCAAAAATAGAATTTAGCCACTCAGGAAAGTGAAGCAGTGCTCACCCATGTACTTCTTTCATGTTAGCCTAGCAGGTCAGCTAGACGAAAGGAGGACAAGAAACTGCTTCTCCAGGCTCCCAATGAAGTAAAGGAATTTATCATCTAAAAGAATCCTGCTTCAATTAACCACACTGGCTGTTTGGGTGACCACAGAATGGATACGGCAAGAGAAACTCAAATTAGCATCTGCACCAAAGGCAACAAATAGAACAAACCTTTAAGAAGAGGGGAAGAAATTCCAGTAGCCTTCTTTGTTGATCCTCTGGGATAAGAAATGGAGCTACTTGCTCATATTCTACAAACTGTTTGCCTAGAGTCTCCCACTGGAGGGTATGGCTCTGGGGTAGCTTGTCCTTGCTGTGTGCAGGCTGCTCCAGCACTTCTGCGGTGTCTCCATCATCAGGGCTCTTCTCTTGCTGTCCTGCTTTGTCAGGTGAATCCTCCAGCTGCCACATGAATTCAGCTGCTTTGTCCATGCTGAGACGAGACCAGATAAATATACTGTGTTATTTACAGCTCTTACCAGTCAACTCTCCCAAGAAATTAGACACTGACAGTTTTAACTGTCAGAGTTAGAGTTTAGAAATACGGAAACACTCTCAGTCATTGACTCTTTTCTACTTTTAATGGCAAAGCACCCTGCTCCTGGACAAGAACAATATCGCCCTGCAATTGCATGAAAAAGCTCTCTTCCATGAGACGTGCATGTGCTACACAACTCAGCTGGGCTTTGGCAGAACAAGCCAATAAACCACACAGGAAATCTGGATTCTGGCCCCAGCTTTGCCACAGAGCCAGATCCTCTCCCTTGTACTTCAGTCATCCAACTATAAAACAAGTTATAACTATTACCATCAGCAGATCTGCAACAGAAGAGCACTAGCCAACAGCCAGGTTACACATCTCACTGAGTATGGATGCTAGGTCTAGCTGCACATCACTGATACATTCCCCACCTAGAGTGGGGCTGAAGTGGGTCTGGAAGAGTAGCTGTGTGGAAAAGACAAGGATTCCCCACAGGGCTGTGCTGGCCCAAAGAGGCAGCAACATTCAGTTCTTCTTTGTGGCAAATGTACAGCTCTGTACAACAGGTATTTTCACAACAACATTGCTTGTTTTGCTGATCCTGTAAACTGAAGTGGATATGCCCCAGTGAAGGAGCATGGTGCTTCTGTCAGTCTCATTTCCTTCAAATTTAAAATGGGTCCATCTTGCAGTACACATCGAGCAATCCTTCTGGTACCCTCATCTCAACCCCAAGTCCTCTCATCTACTTTAGAGCCCTGTGTTTATCCATAGTGTTCTGTGGGGTCACTCAGCCCTACTTCGCCACAGCCTTCTGTGAGCTAACCCTGCTATGCCAAGCCTACATCATGACAACACTTACACCAAAGGAGATCAGGCTTCTCTAGTTTCTGTCAAAGTCATCCATATGCTTATTGGAGTCTAGGTCATTGTCTGACTACTCCTGAGTCTATGAAAGGACAAATTATGACAGTGTGGGTGGGCAGATGGGAGTTGTCACCAAGATGAATGTAGCTCACTTTACTCAACCAATACATCATTTTTTAAGAGCCCAGAAGAGTCTTTAACAAATCATTACCCCTCAAAGAAAAACACCAATCTACCTTCATTTCTAGGAAATAGGTTCTTTCTCTACAGTGTCTCTTTGATTGCCATTCCATCATTTCAATAAAAATGCCAAAAAAGCAAACGTAACTAAAAAACTGAGTCAGATCTGCACTACCAATACACACATACATGAAAATAAAATTTAAAAGACAGTATTGTGAACCTGGTTTAGAATTATGAGCCAACACTAAAACTGCGTTTGGGATTCTCTTCCTTCGTCATCCATCAGTTACACAGCTAGCTTACTGCTTGCATTCTGCCCACTCCATGCCAGATGAACCAGTTTCACTTCCACACTCCTGCAGCAGCTCTATACCGCAGAGATGAAGGGCATGGCATTAATCTTGTTGCTGTGCACCACACCACCTGCAGCAAGAGGATGGTCCCAGCAGACACCTGTGCTTAGACGCAAATGCTGGTCCTTCACATCACAGGCTAACTTATTTTACCACAGCCCATACTCTGTCCTTTGCTAGGAGATGGAGGTCTATATAATTTTGATCAGTCCCCAAGGAACAGTCAGTCTAGAATTTTCTATTTGAACAACATTTTGTGTTTTGCTGCTATTGTTTTCCTTAATTATACATATTAAGACGACAAGCCCTATGAGAAGAAAAATGTGGTGACTGCACAGAGTAAACAGGAAGACAATGTTCCTCATGACTGTGTGGGAGTTACATTTGTCATATGTTATACTTAACTCTGGTGTGGGATTTTGACCCACTTGAGTCATCCTGAAGCTGTAAGTGTGTTGGTTGAGAAAGCCTGGGTGCTGTTCTAGGGGCTTTGGTGAGCATAGTTCAGTTACATTTTCAGTGAGGCTCAGCTTGCATCCCAAATAGCAAAGCCATTCTCTTCCTCAAGGAGATCTGACCTTGGAAGCTACTCTGCTAATCCTAAATCAATGCTAGCAAATAACTCACTCCAGTGCCTACATTCATGTTGGTCTTCCACATAGAGAACCCCAAAGTTCTTTACAGAGGCATTCTACAAATGGTGACGCTAAATCATGGAGAGGTGAAATGAAGTGCTTACACTGGCCTCAGAAGAAGGTCAGTGACTGATCAGTCAACTCCCTGAGCTGCACTGCATGGGCCTCCAAACGTGTTAACCAAATTTCTCTTTTTCTATTTATACTTGACTGAGAAGGCCTTTCTTGTTGGTGGCACAGCTAAAGCAAGCAGGGATGGCCTCTCAAAAAATGTTCACTCTATGAATCCATGTAATGAGAGAGTTCTTCTCATCTCCACGGAAACTCTTACAACCAGATACTCACAAACAACTTCGTTAGTGAAGATCAAATTGTAACAAGCTATGTAAGACATTTAAAGTGCACGTGGAACTCAATCTCCAGAAATACGTGAAAGCAAAATGAGGATTATGATATTCCTTATTATTTATTGCAACCATCTAGACTACAAAAGACATATTAGACTAAATATCAGTCCTCCAGTATTTGTTGACTCCACTTGCACTATATGCTTTAAATATTACTTCTACTAGCCTTTTCTTGCATCTACAATTTGATTAGGACTTTTAAATCCTTTCAATTTTCTATTCATCTTGGAGGAAAATTATTCTTCTAGACCAATCACAAAATCACAGAGTTCAGCATTCAAATATCTTTGGTATTAAGGATAACTTACGTATTTTGAAAAGGTCTTATATGTTGTCTCTCTTATACCCTCCATCACTTGTTCTGACCCTTAGTGTAAGCTTATTTCTGTTTTGATAAGTTTTTTGTTTGATTCTTGATTAACTTTGATAAGATACTTTTTGATAAGTATTGCAATGATACAAAAAGTAAACTCTAAATAATACATATTTTAAAAGACTTAAAAATGAAGATTTATCAATTTCACTTATTTCACTTTTTCACTTATTAAAAGTGAAAATCTGATACTATCATTCAGAAAGTAGTGTCAGGTTACAAAGAGGAAATGGAACTTAATCATGTATTTTCCCTTTTTTTCTAGATAAAGCTTGTGTGAAATCACACTGCAAATGTGGCTATATCTTTCCAGACTGAAAAGACAGAAGGGAAGAAAGGCCTGACCAAAACTGGCAGAAGGACCAGCACAATACTGTTACTAACAGCTTACTAGTTGAACAAACACGATTTTTTAATGATATTTTAATTATATTTATATGTGATTACAGCCCTCAGCAGTTCATCAAAGGATCCCATTCAGGTAAAAAATCCCAATTTGCACCAAAACCAGAAGAGAATCAAGTTTCATACCAAAATTCATGTTTAATGAACACAATTACGACAGCTAATAATTGTAAATGCTAAAAACAAGGATACCACTACTTCCTAAGGAAAGCTCTCTTAGTACTGCAGTTTAGGGTGAACTTTGACTGAAACCTTCACTAATTTAATGTAATCCTATCATAGCACACCAGTTGCAACCAATATTTCAGGTTCCTTCAACATTTAACAGTCTGTTCCTCCTGCTTTCACAGAAAATCTCTTGACATACCTGGGGCTCCTAGATTTGGCAGCTCCAGTTGCAGTCAATAACCATATTCAGAGAAATGAGTGTTGCTGCTTCTGTCCTACTAGGCATGTTGGTGTATGCAGCAGCTCCCACTGCTCTTTAAACTTTCCACTGTGAATCACCTGATTAGCTGCTGCACTTACTTCCTGAAGAAAGCAGAAGTGAAAAGCAAATGAACCACAGTTTAGGACCCATCAAGTTCCCAAAGCAATTTAGAACAGCTCAGCTAACACACAAACTTGGAAGGCATAGCATTCTTCTCCCTGCATCAAGAGTAACCAGGTATTTCGCCCTCTGTACCATATTCACAAGGGGGGAGTGGGATTTATTCCATTTTGGTTTTAAATTTAAGGTTTACGAAACTACTACAGGAATACAGCACCACAAAGCTCATGCTCTCTGTGCAACAATATGGCCAAAGTCAGGCAACAGCTGTAGTCCTTCCTCAAATGCCACACCCTTAAAATAAATACATTTGAATGGTGAGGGGAATGCTGCGTCCCTGACCTCTCTATTAAAATGGTCAAGGCAGCTGCTCAGATCAAGAGGCAAACAAGCACTATAAGCTCACTGACAACATAAATGGACCTTGATTAGCTATGGGCTTGGGGGAAGATTACTTCCCGGTTGTCTAGTTGCTTTTTTTGTTCTCCCTAATAATACATCTGAAAGGCTTTATAATGGTTTTTTAAGGGGAAGTGGAGTTTAAACATTTTTACAGGAAATTCAAGTGTTTCCAACTGCTTCTCCCCAGCAATTTTATGGTGACCTTGAGAATCAATGGGATCATGGCCTTACAGTGACTGAAACCTGAGGGGACTCTAACCTAGATGGTTAAAGCCATCTAGGCGTCTTTCTGCTAACATCTGCTTTACTGAAATGCTTGAAAAAGCATCCAGAAGGAAAACTAACCGATTTTCTCTTCCAACTAAGCTGCAACTTTGCCGGATAAAGCACAGCTAATCCAGGCTGAAGACTCCCGATAAGTCATCAGACAGGACCGCAATTGCCTATACACCACAGAGACCTCTCTCGATGCAGTGGTGTTCCTGGCACACAGAGGATTGTTCTCATCCCTTACAGTGGAAATGTATTGTATTGAAATACAGGCTGCAGCAAAACCATGGGTTTAGTTCATCCCTTTACACATTATACCAGGATTTAAGCAGAACAGTAGCTTTGCTGCAAACAGAAATATACCTTAGATCCCAAGGAAAATACTCTGCTCCAGTCTATACATACAGTAGCCTCTAAACTGACCAGGTCTTGGAAAGCATTAGCTAAATTAAGTATAATTTACAGAATGTTTTCCAAGAAGATGCATGGTCACACTGAGCTATGCACACCCAGGGCAGCTCCAGTGAACGTTGCATTTGGCCACTTCAGTGAGCCCCAGAGCCACTCACATCTCAATGCTGCACCGGTGGAGCTGTGGGGCCTGTGGCAGCTCTCAGCACAGGCTGAGCAAGCTCACACAGCCTGTGAAACTTTGTGCCAGCACATCCACTACTTTCCTGCCATAGGCCATTCACATATCAGCTGATACACTTACAGCTGCAGTCTAGCCAAACCCACACTGGTGAGATGAATGGCAGAAGGACAAAGACCCAGAAGAGAATATTAATACCAACTCAGAAAGAACATCACTGTCTTCGACTTCTTAACTCAGAACCAAGCCTAAATGTGTTCCATTTCCACCCTTTTACTGCCACTTTAAAAGCACAAAAGGTCATTTGCAGCAGCCCCCACCGATGCTGTTTGATCAGAGGTTTATTTCCCGGGGATCTTCCCAGTCCAGTAGTACCCTCCTCACTAGATTACGTCAGGACTCAAGCAGACACACAGTTGTTAGGAGAGTCACAGCAGAGGAAGCACCATTTCTCTTTTTCATTTTTCACTAACTGCTGACGGGTCTGAAAGTCCAGTTTCAACACACCCACCCACTTAATCTCTGCTTCACTGGAGCAAAACAGATGTAACCAAATTATCTGTTGTAAAAATAACTCAAGGGGTAAAGACAAGCGTACAGTTAACATAGTAAGAAACAGTGTCCCAACACCCTTTGTCAGTCTGGGTTGTTTATACTAAAAACCCCTTTGCACTGTGCCTCCACCTACGAAAACAGGAAGAAAAATCCTTCTTTGTCGTCTTCCCCATAGTCTTGGGGAAAAAAAAAAAAGACATGTCTCCCACATACTTGCATTTGCACCTATGTCAAGGGCACCTAGTTCAAAGGAACCTTCATTTTGTCTAAGATGTCTTGAAGGGGCACTAAATCTCCTGGTCCCAGGAGCCAGCTCTACCAACACCAACTGGAAACTGCCATCTGATAGGGCAGCACTGTGATGTAGATCATACACGGCCCGGTGGAGATGGTGTCTTGCCTGAGCCAGACATACAGCTGGCTTTCTGAGGCAAGGATCCAGAGATAACCATAACTACAAAGTCCACCTGTCTCACAGCATCAAATAGTGTCCCTCATGCTGATTCTTGCCGAACTTCTCTCTTCTTTGCCACTCCAATCTCCACACACAATTGGAAAAAAACAGATTCATGCCTTTACATTTATGATACCAGCCACTCTGATGTATCTTAGTGGTTCAGAACGCCAAGAATCACAGTACTTCTTCAGCCTGAGGCTGGAGGTCAGTGAATGCAGGTTTCCCCGAAAACACAACGTGCAGTATGTTTCAGTTGCATTACATTCACCAAATGGCTGACTGGCTACAGCAAGAGCAGACACATCCTCCGGCTACTGCTGTGCAGTTGCCATTGCCCAAGGGGCTCATAGTTCAGCCCGACTGCAAACTCAGATGGGAGATGGGGCTTTGCTGAAAAGCCTGTATTTCTCCCTTCAGCAGGTTTGTCTCCTTGTTGACATAAAAAATAAAAATAAGCTGAATTTGCTGAGACAATACATTTTTGTGCTGCAGATTTATAACCTTCAATCTAGAGAAAAAAGCCAGTTAAACACGTGTTCCTTTCAACATTTCAGTGTCCAAAAGTTGAATTAGCTGCAGGCTTTTTTCCACTCTTTGCCTTTCTTGCTAAAATCCATCATCTTTTCTTGATAAAAAGAAACTTGATTAAAAAATGTTCATAGAATTTTTCATTTCTTTAGAGAAGCGGCTGTGTTTCATTTTCCTCCCCTCTTTTCAGTGGCAGAACAGAAGCTGACAGAGAAACCGCAGAGAAAGGCGACGCAGAAATTTAAACCATCTGCTTAACCATCATTTTCACTCATAATTTTTCTCAGTAAACCTTGAAATTTGCAATGAAGGAGGCATTCAGCTTCTCCAGCACATCCTCCCAGAGAAGCAAAAGCAGCAGGCTACGAAGAAGCCGCAGGACTGTGGGCCTGAGCAGCTCGGCTCCTCTCCCTCAGGCACACGCACAGGGGAGGCCTGGGGCAGCAGGTGCACAGAGGCCACCCCACCTCTTTGGCTGGGTCTTCTCTGGAGGTCAAAGCCCTGGGGAGGTGGGAAGGAAAAGAGAGCTGCTGTTGGTACTGCCAGGCAGCCCCAGCTGAGCCAGGGCTTATGTAGTAAGGATAAGTTGTCACTTGAATTTTGCTATTTCAAAATGTTTCATCGGAAACAAATTCCCTCCATCGGCACAAATCTGTAAATCAAAATGAATTTTATTCCAGTGTTTTTGTTTAAAGAGGAACCAACAGAAGTGTATCCAACAGCCTGCATCTTACATGTTGGGCTGCAACAGTGCTTTTCAGTCTTTCGAAATCTGTGCAATCCTGAGGTAGTTTCCTACAAACCCTTATACAGCACATATAAATCTGCCGCTTGAGAGCTTCTCCTTTTGGTAATTTTTTTTGCCTCTGTTAAAATTAGTCAGGGGGACTCACTGGATGATATAACTGCAGAAGTACACTGAATAATTTTAAGCTATACTTTTAAAAAAATCTTTGCATAAATAAATATCCAAATTATTCCAGAGTCAGTAAAATAACATCAACTTTTAAAAACACAAGAAAAAAGAAGCCTCATTTGAAAATGGGTACAAAACAAAAGTAAAAACATTTTTGTTTGAAATTGTCAGACCCAAACAACCAAATAAATAGAATATTTTTTCCCTGGAAGAGAAAAAGTATCAAATAAGAAAAGCTCCTCTGGGAAGCTGCTATTTTGATTAAACATCCCCTACTGACTAGAAAAATGTTGTGCAGGAAAATTTTAAGGCAACTTTAATGAACACATGATCTCCACACTACAAGGCATGTTAGTCTAATTAGATTGAGGAGGTTGAAAGGCTGGTGCAAAAAATGTAATTGGCATAGCAATGACATGCCCCCTCCTGTACCTCAGATTAACTCTCCACTACAGGGTACACAGGAATTCATTGTTTACATCTCAACTCAAAAGTTGTTGAATTAAAAGATCATGATACAGAAATTCTGAAAGATTGTTAAAAAAAAATTTACAAAACAAAGTTAGACTTTAACACATAGTGCTTATCAGAAAATAGCACTCACAGACAGCTGCAGACAAAAGCACAAGATGTAACTACAAAACACATATTGACCACAAGCTGTTTTCTTGGAAGATTTACTCTTTTTCTCTACGCAGAAGAATCATCAAAATCTCTGCAGACATCACTTTCTGAAGTTTCAGAAATGGGTCCTAGTTCCTGTTTTACACCCCCTTTGCTTTCTGCAAGGATGTTGTGTAGCTTGCACAGCCTACAGCAATACCCATCATCATCTTAGAGGATATAGGGAACCTGAAGTTCAGGCTAAACAAATTAAACAAGATCCTTCCAACATAAGTGTGAGAGCAGACATTTTTCCAACTCTGATATGTCCCCTGCTAACTACTTCTTTTCTTTTTGGTTGGTTGGTTTGGTTTTTTGATTTTTTTTGCAACTCCCAAGCCTATTGACAAACTCCAGCTCTTGTGACCTTGTTCTCCAGTAAGCTGTGCTCCCAGAGAGACTCTGCACGTGTCCAGGAAGGCTGCTTTCCCTCAGTCATAACTGCTCAGGTACCTTCAAATGAAGCCAGACTTAATGAGCTGTCACACCCTATTCATGGATAAGCCTGTTTTTTCTATAGATATTCTTCTATAGATATTTTTCTATAGATATTCTTCTATGGTCTTCTATTCTGTGAACTAGACTCATGTATCTTCCCTTTTCTTCAATTCTTTATTTACAGAACTAATACTCCATTTATGCCAATACTCCATGGCATTTGGTTTGCCATGTCATACAAAATTCTGGACAAAATGAATGGGGGTAAAAACAGCAGTTTTGCTATCTGGTATGCTCTGATTTAAAAAAAAAAAACAATTCTTGAAGCTGAGTAGCTTCCCTGGAGACTGTGGTTTTGTTATTTTTTCCTAGGAAAGGATTGCTTTTAGGGTGTTCAAATGACCTTGTTCTAGGCTGGTAAATAATAAGAAAAAAATCCTCTTAATCTCTACTTAATTTAAAGCCAGATTCTACATTAGTGTTTGCTTTTGCTCTAGGAACTGGACTGGTAAGGATACACAAAATTGCTGCTGCTCATCAGAAAGGCAATTTTAGTCCTGAAATTAAACCCGAGCACTGCACAAGTAGAAAATACTTTGTTAAGGGGGCAAATTAGAGCAAAAGAAACTAGTCACTGGCTGTGTGATCATTTGGAGCTCATAGCATTTAGCAGAACTCGAAAGCAGAGCTTGCACATTCACAGCAGAGGCAGCTACCACCATGGAGTAAAGGAGGAACTGGTAAAAGAGTGAAGTCCTTACCTTGCAGAGGGGCTCACCACAAGAGGGAAGTGCAACAGGCACCTCAGCAGCTCCGTGTCAGATGTGCTTTTGCTGCTGTGCCACTGCAGGACTGTAGAGCAGTGGCTCAGATCTGACAAACCAGCAAATTCCTTCTGCAAGGCTGCACGTTAGGATGCCAGTTCAGACACAGGGTCTCCACAACTGTCACTGCCTTCAAGAACTGCCTGGCTGTAAGCAGGGAAATGTGAACAGCAGGTTTCACGTGGAGGTCTACAAAGGCTTATTCAGTGACAAGAGTTGTTAAGCTGTCTAAAAAATAGACACCAGTCATAAGGTGAAACTCAAATAATTGTTTTGTATCTCAGTACATCAGTCACAATACAGATACCTCTAACTTGAAAGAAGCAGAAACCTACCTTGTGAAAGTCTGGGACCTATATGCGTTCGGAATGTAACCTGCAAGGTTTGCCCCCTTCATCCAACTATGTAGGAAAAAGCTAGTACCAGAACCTGTGCTCAGAACATTTAGGGAGTTACTAAAAAAAAAAAGGTCAAAATCAGGCACACGGCTTTTACTTTTTTCAGCACAAGTAGAAGAATAGCTCAGAGGGGAGATCCATCTTAAAAGACATCTGAAATGCACAGATGACAAGTGTATGACTAAACGCTTAGTGAGATAGGCCAGGCTCTGGTGGTATTTTCATTTCTATTTAATGTCTTGTCATTTTTCATTTCCACTAAAATTTTATTTTCTATTTTTATTTCTTTTTTTTTTCTCAAATGAGATGAGAATAAAGACGAAAAATTCGGACAGCTGGCCTTTCCCCAATACAGGCATTCCCACCAGAGATATTCAGAGCTCTCCCCTTTCCACAGGCCTGTTTTGTCCATATAGATCTTAAACAGGAAACTGTACCTTACAGACTTTTAGCCTCTGTCTGAGCTCCAGAGAACTTTACTTGCTTTGTGGTTCTCAGCAGTAACATGGGCAGTCTTAATTCTCAGCATCTTTTGTGTTGGCACCATCCTCCCTGAGCGTCACGAGGTGGCAGCACAACAGAAGGGCTTGCAAGGGCTGCTCTTAGATCAGGCAGCCAAAATCTCACATACCTGCAAGTACACAGTTCATTTTCATCCTAGAGTTGCAGCTTCCATTTCTTTTCCTCAGACCATCTTAAAAAACAAGATAGTGGAATGTGACAGCACAAAATATAACCCCTTACTTGCCTGTTTATGTGCTTTCAGCTATTTGAGCATTTCTAGGATTACATTTTCATACTCCCACCAGCCTCTGGAATGGACAGGTCTTAGTTGTGCAAGCAGCAGAGAAGCCACTTAAAAAACAGTGGTGTACTTTGACCTTCTCCCTTTAGAGACACAGCTTATAATGGTATCAGCATGTAGCATAGCAGATGAAAGACTGTGGATGAAGAATGGAACTCTGGGGGGAAGCAAATTATTTGTACATTGTGTCAGCACAGGCAAAAGAAAAAAACATAGGGGACATTTAGTTAAAAAGTGGTTTTTGATACTTTGAAAACTAAACTAGTTGATGTTTTGTTTCGGAAAAGCATTTTTTCATTTAAACCTTGAACAAAAATATTAGTAAGGCTAGATGAAGGATAACATAAACAAGAATATACTGAGACAAATTACATTGGTGGAGAGTTCATGATTTTTAGAGGGTTATTTGGTTGCTTTTAAACAAAACAAAAATCCCATTCATACAACTTTAATGAGTAGTTCAGTTCTCTCTGTAAATCCAGTAATATAGAACTTTCAGTACATTATTTTTTCCAAGTTGAAATTCCTTGCAGGAACACAAACTTAGGAATCTTGCTAAGGATGTAGAACCATGAGATTTTTTTTGGTCCTTCAGATTTCTGACTTTTCAAATGAAGTGTCTCTATGTAGACTCATTATACTGCAGCTACGAGTGGACATCCTCCACAGCAGGGCATATCTGAGAAGACATTTGTATAAATAAACAGTTGGATAGTCCAAATAAGTCTGCTCCACATATGAATATTAGGGTAGGCAAAAGGAAGAAACATTTGTCATCTTCCAGGAAACTGGTGTCCTTGTAAACAAGATGCTAATTAGCAAGTTAATACAACCTTTAAGAGGATAATATCTGCTCCAAAATGAATAATGATGTAAAATACTATGATTACTAAATTGTTTTCACCTATAGAGAAGTTGAACAACTTTTTTAAAAAATAATATCACATTTTTCCATAACATTTTGATCCAAAAATATTCATGGAAACATATTTTCAGATCACACTTTTACATAATAAGTAATATTTCTTATATTAAACCCATTTGATTGGGGATTTTTCTTCCGTACATCTTGAAAAGCTTATCAGGGAGGTCAGTTTTACAGACTCCATTTCACAGGCTAGAAACAGTGACATTAAGAACTGAAATGACATACCCAGCCAGTGGCAGAGCCACAAATAGTACCTGGGCCTTCAAAATCCAAGTCTGGAAGTCATTCACAACTCTATTTTAATTTCATTATTTTCTTCTTCTCTGCTTAGAATGATTTCAAACAGAAGAAAAATGGGTCAGTGTTAAAATAACAGCACATTTGAAATTTTTAGCTCCCTCCATTTTTCACCTAGCCTCCAGTTTTCACCCTAGTTTCATTTTGAATCAGATCTGCTTAAATGACTATATTTTTCCCTGAGGCAACAGGAGGAGATACATTCCTGAGGATGCCAGTTTCAGTCCCCAGTGTCTAAAATATGCATGCACTGCTCTTTGATTCGTGCCACTAAAAGAAAAAAAGTAACATTCATTCTGCAGAGATAGCATTCAAGTTTTAAATAATGCATTTCTGTATCTCCTCTCCAAACCAAGGACCTCATTTCTTCCAGGCCCATAGGTGACACATAGCATAAGCAATTGCCCAGGTTACTGCGTTTTATGCAGCTGATTCAGGAGGTCCTGCAGCTCCTTGCTAAAGGATAGATTGCTCTCATTGCTCTCAAAGGTGCAGGGAAGGTCTGGGGATGTACAGAAACAGATGAAAAAGAGAGAAATCAGTAACGTCTCCAAGCTTTCACATCCTACCTGTCTCGGGAATATCAAAGAAACTCAAACTGGCAAATTTTTTTGGGTAGTTGGAGCAGACTGGTCTTAAGATACAAATGGAGGTATAACTGTGTAGGTAATACAATTAGAATCAGAGACATGAGCACAACAGCACAGTTAACTGGGACTTGGTCATGTTAAGAAACTTCATTTTGAAGTTTGAGATGCTTTGCTTACATAATGTAAAATCCAAACAATGTGAAATACTCCAATAAATTCTGATCCAGCAGGTCAGTTAAGTGTATATTTTGATGTGAAGCTTGTGAGCACTCTCTCAGGATTTAAATTAAGACCTTAAATGCTTTTCTCTACTGGAATCAGGAAATTAGGTTCAGAAAGATCAGAATACATTTTGCAGAGAATTTCTGTGAGAAGAATTACCCATTTAAAAGAGGCAGTGATGAAGGGAAGATCTTCAGCTGCGATTTCCCTGATTTGACAGCAGTAGTAGCCCTCAGATCTGTGATGATCTGAAGGTGATAGTGAGGCAAAGGCTAGAGAGAAAAGTAGCATTTTGTTAGATCAAAAGATGTAGCAGCAGAAAACAGGCTTTCAGACAAACTCACAAAAATGTTGACGGAGGGGACCTCTGGAGGTTACTTAGTCCAGCCTTCTGCTTGGAACAGAGGTAGCACCAAAACCAGACTAATCTAATCATCTTAAAAAGCTCTGAAGGCTGACATCTCTCCTGCTCTTGCAGGTATCTGTTCCAGTGCTGCATCATCATCCTCCTGGTCAAAAAGGTTTTCTGGACTCCAGTCTGAGTTTCTAAGGTCCAAAGCTGGGTGCATTTCTTTTTTTCTTTCAGCATCTGTACTACCAGGTGCTTGATTTTATACTCCGAAAATGTTCTTTAACTAATTGTGGGTTGATATTAGATTCCCCCATTAGCCTCTTTGCCAGATTAAGCAAGTCTGTCTCCCTCAGCTCTTCCTTGTAGGAGATGGACCCTAGTCCTCAATAGTCTGAGTAGCCCTTATTCAGATGTGAAACAGATTTCAAGCCAAGTATGATTTGGGAACAGTTTATTTCTGTGTACTTTAATTGTGTTAACTCTGTATTTTATCTGGCTATGAGACACAAGCAGCAGTGTCATTGCCATTCTGTTTCAGATTGGAAAATATCCACTAGATCTTGTATGGAGCAGAACCAAATAATTCAAAGTCTCTGATCTGCCCTGACATGTCCCCAGTAGATATTGCAATGGTTAAAAGATTTCTCTCTGCCTCATTGATAAAGCTATCATCTAGACACAAAATTAAGATGGGCACTGGTTGTCCATACAACTAGCATCCATTCTATATTTAATTTATCTCCTTATACTGTGAAAAGCAAATGAGATGCAATACTTGGAGCCATCCCGTCTCAGCATTCTTATGATTGCCTTCATTACCAAAGGAAACTTTGCTTGCAGACATGTTTAGGAATATGGCAATAGCAAGAGTTTCTAGTACTAAAGGGGACATATAATTTCTGATCCTGGTTTTGCCCTCGGTATAATAAGGATGATATCACAAAGACAGAACAGGAAATAAAAAAAATTAAATAAGAACTAGGAACATACTTTGTCTCCCTATTTATGAAATCTAGAATATCTGGATTTATAAGACACTTATCACTTTTAATAAAGTTTTTGCATTCATAATCTAAGTCTTGCTTTCCTGTAATACATGAAGGTGCATCACAAAACACATTTGGAAGTCTTTATCAGATCATTCAGAATTGTCTATCCTTTTTTTTACCACCTCTTCAATTGCACTGCCTAATACCTTCTCAAAAGCCGAAAATTTCTGTCAAAAGTTTCACTTCTCATTAGAATAGTGAGACCTTGACATGGACAGAGATCACTGTTTACAACAAAATAAGAAAGGCCACATCAACATCTCTAATGTTTGTCAAGTATAAACAAAAAAAAGAGAAAGAAATCCAAGTCATACTTTCTTTATCTACTGTGAAAAATAACATACAGTTCTCAAAGTGCTCTTGCAGGCCACTTATGTAAAATATCTATTTTTCTTACTCACAAGGCACTCTTTTGAATAAATTTGGATTATGTTAAGGTATTTCCAGTAGTAGTAGCTGAGATCTTGCAGGGATATAGGTACACTCGGTATATGTTCACCACTGTAGGCAGAGGAGAAAAAAGCGCTTTTTACATTGACTGTAACATAATAATAAAGATACGCAGGAATTCCCTACTTTCACTCTGAAAACCATTAAAAATTATTCTTGTTTAGTCTCCCCCTTAGCCCTCATTCCTGAATGTAATTCTGTAAGATCGTAGTTCTGTCCTTTCCTAGTAGTCACGATGTGTTTGGCACATTCACTGCCTCCTGCAGTAAGTATTACCCCTGGGAAGCCCAAGATGTCATTAGGCTTATGCATTTTCTTACTTTTCAGCCAAACCTAAAGAAATTGTTCCATTCTTTGCCCCTTGGCATTAGATAATCCCTGAACTAATGTTTTTCCTGAATTACTTTTTTTTCCTTAAAGATACTTCTGAACTTCCAGTTGTTTCCAGAGCTGCTGTAGAACATCTACACAGCTCTCTCTATTCTGCATCACCACTTTACGTGGTGCTAGAAGGCCATCTCCAAAGGAGAACAGGGAAATTCTCTCTTCGTGGTTTGAGTGTTTCTTGCTATAACTCCTAAGACTGCCAGTAAGATGACTGGTTACCAGCAGCTGAACGACCAGTGGCCTTTTTCACCTGGAAAACAAGCTGGCATCATCAGCATCAAGAGGTTTCAAGTAATGATCACTTAGCCTGTAAGTAAGGGTTATATCAAACTGAAATTTCTTCTGGTCATCAGATACTTGAAAAGTTGTTGATTTATGTACCAACTTCTTTAGCAGAATTCCACAGTTCCTGTATACATAACCATTCAAACTTGCCTTGCAGAAGAAATGCCGCTGCAGTTATTGATCTCAAAATGCATACCATGGTCTTTCCTTGTTTCTTTGGACCCTTTTCCATCAACTCCATCTTATAACATATTAGAACAGATTGCAATTTTTGTTACAGTCTATATAAACTGGATCTAGAGTTCAATGGGGCCAAAGTCCAGGGTGATTTGAGCTTGGGCTTTGATCCAGGTGCATCATGCTGATGAGCAAAGAAAACGTTATCAGTCAGCTAGTTACAACAAGTCCTTGGCCTGCAGATGGAAGCAGAAGATGAGGAGGAGGAAAAAAGGATATACTGTGTGATAATTGGTAGGTGACAGCATGCTGTGTGTGCAGCCTGGGGAAACAGAGATCCATTCAATCCGCCTCACAACAGCTTCAGCAACTTCACTGGCCCACGCACTCTTCCGTCTCAAGCACCCGCCGTGTTTCATAGCCTCCAGTCATCAACCTTGGCGCCAACAGATGAATCATATCTTCTGTGAGTGTCCCTGCTGCAGTAACTTATTATCATCCTCTGCAGTTAGATAGCACTTGCCAATCTCAGATCTCAAAACACTGCATTAATAGGGATGTGAGCTAGGATTTAATATCTTGCTTGTAGCCATGGGAAATCAGCTGTCATTAAGATAAGAGACCCCATCTCCTCACTCTCCTTAAGTTTTCTAATCCCTAGGTCACATCACCTGCCTTCATTATGTGTGCTAAACAATCAATGGTGAACACTTGTGATAGACAGAAGAGTTTTTCCACATTCCAAAAAGGCAGCAGATAATTAATGACCACATTTACTTTTAGATTCACATAAGAGTCATATAGTAGCACTTCTCCAGTATGTGGTTAGTCAACCGATTTCTATTTTCTAGCCCACTAGATGCTTAAGGCTCTACAGTAGACTACCATTCTGGATTTGACCAAGCAGAGGGATATAAGCACGAGAGCAGTGGTTTGCACTGGTACACATCGTCACTTTACTTTATTCCAGCCATCACAGATGCTCCTCTTGACTCAGATCAGTCATAAAAGCCTTGTTGCCTACAGCCCAGCAGCTTCCTAAGCCACTCTGAGAAGCCTGCTAATGAGACCACCCTTAGGACCCAGCTCTGGAATAGAATACAGCAAAACCCCTGTACTTCCTAAGAGAAAGAGAAGCAGAGCACAGCAGGGCAGGCCATAGTCCCCACAGTACTTGAATGAAGTAAGGAGGAAAGATTTAGAAATGGCCAGGTTCAATGAGAAATCAACATCATCAAATACATTTATGATGATGAAGAAGCAGGTCTAGGGTCAAGCTAGGAAAACACTCCAAAGCTAAGAGAGAGAATTATGTAGAATAAAGATTACCAGTGGCAGACACAATCTTCCAATTACTAGGTAGCTCCACAGCAATGAGAGAGACGCAAGGTCAAGCTGAAAAAACAGTCTACAGATCACAATCCAAGTTTATACATCACTACAGCTGCATTGAAGACTAATATTCCTACCAGATAGTTTAAGCTGGATATGAAGCCCATGCCTGGGCTTAAACAGACATCCTGGACCTATGGGCAGAGGGTGTTGATGGTGACCATGTGAGGTGTGTTAGGGCCATTAAGGCTATTAATGCACTTCAGGATCACAACACAGCTTTCTCTCATCTTTGCTGAGTGTGCTTACGTGAGAGAACATCTCTGCTGCTGGGATAGAAAGGAGCTGCTAAACTCACACAGGAGAATTAAGGTAAATACAAACCGTTGAGATAATTTGTCCCAGTTATCTGCTCTTCCCCAGTTTAAGCAGTTCAGTACACAAGTTTTAGGAATTAAACATTCCCATAGGGTCTGGTTCCTTCTAGAAAGTTATGCTACCTTTCCACTGCATCTACTCTTAGTGTTTCTTTGAGGAAGTATTTCTCTAAATTTTCAGACCAAAGCATTGCAGCCAGCGTGGAACCACTTGCTGGAGGTGATGGCTTTGTTGTGTTTTTTTTTTTTTGTTTTTTTGGTTGGTTGGTTGGTTTTTTTGTTGTTGTTGTTGTTGTTTTTTTCTCTCAGCTGGCTTGTTTGTTTTAATTTTGTTTGGCAAGCAGTTTACTTTCCCCACATAGTGTCTGAGAATTTCAGACCTGGACTTCAGACCAATACTTAAATAGGTGGAAAAAAACCCCAAACCCCCCCAACTTTCCAAGTGTTTCAAAAAGCATTTAAATTGTGTTTCTACTTTGAAAATTGCTTTAAGAAGGGCTGAAAATGTTTAAGTCAAAGCAAAACTTCTTAAACAGTGTCAAATTGAATATTTCTATTTGCACTGAATATTTTTTATTTAATAAGAAAAACTTAGAAGTTAGCATTTAGTGTTTGGCTGTTATTTGCTTGAATGTTTTCATTTTACTCTTAAGCATGGTAATTATTTATATAAGTCACGTTATATTGGTTTTTTCCCAGAAGTGAAATCAAGTTTTCATGGAAAGTGACTTAGCAGGATGAAGTGTTCTGTGCTTCCCATGAGGTTAAAAGTTGTCAGCTTTATCCCTTGTCATGTTTACTGTACACACCTTTTGACTTCCTGCTCAAACTGCAAAATGATGCGTATAAACAGCACCAAAACAGACAAGAATGCCAAAAATATGAAGAGAAAAAGAGTTCTATTTAAGTGGGTGGTATGAATGACTTTTGGATCCAGGGTCTCAGGCTGGACAGAAAGGCAGGAGTGTAACACCCCTCTGCTGATGCTCCTTCTGCTTATCCACAGTATCAGGATGCTTGCTAAGTTTGCTGGCAGAGAGATCGCCAGTTAGCTATTCTTTATTGTGCTGAAAGCCAGCTAAAACTGATGATTAGAGGGGAGATAACTGCAGGAGGCTGTGTGTTCAGAACTGAAACAGTAGTTCAGATCCCACTTCTACCCTCACATACAAGAGTGTAAGTCTGAGTTCCTGCCACCATAAACTCAAAGATTTACAATCACTTATAAGCTGCTGATTCCACCAGCAGCAAAAGGTCCAAAACATCTTAGCCATTGCTGCAGTCTGCACACTGAGAAGTACAACCTCTGTAAAGAGCCAGAGAACCTTTTCCAGTATTGGAGATACAACTTGATAGCCAGCATTACGTATCCAAGATATGATAGATCTCGGTAGAGGAGAAGACTGCCAATCTCAAATGCCTTTTGTCAGTACAACTCAGCAATACAAACCTGCAGGGTGATACTGCAGGGCACGTACTCTGCTAGGGAAGTATTTACCCCCTTTTTGGCACTCACAGAAGGAAATGCTAGGTAGGTGGAGCTAAGAGCAGCCCAGGGTCAGGATATGTCCATTACTCAGATGCAATTATCATCCAATTATCTATATTTTATAGACACTACTTAATAGTTTCTATCTATTTCAACAAACGTTTGTCCTTTCCTTCTCTTCATTACTGTCTCCAGAACTGCAGGCTTTGCCTCCCTCCCGGGGAGGGGTGAGGGTGAGCTTAGCAAACAGTACAAATAAAAATGATGGGTGCTAAAATGTAATGTAATGTAAAATGTAACGAAGACATTCCCTTGTGCCCATCCTGTCAGTGCAGGCAAGAGATATTTTTCTCTGTCGCAGAGAGCAGTGGGTCGTTTCTCCCTCGGCTGCCCAGCTCTCACCGGGATGCCTCCCCGGGAGGGATGCAGGGCACAGCAGGTGGTCCAGCACGCCGCTGCCCTCAGGACCACCGCTCTTGGTATTTCTTTCAGCGCAGAAGAAATCCCGCTGAATCAGGCTCAGCTCCTGATCTGATCCTTGTCGAGTCAAAGCATCTGTTGAGCGCACGCCACCGGAGGAAGCCGCAGCTCGGGAGCGGGGCTGAGCGCTGCTGCCTGGAAGCGGCACATTGATCACACGGCCGCGTGGCCAATTAGCGGCAGGAGCCGGGGCCAGCCATCGTGTCTGCGCGCTGGTGATCTATCGGCAGTAATTACCGAGACACTTAATGCCTAGTTTGGATGGGAATTAATTCGAGGCCGGATAAATAATGCATTAGGGTTTATTCAGCCCCGCGTGAAGCGTCGCCCCCGAGCCAGGGCTGGAGCGGCGAGCGGCGGTGATGCGCGGGGCGGCGGCCGGAGCCGGGCGCTGAGGCTGCGGGCAGCGCCCAGCCGGGACCATGCTGAGCCCCAAGATCAGGCAGGCCAGGAGAGGTGAGTGTGCGACCCGTGCGCCTCGCGGGGTGGGGACGGAGACCATCTGCTGGCACGGGGAAACTTCGCGGCGGTGGCGGACAGCCTGTACCGCTGCCCGCGGAGTGTCCCCCACCCGGCTGCAGTGGCTGCTGCCCAGCTGGCCGAAGCCAGCCCTGGGGAGGGCAGCGGAGTGACTGTTCGGGGAGAATGAAGCCGAGGAGGAGGAGACCTGCGTTGGTGTTCACCAACGCGGTCTGCAATGTCTGGGCTGAGAAGCAGGGATAAATAAAAAAAATTGTACTCTGTCCTGGGACTCGACATAGCCTTTTCACCCCTGTACTGGTTGCTAACGCTGTGTTTCTAAAGCTGAATTCATTATAATGGCTGGAGACAGGTGTGTCTGGTTTACCTGCAGCATCTTGGAGAAGCAGTGTGGTGTAGCACGTTATCCTTGCAGGGCTGGAAGCAAGAGGTGGAGATAGTCGTTCTGTGAGCTGTGGGCAAGACAAAAGGAAGGAAGGGAAACCTGCCCTGGGTTTGCAACAGCTGCTTTGAGCAGTCATTTGGAGCTGAGAGGTGTAGTATGCCATGTTTGTAAAGCAGTGAGCTGGGGCTGGGCACAGCCATTGTGTTGATGCCAGGTCACCTGGAAGAGATGCTCCGGCAGGGGATATATTCTGTGATCTTCAGGGGCAGCATCAGGTCCTCGTTTGACATGGCATTTCTAAATCATCATTGCCACTCACAAACTAATGACCGTGTCAGAGGGATATCTTCCTGCCCATTAGAAACAGATTAGATTAATGTCATTTAGGAGCTAAAGCGAAAACAGAAGAGTATGTAAAGATTTGGGTTTTCTTCATCCATGCCAGCATTATAAAAGTGTCACTGCTTCTAGCTACTGTGATTCTGAGACAGGTACTTTCAGCCAAATGTCACTGCATCATATATCGAAAGCCATATTACGTGATGAACAGCCCTTAAAATACCATCAGCCCATTAAATAGCTGTTAGCATCTTGGAAGGAAGAAGCTTCCTGCCATCTGGAGGTGTCAGGATCAGATATGTACTGCCGCACCCACAGTAAAGTCATAAGTACTTATTTTTTAGTTACACGATGTTGTAGAAGTCCAGCAAGTCTTTGTAGATGCTGCCTCTTTGCCATCCCCCTTCTAAGGGAATCTTTTAATATGTGTGTTATCCAGCATTCCTGGTAGCTATTATGGCTCTGATGAGACAAGCTAGATGATGCTACTAAGGTTGTACAGGAAGGCTGTGTCGTGTCTGCCATTCTTCCACTTTCTTCAAATCATCCGGAAGAGACTAATGTGTGCATTAATATATATTGAAGTCTAGTTATGGGACAGACATTCTAGATCCCTAGGGGCTACTGATACTTAGGAGGCAAACTGTAGTGTACCTTTGTGATTCAATTTCAGTTTATAGCAGTACGTGTCATTCTCTTTGGGTTTGTTCTGTTTGGTTCATTAGCTGTGCAGTGGTAAGTTTATTTCTGAATGAATTTAGAACTCATTAAAAGAGCTGGGATGCTGAGTTTGGAAACCAGGAATTTTCCTATTTTTGCAATGCTGTGGCTAAGCACTGGTAACATCTTGCAAAGCTTACCAAGTAGGACCTAATCCTGCAAGGATCTTCTATAGCTCATTCACAGGAGCTGTAAACAGGCCGTGCTGAAGATGCTGAATGCTTCTTGAAGGTGAGTGTCCCACCTTGCAAGACTGAGCTGAATGGGAAATGGTAGTTCACGCTCCCTGGAATCTCAGTTGGGATCGCTAATGAAGATTCAGTTGATAAACAGTGGACAAGCAAAGTATTCAGAAGGCTGCGAGAATGTTGTGCGTGCGGTGAGCATTAACAAGGGCAGTTGATCTGCTGCAAGCTGCTGCATGAGTTTGGCTGACTTTTCAGAGTAGTGACTGTTAGCTCTGCCACTGAGGACTTAGTTGTGTAAGGGAGGCAATGTAACTTCTCTGAGCAGACAGATTGAAGAGAAGGGACCAAGAGGGATACTCAGGGTACAGTCTGTGGTTTTGCTTGAGTGTGACAGAAGGCAGCAACGTGGCTGAACCTAGGGATGTTCATGTATTTGTAGAGTTCTTGAGGTTCAAACTCCTATGTGTATGTGGCTAGCTAGCTCTTTGCTTCAGGCTCCCAGCATTTGTGCAAACAGGAGTGCTTCAGAAACTTCTCTTTTATTTCCAATTCTCTGCTGAGAATGTACATTTAAACATTGAATTGTGATGTCTGATGCTGTAGTTTTTGTTTGACTTGAAGATTGTCCTTAAGAAAGCTCCTGAGTTAAAAGACATCCAAGCTTTTGAAAATGCGGAGTCTGGACTTGAGCCTTACATCCAGGGTGTAGTTCTTAATGTCTGTGAAAAGGACAGTAAAGAGCAAAGATAATTTGCCTTACTAAAAGTAACTATCAAGTGTAAAGCAGTCCTTGCTGTTTCACCAGCAACCTCACATCTGTAACTCAGAAATATGCATTCAGAGGTACATGTTCTTTTCGTAAGATCTAGGAAGGTGTAAAATCTCAGACTGAAAATCTTAATGTGCATAAATGGGCCTTCTGGGAAATCATTCATTCTGGCCAGGTCTGAATGGATTTTGCATTATTTTTTCATCTATAGGGGTTCATGCACAGCAATTGGCAGAGTCCAGGATCCTGAAATAAGTGACTGCAATGGAAAACATCTATTTTTACATTCTTTTTATGTGGTAGGGCATAAAAATATAGCCTTGCAGAGTGGAGGCAAGAGACCTTTCTATACGGATTGGAGGGAAGGCAGTTTTCTGATTACATCCTTCAGTCTCAAGGAATGCATTTTTGTTTCATTGTTTTTAAGAGATTAAGAAATAAAACAAAGCATTTGCTCCTTGGCTTGAAAAGTCCCAGAAAGGTTATACCTGCCCAGTGGCATTTAAATGTGCTAGAAAATGGAAGCTGGACTGACTACAGGCTTATGCATTTGTATTTTTGTATTTTAATGAGTGATGTGATTGCCCTCTGTAGAAAGAGAGTTAGCCTGCTGCCATGATATATAATTTACAGTATTCCTGTCTTCAGCACAGTCTGTCTCAGTTGTAGAGGCACTAAGGATAACCCTTGTCTCCTTAGCAGGACTTTGTACTTTTGGGTGACACTCTGACCTATTATTTCTGTTTGTGACATGCTCATAAATATGTTACAGTATGTTGAAAATTTTCCTTACAGTCATAATAATTAAACTTTTGTTTGTTTTAATTAAAACTTAGAGCCTAGGAAAACTGATGTGAGACATTTTGGTTAGTTAGGCTGCCATAAATGTACTGGTATCCTTCATGTGCCTGTAGTAGAACAGGATTATTTCCCTCATGCTGTGTGAAGAGCCATCCTTTCACCAGCCAGTGAAAGGTGGAAAAGGGGAGCTGTCATGTGTCCAGTGCCCCTCACCAAATGCCAGCTTAGCACCTGCAGCCTCAGCTCTGCACAGGGCAACACTGGTACCCCTCCAGCCCCACCCTCAGCTCTGGTTTGAGGGGCTGGTGCTGTACACAGCTATCCCAGAGCACGTGGGAGGCCAGCACCTTGGCACCTTCAGCCTACCAGGCAAATGGTAACACCCAGTTTCTTACTCCCAGAACCAAGGTAAACAGCCCTGAAGCTGTGAACTCCTCCAAAAACTTCCTTCAGCCCTCAGAGCCCACCAACATTGCTGGGAGCACATGAGGCCCTGGTATGGGAGCAATCAGAGTGACTCGTGCAGCTGGCAGAGCAGAGCCACCATTAACGAGGAGCCCACCTGTGAGGGGGCGGTTCACTACCCCACATCCTTAAATGAGTGATTCTTTAAGGCAGGAGAGGCAAGTTCAGGAGCTCTTCTCTGGAAAGGTATGTGGGTAAAAGGCAAGGATGAGGTAAAGGCAAGGTTGGTAAATATAATTTGGTTTATAGCTTGGTTTGGTGGAAGAAGGCATCTCTGAGACAGTGGGGAGGAGGTGGTGGCAATAGGGCTGCCCACAGCATGGGCCTGGGTTTTGTCATTTGGCTTTGGAGGAACTTGAGATGAAGCTGCTGAGTTAAGTTTAAATCCTAAGGCAGGGGTTCAGGGCTTGTGGAAGGAGGCACTGGGCTGGACCTGGTGCACTGCTGGATTAACTGCTCTGATGGCAGCGTGAAGAAATAGGAGCAGACTAAAGGGTAAAGTGTAGGGGACTTGTAGTAAACTACAAGAGTCCCTTCTCACTATATGCAGCCCTAGGGAGGTGAATGAAGCATGGAGTTACTTTTGTTCCTTGGTACAGGGTCAGGCTCCTAGCATTGTGCTGCTCTGGTGCAGGAGTGTGTGGCAATGAGCTGCATTATAAACTCTGGGCTCTAATTTTTTTGTCTCCATTGTCCTGATTTAGTGGCCATGTGCATATAAAGACAGGGTCAAGAAGGTGATATTTGTGGGATTCCTCGAGACAGATTTGCATTCTCGCTCTTACTCTGTGGCATGTCCCATGAAGAAGGACATGAGTTGTTCAAAGATGTTATCCTTTCATCTCTGTAGAGATACCCGTCTCAAATTGGATTCATGGTGTGTGCTGGAGTAGTTGCTGCTCATGGCAATAGCAGCTTTCTGTTTCTGCCTGAAGGCTCAGGCAGGCAGTCGTTCTCCTTAGAAAAAGCCCTGAAAAGTTTGCGGGCAGGCAGCAGCTTATTAAGCACAGGCTATCTGAATTTGGAATAATGAACCATAGCCTCCCCTCCTGGGGAGTGAAAGGGGCCTTGAGAAAGAGCAGTAATTCAGCTCTGAGGACAGCTAGACTGCTGGGGAGAGCACTTGTGGGGAGGGAATTAAATATTAAAAAATCACAAAGCCATAGGCTCTTTAATTGCTAGTAGAAGATCACTGAGGGAGTATAGGGTGAAAGGGGCAATCTGTGTGTAAATAGCACAGTGGAAGCGCTACAAATGCTAGCACCTCTCTCCTGAGAGGACAGTCACCTGCTACTTTTACTACCTGTATGCATGTATTACTCTTCACTGCAAGATTACTACCAGAATGACTTTCTTTCCTTGCTGGCTTTCCCTTTACATTCATGGTAAATGATAGGCAAGCACAGCAGCATAAACAACTTAATTTGTTTTCCTCAGCTCCCTGTAGTATGGGCAGCAGTAGTTTGATGCAATTATAAGGGTTCACTGGTGGGAAGGGAAAACTCCTTTGTGAGGCTGCATAGTCAGCTATCTGCTGAGCTGGAAGAGGAAAGGATCTGTGCGTAGACTCTGCCCAGGCCTGCACATATTTAAGTTTTTAAAACTAACATGGGGGAGGGAAGCTCCTGCTGACAGTCTTTCTAAGATATTCCTTCCATGGAGCTTTTCTATGCATCCCTTATGCCCAACGAGCTGTAAATTAGTCTTTATGAAGCGCTAAAGACAGGAGATACTAGGTTTTTGCTGTGGTTGAAAGAAGTTAACTTGTAATATTGTTCCTCTTAAAAGCAGGTGTTAAAAATGTTGTGCTTCACAAAGATTGTCATCTTCTGAACTGGTATTGAAGTTAAAAAAACCAACCTGTGGTACAGGAAATAAATGACAAAGAAGCTGCATCTGTGGTTTCTAAGGTGAGAACTGATTCTGTTGCATGGAAAGAGATTGGGTTGATTATGATCTCTTTGGAAGAGCTGTAGGCCCAGGGTTGATATTTACTCCTTTGCAGATCTCCAGTTCATGAGGAGCCACCTTTGCTTTATTAACCAGTGATGTCACAAATACTTATGGCTCAATTATCTGAGTACTTAGATTCAGAGTATGAATTAACATAGGAGTAAGAATTCCTGTATTTTTCTGCCTTTGTCTCCCAGATCAAGCCTGGAAGTGCAGCAAGTCACTTAGTCAGCTGTTGCACACAGAAGGAAGCAGAATTTGTTTGCACATTGAAAACAGGTACAACAGTGTTGAAATAGGCACACTAAGCTCTTGGTTCATTGTTATGCCCTGAAAAGTAGGGTAGGAATGAATACCATCCTGATCTTTGGGTGACTGAAAGAAGAGAAATACAATGTTGTGGCTGAATTCAGGGAAGTTTATTGTTGACAGTGACTGGGTTGTGGTATCACTTCATATTGTAGCCAGTTACTCGCAAAAGGCCTTGAGAGAATTTTCTTTACTCTAGATAATTTTTTCAGTCCAGAATAATTTTGGAAAGTGATATCCCGTGGAGCGGGGTGGACAAACGTCTTTGGTGCTTGTAACATCAATTTTAGGAACCGTTGATGCTGGTAGCCACTGCAGTGTCTGAAGAATATGGCCCATGTGCTTGGCATGGCACAGACAGTATTTAGCAAAAGCACGTGGGTGACTGGAGTGTCTCTGAGGAGCCTGATTTGTTACACTGTAGTGGACCTATGTTTATGCTGCATCTGTAGTGCTGTAGAGCTACAATCTTGGTCAGGATTCCACAGTATTTGATGCTGTACAAACTCAGGCCACAGTCCCATCTCCAAACTGAATGTTCCTGTGGTCAGCATTTTTTTGTTTGTTCCTTAATCTACTATGGCTGGAAAGATTATTAAAAATTAATAGTCACAGCCATAGAGAGGATTAGAAGGGGCTGTTGCTGATTGCAGAGGGAGTAGAAGGTATTTACTCAGCCTTCCTTCTGTGACCTGATTTGACTCACTAAAACAGCAGGAAGAAAAAAAATCTGAGAACTTTCTACCATTGCAGTGAGCAACTTTTCTTATAAAAAGGTCTCACCTTGTCAGTGCAGAAATGTAAGGATGAGTGTGTTGGCAGATGGAAAGAGCAGAGTGAAAGTAGGAAGAAAGGAATAAGACTTTTTTCTTCTGGCAGTGGTGAGCTGTAACTCAGTGTGGTTGTCCATGGGACTGAAAGAGCTTTGGCAGCAACAGAGATGCCTTCAGCAGTGCTTATCAGGTATGCAGTCCTAACCAACCAGATGGAGAAGATGTACAGCTTGCAAGAGATTGTGCCAGGGTTCAGTGGGAGTGGAGAGCTGGTGCTTGGGTTTGCTAGACAGCTTTGTAGTCCATAGTGTGCAACAAGTGCATGTGCTTTAAAGCAACACATCAAATAGCTATGACCTAAGTGCTGGTCTGTCCTCTGAATAGTCTGCAGTGGATCCAGATGGGACATCTCAGAGAATGGTGCAGATAAAGGGACTTTAAAATACAGTCTTTTGCTGGGAGAAGTTTCTGTACTTTTTCTTATACTATCAATATGGTCTGTAACTCTGGTTTTGCAGTAACAAAGGACATGGGCTATTTCACTTCACTAGATAGTAAATTGGTAGGTCAGTTTGTTGTAGCAGAAGGAATCAAGCCATCATCTTTCCATCTTGGTACTTATGCGTGATCTAATGCTAGTGGTTTGGAAAGACTGGCATGGCTGCTTTGTGTATTTGCAGGGCACTTTTGAGAACAGCTGGTGTCAGGTTACTTGCAGCAT
Organism: Rhagologus leucostigma; assembly: GCA_013397725.1. NCBI lineage: Eukaryota > Metazoa > Chordata > Aves > Passeriformes > Rhagologus > Rhagologus leucostigma. Next base: position 186,748 of record VZTD01000532.1, read on the forward strand.
TTAAGGTTTGTTCATTGACAGTTGTGAAAATCACTACCTATTCCTACAACCTGAAGCAGAAATTCAAATTCTTTTGCAAATACAAGGTTAAACTCTTTAAACAACTCTTCTGTGGAGTTGAGACCTGCTGGCCTCTTGCTGATAGTGACAGCAAATTAAGTTCGGGACTGCTTTGTACAGTAGCTAAAAGGTCTCCAGTGTGAAATGTCAGCCAACAAACCAATGCCCCTTTATGATAGCAATGTATTGCCAAAATACTTAACTTTTCCTGAAGTCCAACGTGCCAACAGTTTATGACAGTAGTTTGAAGGTGAATGTCAGTTGTTCTTCAGGAGAAAAGGATTAAATTATCCCACTGTCTTTATGTTTTGGGTTGGGTTTTTTTGTATTGTATGGGGTGGATTGCATTGATTATCAAATATACTTGGGTTTTCCTTGGCTTGTGGAAAGGTCCTGCATTAATGTATATCTGTTTGTGCTGCTGTATGTGTGTTCTCTGATGTACTAAAGACAAGGCATTATCAGGTCATTGGTTAGTATATCTCATGGAAGTCTTGAACTTTGTGTCATTTGAAAAGAGGACTAAGACTGAGGCTGATTCTTTTCTTTCTTCAGTCTTACCCTCCTGATGCCATGTTTAGATAAACCACCTGCATACTTTTGAAAGTAACTCTGGTCAGTAAAGTGGCTTTTATGGTCACATCACCCAGGTCATTGGAGTATAAGATTATTTTTCTGATTTAGAATGTGCCTTATACAGAGCTGACTATGCCATTTGTAAGGTGGTGAAAGGTCATGGCTGTTGAACACCACAAAGAAGTCCAAGATCAATTTCTGCAAGCCAGGAAGCAACTTCCCTCAAACTAGTGTGTGCCTTTGCCTCATTTCTGACTGTGTTCCATAAATGCTGTACCAGTGGAACAGAGGCATAGTTTTTCTACATATTCTACAAAAGAAATGTTGCGATCTTGTTGAAGATTGATGGAAAACCTGAGCCAGCTCTGATGACCCTAAAAAGGCTATAGGCAACTTTCAGTGCGTGTTGCTGTGCCTGAGCTTATGGCACAGTGGGGCTACACAGCTTTCAGTACCAGATGCAGTTATGTGTATTCCAACAGTATTGTTTGGGTGTGCCTAGCCTGCTTACTGCAGGAAATCTTACCTCCCTTTCTGCCAGGTACTGTCAGCATGTTCACCCTTAAAACATGCTGATACAAGGCATTTATACAGTCTAGTATTATTCTTCAGAACTCCTTCGTGTGCATGAAATTTGCCAGTGAAAAAGCACTGACTGATCTGGCAGTGCAAGATACGAGATATCAACCTTTATAAACAGCAAACGTCTTAAAAGCAGAACCCTCAGCTTTTGGACTTCGAGAGGAGATGAAACTGTGTTCTGGAGACAGGGTGCTCCTTCATGAGCAAGTCTAGTTTCCCAAGCCATTTGGGCTCCTTTTTGGGCATTCATTTTTTCTTGTCAGAGTCCTTCATGCTGGCTCAGATTCTTTGGCCATAGCTGAAATACGCTTTTTGGTCATTTCGCTTTTATTCAGATCTCCCTTCATCCTTCATTCCAACCCCACTTCCCCCCCCCACCCCTTTGGTATTTTTCTGCTCAAAAGGCTGTCTATGTGTTTGGAGGGGGGGCAGTATTTGCGTTTGGTTTTTGTTTTAAAACAGAATGTGCTTACCTACAGGTAAATAATGTATAACCAAAGTTTCTGCTCTTCAGTTAAGGGCTGAAAGGTATTTCAGACTGTAAATATAGCCAGTTTCTAACAGCAGTCATCCCTAATCTGAGAGTGAAATTACAGTGGTTTATAGTATAGTAAATTGTACTAGTTTATGTTGGATTTTAGATTTATGAACTGGTCTTTGGGAATGCAGTTTTTCTTGCAGGAACTTAATAACAAGTAAATATTCATACAAGCAGGTCCTTCAGACTTTGAGGGGTTTTTTTTGTTTGTTTTTTTAACCTGGTTTGATACTTTCAGTCTGGTTTTCCAACCACTGCGGAAAATACAAGTTAGTAGACAAATGTGTGTAAAGCTAACTGTCTCCCTGCTTTTCCTTTGGTTGGACAGTAATGTTACAGAACTGCTTCCAGTGTAATGCATGTATAGGGTTTTTGAAAAAAAAAAAAAGAAAAAAAAGAGTTTCCAGACCCTTTTATTTTTTCCTTTACTGTTTTAATTTTGCCTGAAAGAAAAACAAATCAAGGGAAGGAAGTAGAACACAGCACATCACTTTGCTTTGTAAAATGTTCTGAGTAGATGTGTGCAGCTTTATTGAGTAGAAGCGATGGAGCACAAGCTGGCTCTTACGGTAGTGTTTCTGAGTGTGGCAGTTGTGATCCCAATCACAAAATGTGAGCAGCTATGTGACTGTAGCACCTTTTTGTTTCTGTAGAGATTGCTACTCTGTCTTGAGGGAACTAAAAGCCCTTGCCAGTTCCTTAGAACTGATATTCTTCGAATTGCCAAAAAACGTCTTGTCACCAACCACTTCAAATATTCTGCCTTTAATTTCTTTGCTTATTGTGTTTCAAGGTGCTTAATTCTCAGATTGTGCTGAGGAAGTATCTTGGTTTTGTTTGTGCTTACTGACTCTGGTATCTTGGCAGTCAAATTCAAACACAGATATGGTTGTGTGATGGACACAGAAAAATCTAAACCAAGTATTTTATTGCCTACAATTCAGTGAAAGGAAATTCAGGCGTATTACCTGTGTTTTCAGTGAATCCTTTTTATAAGGCCAAATTTGAATTAAATAAACCAACTGAGAATATTGTTTATAATATGGGAAACCACTTCCCTTTGTAGCTAGTACTTTAAACAAAGACTGTATTAGAAATAATATGTAGTGTCATTGTGTCATCAGACTGAAGGAACACCAGAGCAAAGTGCCTTTATTGTAGGACAGTTTGTTGGCCAGAATCAATCATAATGACTGTATTGATTTTAGCTAACTGCCTATGAAATTTCAAAAGATTACAACTTTAATTGATATTGAATTGCATTGACTTGATTGATTTCCATGTCTGGTTTAAGTAAGTACTTACTGAGTGCTCAAATCTCTAGTGGTGTTGAGAGCTGGGAGTGGGAGAAGGAGAGCAGAAGAGATTGTATGATGTTGCCAGGCAGGATTGAACTCAGGAAGGGGGGATGGTATGGATAGGGATGGGCAGATGTTGTCTCTGTTATGTGCATGTTCAGGGTAGAAAGTAGATGTAAAAAACCAGGAATGTGGATATTGCTTGGAGGCAGGTCTAAGTGGCAGAGGAACTCTTGTAGTGGTGTATGGCCCTCTGGATAGGGATCGCTACCTCTGTAAGGAATGGCAGTGTGGCTCCATCCAACTTTACCTGTCCACTCCCTAGGTTAATCTTTGATTTTACTATTAGAGGCATGACAACCAAGTGTGGGGTTTTGGAGGGGAGTTTATTTAGTGTAGTCTCAGGCATTTGCACACTGAGTGTTGAGCATCACTTCACTGCCTTTGCTCATATTCCCCCTCCCATATTCATCTGGATATGAGAACTTCCATATGCCAGTGTCACTTCCAGGCACAGGAGTATTTTCAAGGTCTGTAATTCTGATTCTTGCCTTATATAATGATTTACCATCCCAAAATGGCTTGGCTCGTTAGTGCCACCTATGGGTCTGCCTGGTCTGTTGCTACCTTGCTATGCTGCAATTGCCTTGAGTGGGTGTGGTGAGGGTATGTGGTTGGCATTTCAGTACTGCCGTGCTGTGCAAACGAATCCTAAACCTTTATCCAAGGAGAGTTTGGGTCCTTTCTACACTGATTTCTGTTTAGAACTTACATGTATGACTAAATCAATAATCAATTAATGACAATGTGAAGAGTGAAACCAACCTGTGTGGTGTTATTGAAAGCGCATTTCTGGATCAGAACTCTAGAGCATGTGAAGTATTTGCTGAGTTGTTAGTCTGATTTATTGATTTGTTTTCTTCCTTATGTTCTGCTGATTCCATAATTCTGTTAAATAAATAAGCACAAGTAGTATATTTCTACCATTAAGAATCAGGGGCTTGATGTACTGCATCAGATTATCAAAGCAGATACTTTGATCCCAGTAGTCTGAGATAGCTGCTGCTTTAAAGGCAGGCTGTGCTCACCCGCAAAGTTTTCTTCTGACCTCTATGCAGTTATTGTATTCTGTGAAGCGTGCAGTATAAGCATCAATGTTGTTAATAGCCGTAAAAAATTCCTCTTTCTAAAAATTACTATCTGATCCATGTTGTTGACTTGCAGATGAAGTTGCAAAGCATCTCCCTAATGAAATTGCCTATTGCAGTCACGACCAGAAACTAAGGAAATAGAAAGCTAAGGCAGCATGAAGAATTAACTATCATAGCAATTGACTGAAACGTGGTGCTGCATAAAATAAGATCTGCATTCTCCAGAGACTGATCATGAAAGCTTTAACTCTTGACTAAAATAAATAATTACTAGGTGAGCTGTACAAATAGTACCAAAGGGGGAGTGAGGGAACATACAAGGTAACATATTTGCGGTTATTTCAAAGCAAGATGTTTGATGTCTTTTGTGAGGCCTGTGTCAATACAGATGGTAGGTTTCCAGCTAAATAAAATGAATTTCTTGGAGAGATAAAGTAGCAGAGGGTGTATATACTACATGCATGTCAGGAAAACTGGGGACTGATGGGATTTTCCTGCTAGAGTTGGAGAGTGCTAAGGTACTTCAATGTGGAGATGACTTAGGTGCTTACTGAAAGATGGATTTTGGTAATATTAAATTAATTAGTTACTTTAATAGCCAAGATGTTGCCTAAGAACCATTATAGTGCCTTTGATAAAAGCAAATGTTTGGAATATTTATTTTTGTAATGACATAGTTTGTAACCTGAATGTGGAATGGAATTTGGACAGTCTAAACCAGATTACAGTTTGGTCATAGTTGTAAAATGTGGCCTGGGATGAGGCAGAGAAGTTTCATTCAGCTCAGTTCCTATGGGCCTGCAATAGAGATTTAAACGTGACCAGTGGGTTTTCTTACAGCCTGTGTGTGAGATGGGGTCCTCCACATCCTGGTGTGGAGGGGGCCGGGTGTTCTGGTACCTCTGTAACCATCTGCCAGAGGTTGCTGTGCTGCCAGAATGGCTGATATTAAAGCCTGAGGATCTTGGCTGTGTGGGGGAAAGTGGTTCTTGATATATTTATGGATATGAAAATACCTGTCTGAGAGCACTCAGACTACAGTGAGTGAGCTTAGAGAATATGCCTGGATACATCAAAGATTTTAAGTGAACTCTGTATTAAGATTTTTTTTTTTACTATTTTTTTGGCAGGTAAAAATAATCAGAATGAAAGAGTACTGGGTTACTTAGCAGAATCCAAAAGTTGCTGGTAAACTTTACTAATGTAGGACTAATGCTATATGTTAGTTCACATTGAATTCAGCAATGTATTTTAGGCATAATGCAAGGGAAGAGTAATTCTGAAAAAGTTATGATGCTGCAGCAGCACTTCTTACAACATTTCAACTTTTAAATTAATTTTTAAGTGAAACTAAAAACAAAATAAAAACTTAATTTCTTACAGCATGAAATAGTCATAATTTGAAACCTAATTTCTCTTGATTGAGCTACAGGATAAAACCTGTTATTCACGGTTCTGTTGAGAGTCACAGGATTTATCTTAGCAGTTTAGAAAAATGTAAAAAAAAAAAAAAATCTATCCTGCCTGTCAGACAGGGCTTTCACCAAATCTGCAATTTAAGACTAACAAAGTGATGCCATCTTCTGTCTATAAAACTGGGAAGTTGTTAGGGTCAGACTGAGTGCCTGTTGGATGGTTACAGGAGAGGTGAGTGGATCCTTAAGCCAGAGTGGAAGGAGAAAGGATGTGAAACTATACAAGTGGAGATTGTGTCACTGTGATTTTTTGATAATGGGAGGATGTGATACCATTCAGATCTGACCTCTGCTGACAGAAGTGTTTAGTGTGGAGATGTGCTGGTTTACAGTTCTTTTTAAAGCAGAGCATGGTGACCTGACTGCCAGGTCATGAGGAAGGTCAGAGCAGATTTTATCACGGACACCAATGTGATTTCCCTCACTGGATTACACTGAGGAGGCTCTCTAAAGATCTGACCTAAGTCCCTTATCTGCCTCTCTTTATTTTCCTTCATGGAAATGAAGAAACAGGATCAAGTTCGATGTTGCAAATGTGATTATTTTAAAATTTTTTCATACTGGTTTTTTATTCCCCAAACACCACAATATCCACATTATTTTTCTTTCTCTGGCATATGTTGGCAGTTTAACCACTGTGTGGTGAGGCACCAGGAGCAGAAACCAAGCAGGTGATAACATCAAGGCCACGTTTTAGTTGTCTGAACCCGAAAGAGACAAAACTAGACAGTACTCCGAGAGGCAGAGGGTTGCCCTTTCTTGTGGTAGTTTGAATTAGCTGTGGTGTGTCAGGGATATCTGAATAAGAAGCTTCCCTGGTTTTTAGCTGCAACAGTTCACAGTGTTAATGTGAGACATCAGTGATGCAGATTTACTGGTACTGGCCTGTAAACTCATGCCTTGTTCCGAGTGGGCAGTTATAAATTGTGCTTTAAGTTAGCTGGATGCAGAAAATGGGATGGAGCAGGATCGTATTAGCACTAATGAAGGAAAAATGGCATGAAATATTTAATAACTATTATTATAAAATACTTCGTAAATCCAAAGGAAGTAGAGGTGGAAAAGACCTATGAGGTCACCTCACCTATCTATTCCAGAGGACTGGCTTGCTGCCTGCAATATATAATCATTGTGTGCTACTCCAGACTAGTTCTAAATGCCCCCAGCCTTAGTATTCTTACTGCAAGAGAGGAGGGAAGAGAGGCTGATAGACTTTTTTTCTATTTATTAACCTTTTCCTCATTTCTTTTCTGTTTCTGAAACCCTTCCTCAGATTTATATGTTGGGTTTTTTTTCTCTATTTTGTCTTTTTATTTTTTAATTTTGTTTTTCTGCTTCAATGTCAGAATGCCCCGAAGGGTGAGATGACTTTAATAATTCTGGATAGCTATGTTATCTCTATGTCTTTTGTGTGGATCACAGTCACTACTTTGATTGACAATTCTCTTTTTAAATCTATCTTCCTCAGTTTTAAATTTTTTTTCTCTCTCTCCTATGACAGCTGGTTTCACTGGCTAATCTCCCCAGACCGGTAGTGTGTGGAGTGAGAATATTTTTTTATACTCTCTCCTTCTTCTCTTTGTCCCCCTCACCACATGTTTGCACATCCTCATTGGGCAAATATCCCGTTAGGAGAGAGCAATATCACTATTCCCATGTAGAGCTGGAAGGCAGTAATGATTTGCTACAAAGAAAGGTAGTATGAGCAGTGAAGCCTTAGGGGGAGGTATTGTGTCTCTTTAGACACCCTGGAGTGAGCAGTACCAAAAAGGTGATGTTTGTCTTGTGTTTGACTGTCATGAACTTGAATGTACACTCTGAAAAACAAGTACCTGTTCAAAGAGGGAACATGTAATGGTCTGTCCATATCTAAGAAGAAAGTGTGGAACAGTTACTTAGCCTCTCTGAGTGTTCTTAATGTTATTTCTTTGTTTCACTTACTCTATAATTGCCTTTTCAGCCCGGTCAAGGAGTTTGGTGATGGGTGAACAGATTGGGCCTCCCTCTAGACCATCTTCTCCAAATCCTCAAGAACGTGTGCTGAAGTGTGGCTGGCTAAAGAAACAAAGGAGCATTATGAAGAACTGGCAGCAGCGCTGGTTTGTGCTGCGTGGGGATCAGCTCTTCTATTATAAGGATGAAGAGGAAACTAAACCTCAGGTATGACTAGAGAACTGTAGGACTTAATGGTTGTGACTTCTGTGATCACAGTCATGCTTTGATTGATAGCTCATTTCAGCTGTTTTCTATCCTCATCAAAACCATACACACTCAAGGAGGTTCAAAGGCAAGAGGTGTTGCAGGGAGGCTTTTCTACTACCAGACAAGTCACAGAGCTTGGGAAAAGGTTAGAAGGTGTTTATTTACCCACTAGGGCATGCTGACCTCCAAATCTTAATATGGTCATCTATGAGACCGGAGTTTGACAGGAAGAGCTATGGAGTTACAGATTACTGAGGCAGGAGTGATTAACCTTGCTTGCTCAGCTGAGACTCGTTATCTCCCAGTTAATCCATTGTTAGCCGTGAGGTGAACCAGCTGCTTAGAGCTGGCTTGTGTGTGTGGAGTGTGTAGGTTTTGCTATATGGTGAGAATGGGCTGTAATATGTGTTTTAGTGTGGGGGAAGAGGGAGTGGGTGTTGTGCTATGGGCTAAAGCTTACAGAGGAGATGAAGAATTTCTTATTCATGTTTTTCAAATGGCTGTAAAATTCTCTTTCAGCATTTGAGTTAAGGTCTTTCCTAGTTGCTGTAGTAGATTATGCATCATAATTCACGTAGTCATTGTTTTGACTGTCAGGCCTTTAACCAGAGTCATTGAACAGAGGGAACATAATTGAATGAGCCAGACAATGTCCCTGTACTGCTGGCTCCTGATGAGTCAGTACAGGCATTACAGAGTCACAGTCAGCCTGTGTAATATCATCACCATCCACACGCTCATTATAGACGATTATTAAACTGCTTGATGCAGCTGCCTGCTTGACTGTCACACATAAATTTCATTGTAGAGTGAGAATGGAAATTAATATTCCCCTGTGGGCCTGACATAAATACGGTAGATGAATGAGGATGTTGACTGCATCTTGTATCTTGCACTCTCCTGATCAGGGGTTTGGTCCATAATTATGGATAGTCTGCTGTGTAAAGGCTAGAGAGATTTGAACTTGATGATGTAACCTGATTACTCAGGATTCTGCCAGCAACAGCTGGATTTTGCACTTTCAAGCCAAGTACCTTGTCTTCATATGCGATGCACATGGAGAGCTGGACCCTTCTGAACTGTGTCAGTGAAATGATGGGGAAGTAACTGCCTCAAGCAGTCATGTTGTAAAGGATTTCTTTAACCCTGGCCCTTTTTGGGCACAGGGTTGCCATACATTTATCACTGTGGGAAGCCATTTTGCACAGGATGATACAGGACTGTGTCCGGACTATTCTTGTTGGAGCTGCAAATTAGATTTGCATCTGACTTCAGCTAGGACTGTATGCATCCCATGGGTGAGATGTACTTTTGGGACTCGTAGATAGCCGTTGCTTGGGATTCTCTGGAATGAAGGGCCAATGGCACAGTTGTGCCCATGCATCTTAGGAAGATAACTGAGACTCTTTATTGCAGTGACATCTTTGTTATCAGCCATGGAGATATTTTCAGCAGTTGTTATTGATAATAATCCCTAATTTCCTTCAGGCCTAAAGGTACCCATGCTTAATTTAAATCTTTTTGGTTTATTTATTAAGTATGGCCTTTAAGCTTGTGTGTAAAAACTAAATCAGTAGTTTCACCAAAATTCCCATTGATCTTCTGCCTACTTGATTATTTATACATACTTTGGAAGAGAGTTATATTCTTGTTGTTTACTTGATAAAGTCAAATGAGATTTATGACATAATGTTTCAAAAGAGAAACATGAAACAACATCTTTTTGTTTATGGATGTTGCATTGCCTATTTTTATGAAAACCTGTTCTTTCAGATTCTTAGAGAAAACTGTAGATACTCTAATATATTGCTGAAAAGGTGGAGCTGTGATCTAATGTCAGGAGAACCACATAGGCTTTCTGGAGTGAAGGCGAATTATTCTTTTAACAGACTGAGTACTGTTGAAGGTGTGTATATTTGTGTGCACATGACAGTTGCAGTTGCACAGCCCACTCCATAAGAGACCAAAGGTTAGAGGGTGGACTTGGAGCCACTGCTTTTCTTCAGAGTTTTCTTTTTTTTGCCCCCATGAGGACAGGGGAAAGGGAGGACTGACCTGCAAAGAGCTTTTGATGCTGCTACTGACTCTGTCAATATATGTGTGGGTTTTTAAAGTAGCTTTGGGTTCATTTCTGTTCCCAGGAAAGGAGAGAGCCTGCACCCCTCCCCAATTTCCAGGGGAACAGAAGCCACTGCAACTAATTCATTAACCTTTCCTTCAATGTTGACTTGGCATGATAAAAAGCTTTAATGCATCTGCAGTGGGCTTGAATCTTGTGCTTTAGAAAACAGCAGAATTTTCTAGAATGTGTTCTGGCCACTGGACTCTAAAGAATGATGTTTTATGCAATACTTTTTGATACCATTTGGAATAATTTCAGATTCATCTGCATTTTTGGCAAATTGCCTTTCTAGTGTTTTCCTGTTATCTTTGGAATGTCTTCAGTTTATCTTCTAATTTCAGTGAACCTTGGAATCAAATTGCAGGGCAACAAGATTGGGAAGGAAGGGTGCTGAAGGTTTATCCTGTTGTATTGACTTATTTTACCTCAATTTTAAATCTTACAACCATTCTTGAGGAGTCACTCAGCTTGGACTTTGCTAAGTGCCCTCCTACACTGTGTCCTTCCACAATCTTACACTTACACTAGGTAAGGGACAGGAACTGAGCCTTGACATTGTTGAAAAAAGCATCTGTAGGAAGATGTATTCCTGAGGAGCAAAGCTATGGAAGTTATACTCGATAGCAGCAATGATAAGTAACATATCTGGCTTCATTATTTTATAGAGAAGATTGCAAAGGTCGTATGATGAGTTGTCTTCTGTTAGTTGAAATTCTGGATCATCTGTCTCATGAGACACTAATTATATTGCTCCATTATATGTGGATCTGGAAGCTGACAAATAGCATAACTAGAATTTGTTTTGATTATTAATGTTATGATGGTCAAGTGTGCCTTGGATTTGGTTGTTGCCAGATTAGTAAACATGCATAGCTACATTCTCATCAACCAGAGATATATGTGAAAAAACCTGACTGAAACAGCTTTCTTCATTTTCTGTTCAGCAAGAAATGATGCTTTGGAACCAGTTTGCATTCCAGGGCAGTTTAGTGCAGGAGTGGGAACTGCTGATTACCCTCTTCATGGCTTAACTCTTGAGAGTCCCAGTTCTTACTGTATTTTGTCTGTGTGATTGTGCATGTGTCCTGAAGAATGTTGGCTGGAAGCCCTTTAAAATATCAGCAATTAAATGCTTGTTTCTCTCTTATTACTGGACAAGAGCTTCCTGTGATGTCTTTTGCAGCTTTTCCATAAAGAGGATTTTGCCCACTTTAAAGATACTATGTCACCAGCTATGCAGAATTCCCAAACTGGAATACATTGTGTTAATTATGCTTGGGCTCAAAGTGGAAATGAAGCTGAATACTGGCAGCATTTGAACTTGGGAAGTAAAGGGGCTCAGTTTTTTTTTCTAGGGAAGCGATGGTCTTCTGGATTAAAAGGTGGTCCATTGCCTTGCAAACCTGAATTAGCTGCTCTCTTCCAGTATCTCTCTGGGAACTTCTGTGTACTGAGGATCTCTGGAAAATTTGCCATTTTATTCAAATGCATGCTGCAACCAGAAATTCAAGGGTGCAGGAAGAATAGATGTAATGTGAGATGAAACTTTTGCAAGGGATAATTAGTTATGGAAACCAAGGAGAATCACTGCTGCACTTCTACTTCTCAGAGTAGTGTTATTCCAGAGGAAAGAGCCTTTAACCAGCAGTGTCCAGTGTGAGAGAAAGGACAGTGAAGCAGATGCATGACCAGCTCAAATCTTTTCTTGCTCAGAACTGTGGCAAAGCGTTGGGCTCAGTAGATGAGCAGGACTTGAATTTGCTGTATATTATATCATCTTTTCCTTACCCTTTTAGTGACCTTTCCCTTTTCACTAATGTTTGTGTCCATTACAGGGTTTGATACTACTGCAAGGCAGCCAGGTGAACGAGTTGCCACCTAATCCTGATGAACCAGGGAAACATCTCTTTGAAATTACCCCAGGTATGCCAGCATTTCTTCGTGCTTTCAATATAACATCACCTCATTCCCATCAGTTGTCATTAATGATAATTGAGTTGCACTGATCACTCCTGAGTGTTCTGATACACTAGCCAGATTATCTAGTGAGACTGAGAAATGGGACTTGACTACATGATGTTCTTTGTTTTGGATATAAGTGCTCCTGTGGTACCTCATTTTCGTTTCACAGTAGTTGAGATGCATCATGCTCCTTGACTTTTCTGTTTGGAGAGGGCTCTTTGCTTGGAGTGTTGTGTGGTCTCTCAAAGTGATGTGTTCTTCCAGTTGTTATGGGAGAAACAGGCACCGAACATGGCACAGAACTTGTGGAAAAGGGACATGCAATATCTGGATGCAATTTCCTTCACGTACATTAGCTATTTTGGGAAGGGGGTTGGAGGGCAGACAAAAAGCTTCATAATATTTCCCTTTTGGATGAAAGGTTTAAGAGAATAGATGACCTAGCATGGAAGAGAGGTTGAAATTTTTTTAGGTAGAAAATCTAATGATCTGGCACTGAAGTATTAATGTAAAACTTTTGCAGTCATTTCAGCTCCCATATAAATGCTTCCTGTGGACAGAGTTGGTATCTCCAGAGTAGATTTAGAATTGAGTTCCCTGTTGCAGCACAGGAGCAACTGAATTCAGTTAATTTAGTTCTGATTGTATTTGGGAGAGGACCATCCTTGTGCGTGGGTTTGAATGCAGTATATTTTGGAGGCAGTTTCAGGTGGCAGGATCTACAGGGGAAAAAAAACTTGTTGCACTGCTACAGTGTTACAGCAGAGGAATGAGAGCTGTGGAAGGACTACCTTCCACAGCTGATGATGAGGCAGGTCATCTACCTCCCGGTACCTGAAGATCGAGTTCCTAGAAACAAAGAGGGAGATAAATGTGGCTGTGCTAAAAATTATGTGAGTGCACTGACTCAGTCATGCTGCACTTCCCTGCCAGCTTGTCCTGCGTGGACTACCTGTCCATGCTGCTTGGCATTGTCTCTCCCCACAGTATTAGTGCTGTCAGTAGGGTAGATAAAAGTAATTGCACTAGGCTGCCTCTTGTTTCTTAATGGAATATTTTTTTAAACAAACACTTGCTCCTGTATTTGAATGTTATTGCTGTGGAGTAAGGTGTGTTTTTACTCTTTGGGGTCTTTTTCTTACCACCCTTTTAGGCTGGCTTGAAATGCCATTTTTGCACATTCCTCTTGACATAGTATCAGGCAGAGTGAGAACAGACAGTGCTGTAAGGTTTTCAACTACACCATCAGGCAGTGTTTTACATTAACTTAGTCACAGAATTGTTTGACATGCAGGAAGCTACTTGGGGAGAAAAGATTTAATTTTTTCTCTTACTTACCACTGCACACTATCTGTTAACGCCTTTTTTTTTTTTCTTATACTTCCCACAAGTAGGGTAGGGTCCCACAAACAGCAGGGCATTGGGCCCACAGTGTTGCTTGCATGGAGGATCCCCAAGGAAGTGGCATTCATTGTTGGTCTGAATGTGACATATCTGCACCATTTTCCAAAGACTGTGCCCCATACTGTTGCAGAAGGACTGTGAAAGCACTTGGGTTGTTGTGATTGTGAATGATCCCATGTGTTCTGGCAGTGATCTGAAATAATTAACTGAGCCATGGACTGGCTTGATTAAACTTCTTGCAGGTTTGAGTTTCTTTGGATTCCAAATAAGAAAATAGTAATTCTGCTCTGCTTGTCCAACCTGTCAGGTAATATTACTGTAGCCTGCAAAAGAACTGGCCTAAACTGCAGGAAGCTGTTGGTTCAGGTGAGCTGGTAAAGCAGGGCTGTGTGGCTAGTTGGAAGGGGCTGTTCAGAAGGGTAGAAAAAAGTGACACTGTTCAGCATGGTTGTTGATCCCAGGATATTTGTGTTCATGTTGAGGTTTTAATGTTGTAGTTTTCTGTGTTCCCTGGAGAAGTGATTACACTAGTCTTAGTGTATCACTGACTTGTCTGCAAAACGAAGATGTTTTCCCTAACTTACGCAGTTAAATCCATTCCCATTTGTAGCAAACTTAGTTGCTACATGGACAGAAAGTATTGGAAAACACTATAAATAGCCAGTCAATACAGAATGTGATTGACACAGACGTCACTGGAGAATGTGGCCTGAAGAATTCCCCATTTTGTTCACAGTACATTTATTCTGTGCTGGTTTTGGCATAAATGCTTTTTCTTTTTTTGCATGTGTTCTGAAATGACCGTGTTCTGCGTGGTTGCCAGCCTGCAGAACACCCACATAGTGAATAGCTCTGAAACAGATGCCAGATAGGAAGGGGAGTACAAATGATCTTGCAGGACCCAGATCTTATTTTCCGTCACTGCCCATCTTTGCCTGTGTTGGATATATGGCCGTGATCACATTTCTGCCTAATTGTGTTTAATTTATCCCACTATAAGCTAGGACTCTACAGTTTCTATAGGGATGATAAGATATTTTTTAAGTTGTCTTAGCTAAATTGGAGATTTTTTGAATACAGGTGCATTCAATAGCTGTATGTATAGATGTGGGATTTTACTGTGCTAGTAAAAAACATCTATAAACATCAGAGCTTTAACTAACAAAATCAAGAATGGAGTGTAACATTCCTAAAATGTACCTATAGCTGATACCAGCTTATTTGGCAAAGAGGAGAGGCTGAGATCTGAGAAATGTCTAAAGAGTTCTAAAGTCTGTGGTAACAGTTATCTCTAAAACCCTATTTTGTGATTAATAGCTAAGGCGCTCAGCGTCCTTGTGGAGCTGTTGCTGAGGTCTTGCCACCTTTCCTCTGCTGCAGGCTGTGTTCAGCTTGGCTGTGGGAGCTGTTCCCTCAGAGTGCAGGGACTAGAGTAACAGCATGTCCTGTGCTGTAACAGAGCATGTATTGATTTTCTGCTGAGTAACAAGAACTAATGATGGGCATTGTGTATTATTCATGTTTCATCAAGTTCATTTCTAAGCTGTATAGAGCAGCTGGGAGAAGGGTTAACTAGGGACATGAGAGACTGCAGAACAGTTCTACAGTCAAACCAGTGTTAGATCTGGTGACAGGACTTCCTGAAATACATTCTCTATATTCCTTTTTGGGGAAACTACGTAAATTTCTGGACCCTTTTTAATCCATTCACGCTTCCCTTCATCATAGCTAGAAGTTCAAAGTGGAATGGTGGGGTAAGCTGTGGGTGCAAATTGCTCTTGTATTTCAGTGCAAATTAGCAGGTGGTGGGGGATGTTTTTGTAAAATTATGAGGGTAGTATGAGGTCAGGTGCAAAAGTTGCACCATTTGGGATAATAATTCCACAGCAGCTGGTATTTATGGATGGAAATCATCTACGTTGCTTGGGAGAGGAGTCCAAATCTGGCAACAGAAACAGCATCTGCTGTTGCTATGGACAACAGAACAACTTAGTGTCGACCTGGTGTTACAGTGCATTTTGGAGTGGTGTAATGCCGCTTGTAAGAAGCTACAGGGATTAAGCTCTGAGAATCTTTTAAGGAATGTTTATGACTTAAGTACTCCTGAAGTCTCACCTCGTAGGAAACTGATGTTTTAATGTCTTGTTGCAAGTAGTCTACCTAGTGTTATTCTCCAGTGTTTGCAGCACTGAGATGCTCAAGTTCCTCTGCAGACAGAGAATTACCTGATATAGTAAGGTTTTTAGAATTAAGAAAGGGAGTGGTAATTCTAATTAACAGCAGGGTACTGAGTTTGCCATTGGTAATTAAGTTTTCTCCTGAGGTCTACAGCTGAAAACTGTGCATATCTGAATATGTGATGACGTTGATATTTGAGAGGTATATTTAGATTTCTGTCATTTGGCACCCATCATACTGATGAGGGAAATGGCAACAAAATAATTTTGGGTCCCACTAGAAAGTTTACGACAGTGTAGTTGCAGCAGTGCACTCTGGAAACACTTAGCAAGAGAGAACTGTGGATGTTACCATGTCCATAGCATTGCATTGACCTGGACAAGAAGACTGGTGGTCTTGGTTTTGCAGTGGAGGGCCCTGTCAGATCTGTGTTTACTATTTCTAGATGTATGGAGTGTAGCTGAGAGCATGCGGTTACTTGTAGGTCGCTAAAATAGATAATTGTCTTTGGAACATGAGATAGATTTTTCCATTTATTGAGGGGTGAGAAACAACAAATGTCTCTTCTAAACTGTCTTTCCAAAGGAGTGCCCAGAATGGTAAAATTGCATGCTTTCTTTGCAGTCACAGTCCTGGGAACAGTTGTTTATTATGACCTTATAGCTTGGGTTTAAGTCCTTTAAGGTAATAATGTTTTAGCACTAAGATGATGACAGGTACATCTGCTTGCCTTTTCCCTGCTGCAGAGTCTCTTTTCATGTTCCAGTGCAGTTTGAGTCTCCTTGAAAGTGCGTATCCTCAACTTCCGTGCCTGAAAATTGTTGGTGCGTTCTTCTCTCTGTTCTGCTTGCTCTGTCTCTCCTGAGCACTAGATGGTGCTAGTTCTTTCCAGCTTCTGCTTGGACTCTTGCTGTCAGTGGTGGCGCATGTCCTGAATCACTGGAGCGTGAGTTCATCCTCTCAGAGGAAACTACCTACTCTATTTTGTTCATTTGTGTCTCCTCAAAGCAAATCAGCAAGCAAGAGTCCTCTAACAATGTTTTTGCCCAGCCTGTAAAGCCAGTACTGTGCTCTGTAGGCAGAATACAGTATTGAATAAATTTCTGCACATTTGCTCATTTGGTTAGAACGTGGTGCTAGTGATGCCAGGGTTGAGGGCTTGATGCCTGTATGGGTCATTCCCTTACGAGGTGGACTCGGTGATCCCCGTGGGTCCCTTCCAACTCAGAATATTCTGTGATTCTGTAATATTCTATATTGAACACACTGCATGTATTCATAATATACAGCCGCTGTCACACATGCCAAAATCAACAGTCTTTGAAAACATTCAAGTTCAAATTGTTCACCTATTTAAATCTTGTTTTGGTCTTAAAATTGTTATGTAAGAGCAGAACATGTTCTGTATAGACACATACAGTAATGACTGCAGGGAAGCAACTTGGGCGTAGGTGTCCACTGTTTCAGGTTAACATACTGACCCAGGGCTTGTGGGCTATTTAGTGGCATCTGTTAGACTGTTTTCCTCTTCTTCCATTCTGAGCCTTCTAAACTTATTTTTCAAAATACATATCTTCAAAATTTTGAAATTTTAATGAATTGGCATTTGCCAAAAGGTACTAATTGCCTTCCTCAGGATTACTCCTTTCCTAATTCTACTGAGATTATTTTATTGAACTGAAAAAAATAGCTTTTGTGACCTGTCCAGACCTTGATAACTTCCTTTACTGTCAACAGAAGTATCAATCAACTGCCAGTATTTCTAGGCTTGTTTTACAAATGGATTCAAGTTGATGAACTCTTACTTGAGTTAATTAATGGAGGCCCTCATTTTTCTTATGCAGATACACAGTAGCAGCTCAAATCTTCTGTAAGCAAGGCTTCTCTGCTTACTGATTTCCTGATCTGTACTTTCCCTGAATGCTTGACTGTACCATGTCACTGAATTGTTATGAAAAGAGAACGTGGAAAAAAAGGACTGAACTTTGCCCTCCATTCATGTAACCTTACTGATTTCAACAGTGTTGTGTTCAGTCCAATACTGTATCCCTACAGCTTGACCAATCCACTTCTGCCTGCTTAAGGTGATGACTCATTGCAGGTGAAGGTCTTCGGACTGCATCCAGAGTTTTGTGCAGAAAGGTTATTAGGCTCCTCTTTTCCCCTGAGGGCTATGAGGCTCTCTGATAGTTGAGAATGTTTTGGCTCACCTTATGTTATCAGTTTAAAACATCTTGAAGGGCATCAGGAGGCACCTGCAGCCTGTAAATTGCTTTTTGCTTTGTTTTCTTTTTCCCCATCGTATGCAATGCCCAAGGCTTATGTTTGCATTTGGCAGGTAATGATCCTGCTTTATGAAATAAACAAGATCCTGCCTTTGTTTTATTAGAAGTGTTTGATCTACTTCAAGTTGTATTGTCTCCATCCCTCGGTGTTTTGGGGCCCTGGGCAGTTGAAAATAGGACTGGAAATGGGCTGTGACAGCATACATGTGTTCTGCTGTCCTGGGATTTGCATTCCAGGAGAAGTTCTGCATTTGATCCCTGATCAGTAGCACCTAGCTGTCTTTAATGCACGTGCTGGCTTTCAACAAGGATGAAGGTTTTTAAAACTTCAGCTGCAATGGCAGAAGGCCTGCTGTGAAAGAAGCATGAGACTTAAGAAGTTTTGTGAATAGGGCTTTCTGCTAATGCAGGTCATTAAAACCTAACCTCTGACTGGTTTTGAGCAGTCTTCCTTAACCCATTGTATTCCTGAGAGACAAATACAGCAGTTTATGTAGGTTGCCTTTTGGGTATAGAAATATGGCTTTGTAGCATGATGGCACGTTGTAGCTAAAACATACAAGGCATCATTTGATCCACTCAGGTTGATTTTTCAGTGCAAATTAGGTAAGATTTTAAATACTTCCTGCTGAGACCTTCCAGAGTGAGTTCTGCTATTGAATATTCTGCCTTGAGGATAATATATTAAGTCCTAAGGCATGTGTATTTAATAGAGGGATTTTTTTTTTTTAAGTATTCTGGTGCAAGTACAGCTTTGTTACATAGAGATATGCTTATCAAACTGTCAACATGATCAGTTATGTTGTACCATCTCTGTATTTCTTGCTGATTTGTCAGAAATCAACTCTTCAGTGATGTTTTGCAGCTTGTGTGCTCTGTCGCTGCTGTTATGGGTTAAGCTTTGTTCAGCCCCAGAAACAGTTGTATTCCCATTTGCAATAACAATGGGTGAATTCTCCACAAGATTTATGCAATGTCTGGGATCCCTGAGGCTAATAAAGTACTCCAGTAGGTTAGCATGATGAAGTAAAATAAGATACACGATGTATGGCGATGTCACAACACACACTGAATTCTAGCAGTAGTGAAATAAAGACAAGAGGAAGAGGCCTTAAGCTGTGCCAGGGGAGGTTCAGGGCAGACATTAGGAAGGATTTCTTCACTGAAAGGGTTGTCAAGCACTGGAACAGGATGCCCGAGGAGGTGGTGAAGTCACTGTCCCTGGAAGCGGTCAAAATAAGACTGGGTATGGCACTTAATGCTGTGGTTTAGTTGACATGGTGATGTTCACTCAAAGGTTGGACTTGATCTTGGAGGTCTTTTCTAACCCTAATGATTCTGTGATTCTGTTCTATGATACTGACAATCCTGTAAGGCAGCACCACTCATGCTTTTGAGATTCCTGTTAGCACTGTACCATAACTGCTCAGTAGAATGCGCTGACTTAGAAATACCACGTGGAAGTCATTCTGGGAAGCAAAGGTAAGAAAACTAAAACACATGTCCTTTTTACAAGGCCCACAAAAAGTGTGTGGGGGAAAGAGAGGGAGCACACACTCAGCCGATAGTGTGCTGGTCCAGGATCCAAAAGAGAATATAACTGAGAAACTGCTATCTGGGGTGTTTATGAATGCACTAGTGCCAGTTTGAAGCGGCAGCTGGCCCAGGCAAACCCCCTCTGTATTTGTCTGAAATGCTTTGGGGATAACTAGTGTGCTATCAGTGAGAACCAGCTTGCATTGGGCTTTCTGAACTTCATAGGGAGGAGGAAATATGACAAGGATATATTTGCCTATGGTGTAACACTTAAGCCTTACACCCAGCTTAAGAACACCCAGAGGGTTTTTGGGTTTTTTGTGGGGGGTTGTTTTGGGGGCTTTTTCGGAGGGCTTTTTTTGTTTGGTTTTACTGGGAAGGGATTTTAGCTCCCTGTGCTAGTTATCCAGGTATAGTTTCACTATGGGGAATGCATGAGTGCTGAGCACACTTACAGCAGTGTGGCTAATCTATGCTGAATTTAATATCATTACAATAACTTTATTCCCTAGAGTTCATCATAAGCTTCCCAGTGTCTCTCCAGTACTCACTGCAGGGGCTCTGCTCAAGGTATTTTTCTCTAAAGGCAGCGAGGCAGCTGGTATCAGGACTGTGGTCTGTATAGTGTAGTATATTCTGATGAGATTAATATTCCTAACTTTTTTCAAGCACTCTAATTGAAATGAATGTAATTTCTTCCATTAGGAAGCCGAAGTTCAGTCGTTTGTAATTATAGAGCTTTTTCTTTTGACAGACTCTAAATGTTTACTTTCTCGAAGTTTGTGTCTTCTGTCTCTGTTCTAGCAGGTGCACAGGCCTTTAAAGACACATTCTTTCAAAGTCTGCCTTTGAATCTCAGCCAGAGCCCATGGCTCATCTAAGTGAAGTCCACTTAAGATGTTGAAACCCATGTTTCCATGTGGTATCAAAGATGCTATGCATCATCTTGGACTCGTAAAGCACTGTTACTAGCTCTGGGATTTGTTTTTAATCACCGACTGTCAGACAGTCATGAAAACTTGGGGGAAGGAGCAGGAGGAATTTGAGATAAGGAAAAGAGCTATGAAATCAAAAGTATACAGTGTTAAAAGGGAATATGTGTAAGGCAATAAGGGAGGACTGTTAAAACCGACCATATATTATTTGCATTGAAGGATAATTGTGCAAACTGTGCCTGAAATTTGGGTTGTGTATTTTACTATGAGGATTTATAAGCACTCTGGCAACTGCTAACTTGAGAGATGAAGAGCCTTGTCTGCATTAGTAATTCTGTCCCAGTATAATTCTGTCAAAAGAAAGCCTCTCCTGGCATAATAGTGTAATGAGGAGAAAGATTATTTTTATTAACACAAAGAGAAGTGTCTATGAAGATCACTATTGTGTGAGAATCCTGTTCCACAGAGGCCATAAAGGTTCTGCTTTTACAGCATGTGGTTTGTATATGAACCAGGGAGTCAAAATAATGCCTTCTGGAAGGGTTCAGCAGAAGATATTTTCCAGATTAAATTTCATCTAGTCCACTTTGAGTGGACAGACCAACCTATTTCTGTCCCTGTGTCCTTTATAGGTCTTGGACACAGATCGTGTGTGTCATATGTTGCTAATACTCTAGAATATAGACATCCTACCTTTAGTTAGCTCTGTGACCTAAACACATCACAGCAGAGAATAGAGGAAGTTAGTACAAATGAAAATGTTGTGCTTGTGATCATGCTTGGTAAGGGAAATATTATTGCCTTAGCCCCTGTTCTGAAGCTGGTGGAAGTCTGTAGAAGGTGTCATAATTATGGCTGTGGACCTGTAGGGTGACTGTCTTACAGAAGGCGATACATAAGGACTGGGGAGGACCAGTGAGAATAAATTCAGTGTTCTCTCTTAGTAGTGTTTTGGGTTTACAGCTGTTTCCTCTTGGAAAGCACAGTTTTGCCTTCAGTTTTAATGCCAACATCAGCACAGGGTTCTGTTTTGGTCTTGGTAACTTTGATGAAATTATTAAGCAACACATAAGGAGTTATTTCTTAATCACCTTCAGCAAGACATCCGAAATTATAGGAGTCCAGATATTTTTTATCAAGTTCTGACCATTTTGCCATTAGCTTTAAGTTCTGCAGTCAGTGAAGAGTTGTCTTTCTGTGAGCCACAGCAGGTCCTCCCCTCTCCTCTAGAAGCAAGAATTCTTTGAAGTAAGTGCAAAAGTTTGCATATGTTAGTAGTAGGCTGTCTGCTCTCTGTGTTCACTGGGATTTGTTAGGAAAGGGTTCTTTTTACAGCAGTTTAAAGTGCTATGGGCAGCAAGATGCCTTCAGGTATTTGCAGCAAAACTGCTTCGTATAATCTGTGTGCTTAGCTGATCTTCCCCTTTGGGCTCTAAGCTGGTGTGAACTGTACAAGAGCAGCTGTGGATCCATGGCAGTGCCAGGTGGGAATTGCTGATGCCAGCCAGCGTGCCTACCTGCTGCTGAGAGAAATGAAAGCACAGCACTGAGAGCTGTGCTAGCACTCCAGTCAGCACTGCCCTTCTGTCTACAAAAGTGGATCAGTAATGATGTCAGCTTTGCCACAAACAGTTGCAGAAGATTGATTGATTATATTATTTGTCCATGTGTAAGGCTTGACTATTCAGGGATGTTTTCTTGTTCCCTCAGTACTTCAACACCAGAGCCCCAAGAGCTTGCTAATGCCCGCAAAGGGAAAACCTGGGGATATACTCTCTAGCACAGTGTGGCTAAAGCTGTATTGGAATTTCTAACCAAGCTTTCTTCATTTGTAGTTGCTCACACCTAAAATTCTTCAATTTTTTGAGTTTATCAGAATTCATGAATTACTTTTTGTACTTCACAAGTGCTTTAGGCTGCAGTCATTATTTGAGGGGAAAAAACAAAGCATGTAGACACCTGTGAATCTCCTAAAATATGGCCATTAATATGAAAAAATGTCCAAACGTCAGTGAAAATTACTGTCATAGGAGTGTCAGATGGTATGATTGAATTTCTCTTGGAATTAGTGACTGGAAGGAGAAGAGAAAGCAATGGACTTAGTCAAATCAGAAGAACTTTTTATAAACTCAGTATCTTTTGATTTTTTCTGGACTAGAAATTCTTTAATAGGACAAGGCCAGATTTTTTGAAATGTTTTTCCTGACAGAACAGGTGACTTTTGATACTTTCTTTTTTTCTTTTTTAAGCCCATGAGGCTTTTGTTAACGGAGCTGTGCTCTGTTATAAACTTAGCCTAACCTGGTTAATGGGAATGCATTTCATATCACTAGGGGCAAGGTAACCTGTGAATACAGAATGTGTCCTTTCATGCTGTACCTACCTCTCACACAGTCTGGTGATATATCTACATTGAACTCATGTTTTCTGTGCTAATGTCTTCTGTGAAGAATAGATGAACTATAAATTGTTCCTTTAAATGATGAAGGTCTAATTCCTCTCTCAGCAGGTTATTTTTCAGAGTCTTAGAAGCCCAGAGAACTGGAGTTTTCAAAAACATTTCCTTTGCAGTTTATATTAAACATACCAGAAGTGTGTATTTGGAGGGCAGGGGATGATGGAGACTGAGGTTTGAAAGGGTGGAGATGGTTTACCTTGCTCAGCTCTCACAGGAAAGAAGCCTTAGGGGAGGTAGCATGTCAATTAATTAATTAATACTAGGCTAGAAAATTCACTTTGTAGTTTCAGGCTCTTATAAGCAATGTAGTCGGTCTTTAAGTGAGTTAGAGTATTTAGAGATATATGAACTAAGACTGGTTGTAATGTGCTCTTCTACCTGTGTTATTACAGTGCCAGAACAGTCTTTTCTTTCTTCTGAGTCCAATGGCTATTGGGAAATCTGTGGAGAGTCATAGGGTGTTCCCACTGTAGCCTGGCAAGCCACTTCTACTTGTTTCACCATGTATTTTGGAAATTGTGGGAATAATCCATGCTGAGTCTGACTTCAGTTAGAAAGTAAAGTTTTCATTTTACAAAGGCTCTAACTTTTTTTGAAAAGAAAGTCTAATTTGTCCTGAGTTACAGATTATTTGATTGATATGGAGAAAATCATAGTATAAATAGTTTTACAGAACAGACAAAATAAACTTTTATTGGCCAAGCTTGAAAATTCTAACACATTCTTCTGAATTTTGAGCATGGGTATTAGTATAAATTGTGAGCTTTTCATGAGTGCACGTTTCATACTGGCTGGCTTAGGTCCATTCTGTATGAAACCCAGTTCACCTGTTTAATAGTGATCAGGCAAGGTGGTGTTAACATTTGTGTTCTTCAGACAGGTTTGTGCCTTCTGGGGAGGAGGGAATGGTGGGGGAAAACCCCAAAGCTATGTAATCCTTGCCTTGTGTCTAAAAAAGCTTCCAAAATGAATGCTTGTCCGGTTCTAGAGATGTAACTCTGGCATAGCTGGGAATCACAAAAACCATTTGTCTCCTAGTAAAGGAATGATTAATAAATACCTTCAGCCACTAGTACTATGTCATATCTGGAATGAATCACTGAACTAGAATAACATATTCTTCTGCCATCCTGCAGTTTTTTAAAATGTACTTGGTTGGAGTTTTTTCCCTCAGACTATAAGTGGTTGGCTTAACTAAAACTGGAATCTTTACCTCTGGCTTCCAGATATTTAGCATGTCCAGAAATATAGAAGTTCATTATTCACATAGCAGTGTTTAGCAGCTGGCTTTTCTTTTCAGTGGCAGCCAGTACACTACTGCATTCCTTAAGAAATGAGAGGGAATGTAAACTTCAAATCAAGAATTTCAGGTGGTGAAGCTGAGAGCTATGGCTGGAGAAAAAAAAAAATGTGCAAAGTAGATGAGTTACTCAGAAAATCTTGGGACACTTTGCCTGCACCATTTCATTTTACAGGGATCTTTTAAGTACTTGGAGTTTTTGAAAGATCAGCCTAATGGTTTAGTACTTGAAATCCAAATTTAGACATTGAACTCTGGGCTCCTGATTTTGTAAACCCTAGTCTAGAGTTGGTGTGTGCTGTTTAAAGAGAAGACATGCATGGTTAACTATAGGTCTAAAAGGTCAAATTGTTAAGACTTACAGAAATCTCACCTTGAAGAGCTCCTGCTATACAGACTGACTTATGCATATTAACAGAAATGAGTCTCGAAAGAATCGTACTTTAGAGTAAGTGGGTTTTGTTGCTAGAAAAGTGCAAGCATATCCACCTTTCTTATAGCAGGAATAGGCTAATCCCTACCTGAAATTTTTGCTGTGCGTAAATATAAACGTATTTTATATAATACTAAAAATTATATATAAAATCTCAATTTTATTTGATCCAGACAGGTTTGGCTATCTTTAATATATTAACCTTGTGTTGAGCCTTCAGACCATTCAGGTTGTGTCAGACCTTGTACCTGTATCAGTCAATCAACATGTCAGGGTCTAGGATGAGAGTTTTCTAGGGTTGCCTTTATTAGGCAAAAGATTTGAGTGGCAGTTCTGCAGTCTTACCTTCATTAGCTGACTGCTGAGATGGTCTGCCTGGGCCTGGCTACAATCAAAAGAGAAACTAAGTGTGGTTTAGACACTAAAGAATCTTGAATTTCCCATGGGATGACAGATCTAGACATCTGACTCCTGCATCTCCCAAACATTGTTCAGTTATCTCAAAATGTTCTTGTTTTGTTTTAATTTTGACTGTACCACTCCTCTCTCCCTGAAAAAAAAAAAAAAAGGTATCTGGTTTGTATGCATGTACTCTGCTGGCCTGATCCCCTGCTAGCTCGTTCTGTCTGGCAGGATTTGGACTGGCAGTATGTTTGACAACAGACACGTATTGGCTTAAATTTTAGGAAACTTAATGAGTGCCCTCTGAAGTTAAAATGACGAATGATCTGTAAAGTGCACTGAAGGTATGTAGAGCATGAATGTCTGGGTTTATGTTATTTATATGGATTTTTCAGGTTATAAAAGAGGTGGTAGTGGTTACAGTATTTTAGTTTACTAGAGATTCGGGCTCTTTATTTAATCACATTTTCACTCACACTTATTTGGTTGAATTTTCAATTAACAACTCTTTCGCTATGATTTTCTTCCCCTAAGGGTTTTGTGTTTTCTGAGTGTATTTTTTTAACATTCAAGACTGGCACAAATATATATCAAAGTCACCAATACACTGAAGATTTTTCTTAAATGAATCTTTTTTTAATGAGGTAGTGTTGAAGAACTGCTTTGTTTCGGATGAAATTTGTATCTTGCTGTGAAATTCAAAGTATGGATGGTTCGTTTATATGCAAGCTTTGGATGGCTTTCTGAATGCTGTCAATATTGGTTTATTTTATTGCTGACCTTCACTGTAATTTTTGCCATCTGGAGCAAAAGTGAGGGGAGGACTAAGTGTTCTTTAGCTCCATTTTGCATAAGTGATGCTTTTTGGTAATGTCATGCTATGTCCACATGGTAAAGATATCAGAGGCTCTACCTTCCTCTTGCAATGAATGCACCTGAAAATTGTTCTTTTAAATACATGGTGATGGTTATTGCAGTAAATGAATCTCAGCTATTTTCATCTGGGACCATTTAATTCCTTTAGGTAATGTCACATAATCAAAAGGTAAGACAAACTTTTTGTCAGATTTCCAAATGTTTCGTGAAAGTAAGGACAGTTTAAAATTGTAATGTTTCAGTAATAGAAATGAAAAAATTCTTGAAATGCTTTGTTGAAGCTGTCAGATTGTCTAAATCAAGTGTGTGTGCTTAACTCCTCATCATCCTTTATCTGTCCGTGTGATCTATGTAATAGTACTAAAACTTCTTAAATACTCAAATTTCACTAACTTCTAGGTAGTCTGGGGGGTTTTCTGAGATACAGCATCTAGTACTTTTCCCCATGGAGCTGACTTGGCTGCCAGGCTGGAACAGCTGGAGAGCAGGGTGCTTTCTCCATCCATTTTATCTACTACTGATCTGACAGTGCCATTAGTAAGCACTTTGGCTTTTCCAGAACTTGGAAAACTTACCCCTGCTGGGGGCTGCCCGGAGTTGCTTTAGGTAAATGAAATGCAGGCATGTTGCCAGGAGGTTGTCCAGCCCCTCAAGCAGGTGGTTTACGTGCCTCTTCCCTGAGATCAGATCACCCTCTAGCCAAGAAGAAAGGGAAGTATCTGCTGCTTTACAAGGGCAAGGTAGTACTTTGCTCAAGAGGTGGATTTTGAAGCAGTTGTCAGCTATTGGCACTGTCTGACGAGTTTAGAGGCTCAGCAAAACAACTGAGGTGACTTCTCACACATCTATCCAAGAGGAGCAAGTTGGTACCAGCAAAGCCAGAATACTGGATTTCCTTCAGTTCTCTTGCAAGAATATCTTGAATTTCCTCTAGTATGTTTGGTGGTGGTGGGAAAGTTTTCCTGCCTTGTCCATCTTCTATCCTGTGTGGGATTTGGTTTTGTTTTGGTTTTTTGTGCTAACTAATGACTGCTCATACTCTGGGATTGCTCAAGTGTGCAGTTAACAGCTGAATACTCCGCAGGAAGACCTCTCTGTAGAACATTATTGTGGGGGTTTTGGGGGTTTTGTTTTTTTGGTGTTTTGGTTTGGTGTTTTTTGGGTTTTTTGTTTGGGTTGTTTGTTTGTTTGTTTGTTTTTTAATGGTGGGAGACCTGGTAGACACCTACCCTTTAGGTTATTTGTTTTCTCTCCTGAAAGTCCTTTCTGAAGAACTGTAGTTCAGTCTCAAGAGGCTGAGATATGTACTGGGAGCTGGAACTGCAAGTTGTCATCAGATCTTGGGTTCAGGCTGTTTCTGGTATTTTAACTGTATTAAAAGATGTAGCTCCTTGTTACCTCCCCCACTCCCAAACCTCTACTTGTGTAGCTTTCTCCCCTCCCACCCACACTGTAATTTTTGTGCATTGCACACTGCTATCAAAGAGGGTATTTTTCTGCAGTGTCCAGCCTGGAAAAGATTTTATCATTCAGTCACTTCCTTGTGACATCCAACTCTTAACACTTGATCTGAGCTTTGCAAAGGCAGCCAGTTTGCTTGTGAGTTGGTGTATGAAACAAACTGTGACTCTGCTGCAGTGCTTAGGGCATTGCTGCACCTGGGCAGCGGGGCTTCAATAAGCGGGGTCCTTGCTGGGTTAAGTGAAGTGCTGCAGGGTCTAAAAAACAAGCCCAGAGTGATCAGAGAACCAGCAAACATCTCTTCTAGGGATGTTGGTTCTTTCCTTATCCCAAAACAAAACTCTTATCTTGTCTATGTGGCTGTTGATTTAGTTAGGTTGATGCAATTAAAAGTGAGTGTGTGAACAAGCCTTCTGAATATTGCTAGAGCAGTGCTGACCTTTGCAAGAATGTAAGATCCCTATAACACCCAGTATCTCTGTGGAGACTCAGATATATGGGGAAGTGTTTACTCTTGTGGGGGTGTGTGGTGGCGGGGGGAATACCACATGACCCTGTCCTGTGCTGACAGAATTTTGCAAGAGGTGAAATGGTCTTTCTGGTATCTTTTTATGCACACTGAAGGTTTACGTTTGGTGTCTCTTGCCCTCCGGCTATCTGAGAGCCGCTCACATAAAGCAGGCTCCGGTGGCTCTCATCCCTTCAAAGGGGTGGCTATAATTAATAAACCGGTGCGGTGTAAGGGGCAGGGAGCCGTGAAGCGCTGAGTTCTGCCTCGAGGCCGGCTGGAAATACGGGCGACAAAGGCGGAGAGCTCCAGGGCACCAACCTGCCGCTGCCCCTGCGTAGCCTCTCGGGAGCCCTTGCCCGGCTGCCCGCCCCGCTGCCAGGGATGCTGGAGGCGGCCCCGCCTGGCAGGGAGCGGGCTGGCTGGGGCCGAGAGGGACGCTGCCACCTGCCATGGGGCTATGTTCCTGCAAAGGCTGCCGTGAGGAGCCCAGAGGTAACTAACTTCCCCCTGAGACGTGGCGGGGAAACTCTCCTTCCCCCGTGTGTCCCGGCGCGGCGGCGGGGGGTGCGCGCAGCCCCGGCTGGGAGAGGGCGGCTCGGGACCCGCCGGCCGCGGGCTCAGCTGCCTTCTGCGGGAACGGGACGGGGGGAGTGCGAAACGAGGCCGTTTTCCCCGTCTGCAGTATTCGGTGTCTGGTCCTTCGGGAGGTGCCACCACTTCTTCTGTGGTTCGAAAAAACTCGGCAAACTAAACCAAACCCTTAAAAACTGTCTCGATGTGATCTTATGCTTTAAACACAATTCTTGGTTCTTCTTTTTCTCGACTAACAAGTAAGATTTGATGGGAGGGAAACTGGTGGTTTCTTTTCCTCTTCAGAAGGGCTGTTAACGTGGCAATAGCATTAGCTGACAGTCTTTCCTCATGTATTCTACATAGTGGTGGACTCGGATACTTTCTGAAGGATCGAGCTCCCAGTAGTCCAGAAGAAACTGCTTTAAGCGGCAGAGAGACAGTGTCTCCAACCCACTTAGAGCTACTGTAATTCTCCTATCCAAGGATTTTCGGTTACTTCCAGGGTGGCTCCTACATGAGTTTGTGTTGGGACCAGCCTCTGACATCGTGTCTGTTCTGGGGAAAGTTTGTAGCTGATATTTAGGAGCTCTAAGAATAGGTGTTGTGTGAGCCCAAAGAGAAGTGTAGCTTTTCTCAGTAGAAAGCAGTCTCCTCATAATAGTGTTCAAAAATATTACCGTGCTTGGAGTTTTTAAAATGAACACTTAACTGTTTTGACTTTCCGACAGCTGAAAATAATTCTCTTATACTAATCAAAATCCTCTAAAGTTGGATTCTTGAGAAAATAGGGAGAAAAACTGCTTTTTGTGCAAAACTTTGGAAAAAACACCCTTAATAGTCGTTACGCTGGAAGTATGATTCAGAAAATGGTAGAAATTT
Organism: Rhagologus leucostigma; assembly: GCA_013397725.1. Lineage (NCBI taxonomy): Eukaryota > Metazoa > Chordata > Aves > Passeriformes > Rhagologus > Rhagologus leucostigma. Next base: position 215,945 of record VZTD01000532.1, read on the forward strand.
AGCATGCACACTCTAGTTTTGAGACAAAAGAAAAAATAAACACATTGGGGGAAACTTGGTGAGTATGAGGCTGCTGTCTGCATCACAGCTGTACCAGGGTAAAATTTATAAATAGAGTTAGGCTTCATAAAGCTAAAGAAGGCAGTATAAAAGCTAAAGGAAACGTGTGCTGATGTGAAGTAAAATCAGTAACCATCAGTTATATTAGAAGCATAAACACTGAAATAAATTTTCTCTGTCAGGAGTAGAGAAGGCCAGGTAAAAGTATATCTAGTCTTTCAGTTATTACTGAGTTGACTATGTCCAGATTGTCAGTGTGGCACCTAGTGAATGGATCTGAATTTCCTTCCAAAGACAGGATAAGGAAAAAAGAGCAAAATACCCCTGAAGTTTGGATTGGAAATACTGTGGGATTTTTCATATGCTTCTGTTTTTAATCTGCTGAGGAAGAGGAGGCTTAGATTGGCTATTATCAAAAAACATTTGTCCTAGTTCCTGGCATAAATCCAGTCACCTCATTCACTTGGGTGAAATTGTATTTATCTTCTTCGGGAAGAGCGTCTACAAACAATGGGTGTTTCAGCTAGCATATTGCATTCAGGCTTGAAAGAACAAAGTATGCTTGTGTCAGAATTGCACACTTGTGTAAATGTGTAGACACTGGTGAAGGCACACTATCCTCTGAGAACTGGTATAGTTGGGATAGATATTTGTGTTAAATTGTACTTTGCCTGTGGAACCCTATTGAATATGTAATACTAAAAAATGTTTTGAGGACTTCTTTCAAGGCTAGCCCATTAAAGGTCCTGCATGATTTTTTTGTCTTATTTGGAAAAGATATTTTAAATGATTCCTGTGTAACCGAATAAATCTATCTCTTAGTTGGCTCTCTTAACCCGTGTAGGAGGCTGAAGCTTGTTGCACAAAGATTGTATGCATGCAACTTAGTAAGTCTCAAGTTTTAATACAACTTTGCTCTTGGTACTAATATGATCAGTGAGGTAAAGAGTCTATGCCCTGTTTTGCTGATCTGTCACTGTGAGGAAAGACCTGAAGTGCCAAGCTGTCATTTGTATTCTTAACTGGGGACCAAATTCGGCTTTGTATGATGCTGCTGAAATTCGTTCATTCCTTGGTGCTTGGCACGGGCCCCTTTAAAGCAGTAAGCTTATTTTCCAGTGTTTTTCAGATGCTCTAGATTTATAAGATATGTAGAGAAGCCACTGATTTAGATTGCCCCTGCTGCTTTGCTTTTTTGGCTTTAAGGAATGGTTTAGGCTATGGATGTACTGGCCTTTTGATCATGAGCTTCAAGGAGTCCTGCTTTGCTGTGAAAATGCTTTCAGCACATGTGGGAAGGGTGTGGCTGGAGACCAGGGTACTGATAACAATGTTTTGTGTTATCGCATTTGCCCTATCACCTTTTTCTGATAGCCTTTTAGCACATCAGGCACAGATAGGGCTAACTGACAACTAGATTCCTGCTTCTTGGAAGTTGCAGGCTGAAGTGGCTCCCTGAATGCAGCAGGTTATCTGCAGATAGCAGAGACAAGCTTAATAAGGGGGGGGTGAGTGTTTAAGGATATTTGCATTTGTTTAAGACCAGAATGGAAAGCTTGAGTTACCATCCTTCCTCACTCACCTCTCCTTCGGTCCCTGTAGTAGAATTACCCTAGTGGCTGGAAAGTAACAGATTCTTGGGCAGGAATACCGAATTGTCCCTTTACGCTGTCCGTTAGATTCAGTCAATTGCTGTGTGCTGAAATCAGAATGTGGGAGAAGGACGTGATTGCTGGTAGGAATTGGAAAGGAACTAGAATTAAAATCCTCCTTCCACCTCACCCTGTAGTGCTGTTAGCTCCCAGTAGCCTGGAACCTGAAGCTGTTGGGAGTGTGTTTGCCATGTGCTATGGTTGATTGTTTACACTTTACTGTTTCCTGAGCTTGCTTGTTTCAGTGTGATTGTATTTCTTTTCTTGACTTTTTTTTATACTGAGAGTTGTTCCCCATCAGATGATCCAAAAAAATCTTTCACTCTAGTGTTACAAAGATTTCTGCTGGCTTTCCAGTGATGCAATGTAACCAAGATTGTAACTTCTGCCTTTCCTTTCTTTAATCTGGTCATCAATTGGTCCTGCTCAGTTTAGGTCTCCTGGGGAGACCCACCTTGTGTTCACTATGATAAAAATTTTCAAATTGGTGCAAACATAAAGGATGAAGGAGAACTCTAGCTCTCAGCCTAACAGTATTTTCCCTTTCAGTCTTGTCTGGTGTCAGCTGCCAAGGTGTGCTTTCTGTTACAATTTTGTGTTTAAAAAGGTGCAGTGTATATATGGGGCTTGTAAGACCGTGAACACTGGGAAAATGGGGCTTGCCTGAGATACCAAAGCTTGCTAGGTTTTTTTTTATAATGATTGTGATTTGTGTAAAAGGAATAGAAAAGGAAGTCTTGAAAAAGTCAGACGCATCTGTTGGACGAGTTTAATACTTTCCATCGTAGAAGCAAAGGGGTGAGGATTTAGGAGAAGACCATACTTTGGAAGTCTGCAGTTTTTAATACAAAAAAATCTGTTCAGTGTCTTTCAGTCTGAAATACTTTAGACGTGTGGTGTTGGGATTCATAATACTAACTCAGAGCTAAGGAACTAATTTTCCTGTTTAAGAAAAAAAAAGGCGAAATTGTTTCCTTCATCTTCTTTTTCTAGATTCTTTTTGAGCCTCCACAGTAACTAAATATACGTTCTAACAGAAGTCCAGAATGAGTTCTCACTAGAAGTACTGAGTAGATTTTGACCCTAATCTTATGCATTTGGTTCTCCTGAGGACAGTTTGATTGGCTGTGCAGTCATGTGAAGCACGCAGTAGCACAGTTGCAGCATTTTAGAGTTACGAAGTCCCCAAATAAGAGAGCATGTGTATGAATAAACTTGTGTGCTTGTTATGTTGCACAGTTTCCTTCCTGTGAGAAACAGTTCTCTGTGATGTGACCTAAGCACTGTAAGAACAGCCTGTGTTGGGTGGGAATGTATGTTAAGTTAGGATGTGAACTCATTCCTCACTTCAGGGTGGTCGGTTTACATCATAACTATAGTAGCAAAAAGTATTTGAGAGTCTTCTGTATTTTTTGAAAACCCAAGACATAACAAGGGAGATAAAGGAGGAATTCAGTCTCTTCCAAAACATAAAAAAAAGTGAACTGATTTTCTCAGTGAGTACAGTGGAGTATGCCACCTGCATGGTTCTCCAGCTGACATTCCCTGGTGTGCACCCAAATGTGCTTCCTCTCCTTTTTCCATGTGCCTGTAGCTACTAAGGGTGGCATTTGGAAGGTATGTCTTGGGGCATGTGGGAGACTTTACTTATTTTTGCCGAAATTCAAAAATTAACTAGAAATTTGAAAAGCTGAGAGATTTGTTTTAGGAAGAAGTATTGTCCTGAAGTTATCTGGTCAATTATTACTTATCTAGAAAACTGCTCTGTGACTGGTTTTGTCAATGAAAGCAAAGAGTAACCTTTGACCTAGCACAGCAGAGCTGTTGCTGAGTTAGTTGATGGAAAAATACTATTTACCTTTATGGTCTCTACTACTTATGCTCTGAAGAGGAAAGGAATTAACTGATAGCATTTCAAAGGCTTGATCGTATGTTTGGTCTCTTGTCCAATTCACCATCTGTTTTTTGATGTTGGCTGGTTGCTAAGTAGAACTAATTGCAATTCTTTTGTTGAGACACTTCATGAAAAAGACTTTTTATTTAGAAGTTGTATTTCTACAGTTCTTGATTACTGTAACTTGAAAATACCAGTTTCAACTAAAAAGGTTTATTTCCCCCCATATTATTAATAATTTAGCAGAAGCGTGAAATATTTTCTGTTGGCCTTTCTATCCAAGAAAGTGTTACTTTGTGCAGTGTTGGACCATGTCCCTCAAAAATGAGCACATATGGCATATTAAGTGGAGGGGGATACAACCTTGCAGGACAGGAAATATGGGTCCAAAACCAGAAATGGGGCTGCTGAGGTTCAGCAAAGCAGTGGACCACTACCTGTATGTAAAGCAGGAGAACTATGGAATACTGCTACATTGAGGGCAGGTGCACAGAGGTTTTTAATGTGTTACAACCACATAAGCTGAGAAGCTGAAGCAATTCTTTCCTTAGTGAGCACTTAGTTTCCATAGTGTCCCTTCAATGAACTGCCGTTTATAGGTTAAACTGCCTGCTGAGTTTAATCTGTACACAATTGAACTAACACCTGAAGATTTGGTAACATCTGCTGTATACATAACCTCTGGCTTGTATTTACTGTCAACAGCCTTGTTACTTGTTGATCTAAATTCAGGCTTGCGTAGTGAGAGAGCTTGTAAATGCAGCACGAACCCCTGCCATGATATTGCTTCTGCACTCTGTTATGGTATCAGTCACTTGTAACAGGAAAGCTTTGTAAACTGCATGAAATGGAATGTACTCTCTCTTCTCCAACTTGTTTTACAGCCTCTCTTCTCTTTTTTCCTAAATGCAGTGTTCATCTCTACATAAGGGCTTTCAGCCTGGCGTCTTACCACAGGCAGAACTTGCATTCCTTGTTCTTGGGGACATCTTCCAGGGATGGTGACTTCGCAACTTCCCTGGGCAGTCTCTTCCAAAGCTTAACTACTCTTTGAGGAATATCCACCCTGAACATCCCTGACATAACTTTTCCTCTTGTGCTGTCGCTGGTTGCCTGGGAGAAGAGGCTGACCCTTGTCACAGCCTCCTTTCAGGCAGAGAGCAATAAGGTCTCCCCTGAGCTTCCTTTTCCCCAGGATGAACAACCCCAGCTCCTTCAGCTGCTCTTCATAGGACTCAAGTTCCAGACTTCACCAGCTCTGTTTCCCTTCTCTGGACATGCTCCAGCACCTCAATGTCCTTTTTGAAGTGAGTGGCCCAGAATAAGACACAGGACTTGAGCTGCAGCCTGACCAGTCCTGAGTGCAGGGAGGCCGTCACTTCCCTGGTCCTGCTGGCCACACTATTCTTGGTAGAAGTCAGGATGCCATTGGCCTTCTCTGCCACCTGGGCACACGCTGGATCGTGTTCAGCTGCTGTCGACCAACACCACCAGGTCCTTTTCCCCTGGGCTGCTTTCCAGCCACTCTGCCCCCAGCCTGTAGTGCTAAAAGAAAGATGCACCAGACAGTACTTTTGCAGTTTAAAGTGTCATTGGAAACAAAGGGTGGAGGTATGGTGAGCACAGCAAGTCTGCCATCTTTGTTGCTCTGTTAAAAATGACGGTCTAATTGGAGGTCAAAAGAAGTTGGATATTTGATTTCCATTCTCTTTTCTAGTCCTTGCATCCAGTTTGGTCTGGAGCATTTATGTTGCTATCTGGATAAGTAACAGTGTTCTTGAAAGCAAATACAGGCAAATAATTAGCTGTTGTTGACTGGGATGAAACAGAACTTGTTCAGTTCATGTAAATGAAGCAAATGAGGTGCCTGGGTGTATTAACCAGGGGGTGATGTGAAGAGGAACCCTCTACTGTGGTATGTGAGAACTGAGCAAAGAGGTGGTGTTTGGACAGACTTGGTGGTTAGAAGGTGGTGTGGCAGGGTGTCTTTTTCCCTTCTTCATTTTTCCTAAATAACAATTGAATAACAATGCCACAAACCGTAATCTGTATGCTGGGCACAATACTCAGACTGAAATAGCAGTAATGGATCTGGTCTCTGGGTACCCCAACTCGCTTGTGGAGCAGTTGTGGGCTGGCTGGGGAAAGTTCACCACTGGTGGATGCCCCACTACCCTCTGGGGAAGCCTAGAAAACCCAGTCTTTTCTTCCCCAAAAAAGAAAACAAGAGAGCCCTGAGTGTTTCTGGAAATAGTGGAGATCATACCTACGCGACTCAAAATGTTGCTGAAGGTATGTTGGTGGTGTCCCACCTGCTGCTTCTCTCAAGACATCCCAGGATGTACCCTCCAGGCTTGCTGCAGTCCCCTGGCAGCTGCAGGTATCAGTCACCAGAGGGGATTGTATGATGCAGCTGTGAATGACAGTCTTGTCAAAATATCTGGGACATGCTTTCTCACTTGATGGAGTTAATGCATCTGTTTCACGTGTTGAAAATGGCTGTGCATGTAGTTATCAAGTGGTTTTACTGTAATTAATATTTGATGCTTTGTTCAAATGTCAACACTGGGTGCCTTGCATCTGGTTTAGGTGATAACTTTGTTGTGAGCAGCTACTATAAATGAAGGGGTTTTTCAGATAAGTTACTGATGGTGCTTAGGGATGTGACTAATTTAACAAAAAAATAAGACCAAGCCCTCTGTTGAATGTTTATTGGAATAATAAACAGCACTATTTTGTTGATTTTTATTTATTCTCAGGAAGTATAATGCTAGCATTATTAGTAAGTATAAATCTAGCAACAAAAGCAGGCAATAATGTTTTTTATAATAGTGTTTTTTATAATAATGTTTTTTAAGGAATTATGTTATCAGAAGCTTTGAGCATCTTGTTTTGACTTTCAGAAAGTTGCCTCATGGTATAATCTGGCAATTTATCCCATTTAAGGAAGACTGTTGCTTGACAGTGGTATACTCCTCTCACTGCTCCCCATACCATTTCCATAAGGTAGGCTTTTCCAGCATTTGAACTGAATTGGACTTCATTCAGTTCTTCTTTTCTGGCATTAATATTTAATTTATTGAAGAAGCTGTGACTAAATACAAATACGAAGCCTCTGTAAATCAATAGCATTTTGACCCTGTGATACGGGAATTGGCACATTGAAACAACCCGGTAGTCTGTTCCAACAAATCTGTGTTTTAAAGCGTAAACTAAGCTATTAAAGGGTGCATGACAAGAGAACGGAAGAACAATGGGTGATGTTATAGTATGATAAGTCTAATAACTATTTTGCTGTTTTTAAATGACATGGGAAAGAAGTTCAGGAACTGTTCTGGTGTTTGGGATACCTTGTAGTAGCAGATAGGCTCTTCATTTTACTATTTTAGCAGGTAGGTCTTTTGCTCTTTTACTAGTGACTGTTAATTTCAGCAGTTGCGTCAGCGTAGGTAGTGAAACAGCAGCCTGAAAGGTAAGTTTTGCACACATTCTGGTGTAATCAGTGTGTTTCTGAAAGGAATAAGTAATTAAACTTGTTTTTTAACCGAGAAGAGAGCACATCACATAAAACATTAGAGCAGGTATGTACTGTGTAGGTGATCCCATGGCTGTGTTTTCCCATGCCACAGTTGGTAGATGCTACGTGAAAAAATGGGATGGAGTTTGCCATAGCTTGACCTCATAGACAGGATGGTCCTTTTGCACTTACAGGGATTCTTGTCTTTAAAAGGTAAGGAGAGAGAGTTCAGTGTGCTCTTTGTCAGTAACTGTAAGTGACTTGGGGTCTGGTTCCTGAAAGAGCAAAACTAATGAATTTCAGTACTGCTTTGGAAGCAGCTGGGGTTGCAGGAGAGGCTCTGTCCTCCTACAGCCATTGCAGCAAAAATGTTCTCTCTAGACTTTCAAGGTGCAGTAACATCTCTGAGTGGAAACGGATATTTGGTTATGCTATGATGCCAGGTTTAATGAACTGAGCAAGTGAATCTGGTGGGGAGTTGAGAAATGAATGAAATTAACTATTTGAAGTTCTTCTTTTAAATTAATTTATTTCTGACATCTATAAAAAGGCCACTACCTTTCAGCTTGGCAGTGTAAGTACATGCCAGTTCATTATTAACCTGTGACACTGAGCTAGTAATTGAGACCTTGGCTGTACCAGGGAGTATGAGGTACAACCTTTGCTTCCCAATAACTTCAGATATGGCTTCTCTTGGCTGTGTCTTGGCAGGACCATCTGTAACTTAGTTACTGTGAGTTGGCCATTACCAACCAGATGAATAGGGCTCTGCGTCTGGTATGAGTCTGAGAGGGCACAAAAAAAATCCTGTATGAAGGATTTTTTCCCCTAAAATCTTGTTTAATGTTTTGTTGTCAGACGGGCATACACACTTTTCCAGTTTTAGTGGTTACAGCAGTATCCTAGCACTACCTATGATGGGATAGCCTTATCTCCCCAGTACCTTTTGTTTGTCAAATCAGAAGTGCAGTTGGTAGAGGAAGTCATTATCTCTGTAGACTGTAAAGTCTTTTCTACTGGGCATTCTGTTTTTATGAGGTTACTGGGATATGCAGTGAACTGCTGCTATGAGAATGAGAAATGAAAAAGACTCTGTCACCATGGTGTTTTCACCTATATTCTTGCTGTTGGGATGGTGTGGATAAAGCCTCGTATGTGGAGGGTAAGAGAATCTGACAATGTCCAGTGGTAAGAGCACTGGTTTGGGAGACCTAAGTTTAGTACCTGGCTTTGCCTTAGTCATGGTTGTGACCCCAAGCCAGTTGCTTAGTCCAATAAGTCCTCACTTTTAATTTGCGAAAGACATCTAATGATGCCTGGAATTGAGACTGAACACCAAAGATTGTGATTTGCTCAGATACTGTCATAATGGGAACTACATTATTGTCACAAGTTTGAGATTGTATGTTGTTTGTCTAAGTAAATGTGTTATGGGACAATCAGAAAGAAAAGGTAAACCTTATAAGTTAAGAACAATTTAGTAATTGTAACAAAATATTATAGTAATACTAAATATACCAATAATATTAATAATAATTTTAATAAAAAGGGGTGGGAGGGAGAAAACAGAATTCAAGAGAAACCGGTGATGCACAGTACAATTGTTCTCCACCCACAGAACAATATTTAGGCTATCCCTGAGCAGCAATTGGCCCCTTCCAAGTAATTTCCCCTGTTTGTATACCGACCATGATGTTCTGTAATGCAGAATATCCCTTTGGCCAGTTTGGGTCACCTGTCCTGGCTGTGCTCCCTCCCAGCTTTCTGTGCAGCTTCTCACTTGCAGAACACGAGACACTGAAAAGCCCTTGACTTAAGACAAACACTGCTCAGATGAGCCAAAACATCAGAGTGTTATCAACATTATTCTCACACTACATCCAGAAAAACACAGCACTGTACCAGCTGCTAAGAAGAAAATTAACTCCATCCTAGATGAAACCAGGGATGGCATGGCAGTTGAGTTACACATGAAGAAATACAGTAACACACCAGTAACTAATCATTCTAGCAGTGGTAGGCAATCTAGAATGTGTATTTTTATACTCTTTGCTGCAAAGTGCTGTGGTTGTAAATGTAATCACATTATTTTGCTCCCCATCTTCAACCATTTATGTTTCTCTGTAAAGTTTACTGTGCAGATGTAAACTTTCTAGCAGCTTTTCCAAGGGAAATTTGTACTAAGTATTGAAAGGTTTTGGAAAAAAATAAATCAGACTGAACACTGAGAGCAGAATAAGAACGAAAGCTTTATTTTCTTTGTTACCAATAGTTTTGTGAACTTTTTGAATGTCTGATAACGGCAGGAAATTAAAATCTTTAATTTAGAAAAGTTTCTAACCCAAAAGCCAAGACTTAGGAAGGTAGTTTTGATTATGTAAATTGGCTGTGTTGTTTAAGTAATTGTTTATGTTCTTTGAAAAAAAATCAAGACAAACTCCTGAAGTAATTTCCTTAAATATAGTGACAATGGACAACAGAAGGGCTGTTTCCTGCCCTGTTCTATATCTCTCACTCTAAGATGTTTCACGCTCAAGAAGCTGTCTCTGTGCTCATGCTCGTTATCCCCATTCCTTTAGCATCCAGTGCATGCAGCCTGCTGCCAACATCCAGCACCACACCTGTGTAATTGGTGAAAACTCTTATGTCTTACTGCTAGACGCAGGTCTGCCTATTTAGCTTTATAGTATTGTCCTTGCACTTTTTAGGGTGAGGTTATTTATGTGTAACCATTGGACTCTGATGTTTGTCCCCTGACTTTCAGGAAAGTGGTCTTTTTTCTCGAATCTTGAGCCTTTATACTTTCACCTGTACTATCAGCACTAACTGCTCTCGCTTTTGGGATGAAGCCTTCCTTGTCCTGCAGCAGCTGCTGTCCCACAGAGCCCAGACTGCCTCCAGTGGCACTCAGCAAGGTACTCCAGGGCATTATTAGGAATTAAGTAGGGAGCGGGGTATGTCTAGTTTGTTTCCCACCACAGTCGGCTGCCCGACGTGATTTTGCCTAGAGTTGCTCTGGATACAAAGGGAGGTGCCTAGGATAAGAGATAGAGAGCAGTCAGTCCCTTAAAGGAAAACTCAGGAATGAAACTTCCACTTTACTACTGTCTTCTTGTACCCTGTGAGGACTGGTTTCTTTTCCATATGGAGGGCAGCATCTTCCTGAAGTTAAACCACTTAAGCACCTCTAAAAAGGTGGAATCTGTGACTTTACTCCCATTGCCCAAGGCATGTAGGCCTTTTGTGTCTAGCTCTTGAAGTAATGCTTTGAAAAACCAGTGTTTTGGCTTTCTCTGTGGGAAAATTTGTGTGTGCCAATGTGTGTGCCTTGCTGATTAGCCCACTGGGTCAGACACCCCTCCGGAGCAAAGAGTCGGACTGAAGGGTGGTGGGAGGGAGGGCTTTGACTCCATCAATCCCTTTCTGTCTGTAGCTCTCAGGAATGCTGAGAAACCATATGCAGTATTGTTCCCCCCGGCATATTCTCGTGTGCTTTGAGTAGCTTGGTTGTAAGCAATTCAAGTGACAAGCATCCAGCTCTCCCTTGGGAGGCAAAATATAGTTCAGCCATCACTCTAGGAAGGAGAATGAGATTCCAAGGAAATGAAGGGAATCTGCTTGAAAACAGCAGCGATGTAGAGGGGCTCTTAGACTTCACTGTCAGGGATTTTACCCAGTCTCAGCCAGAGACAGACTTGGACAATTTTGTACCTGCTGATGGTGGCAATGACTTATGGCCTTACTGTATGTTTCTGTATTATGTTGTAATTTTCTTCTGATTCTGAAGATTCAATATTGCAATTTATGTGGTAGACATCAGTACAGGAGAAACACATAAGGGAGTGTGGTACTTGAGTTAATTTTTTGAAGCAAAGGAGGCTAGGCTAGTTGAGAGGCTTAGTAGGCTGTTTAGGGGGCTGGAAAGGGTCGCTGAACACACTGATGGTGAGATGCATTGTGAATTACTGCTTTTAAACATCCTGGTTCCTTGCTTACTAATATACAATTTGTATTGCTAGATCACCTGACAGTATAAATGTGATTCTTATCCATTCGATCAATTCATCACTGTTTATACTGGATAAGGTAGAGCACATAGTAGAGTTTCGTGATGGTACTTTATGCCGGTGGAAGTAGACTGCGCCTGATCTGACATGAAGTTTATCCTTTCACAGCATTTTAGTACATCTGAATAAGGCAGACAGAATTTGCACCCTTGTTTTGTATTGCGCAGCTGGGATGTTTTCTGGTATTATGGGAAATGCCCTAAAATTTGCTTTACTGCCTCACAATAGGACAATAGCCTTCCAAGTCTCTTGGCATCGCCCACTCGAGTTTCTCACAACTCTGTATCTTCTTGGCTCTACGTTACTGAGCCTCCCACATGAATTCATGGTAATAGTCTTAATCAGGTCATTCCTGTCGCTCACAACATCCCAATAATTTATCCATTCTGAGTAACTCAACCTGTTAGAGACACAAGCTGGTGTTACTGACAGATCTGGCTAGTTCAGGGAGGGTTGAAGAATCACTCTTTTTTGTTCTTCTGATGCTGTAGGTGAGTGGTTGGTAGTGTATAAGTGAGAGATGAACATTTTGAGTCAAGGAATACAAATAAACCTTTGGAAGTTTGTGGTTTCTTCACAACAAAAGTGAAGCATACTCTGATTTCATTAGTTTTGAAGCTGTTTTATCCACCTCTAATCTGGTCTCATCATTCCTTTCTGAATTACCTAAAACAGGAGTAGTATCATACTTGAAGAAATCTCTGCAGCAGTAGCCTTTTTCTGATAATAGCTAAACCAAAACATGATCAAGGTCTGTTTTCACCGACAGTTCAGTTTCCCTGGACAGAACTCTTGCTGTGCTGTTAATATCAAATTATCAAGTCTGTTGTTTTCTTTTTCTGAGAAGGCAGCAGTTGCTAGCCTGGGTCTAACCCAGGGTCTGGTATTCTGTCTCTGGCAGTGGCTAGCACCAGATGTCTCTGAAGTGATTGGGCTCTAGAGAAGCAGGTGGGAGTTAATCTACCCCTACACTAGGTTTTATCGTGTCTTTAACAGTCATGTCTTTAACAGCTAGGGATAACTTAAGCTCTGGAAAAGGCATTTCAAGATTTCTGCTAAATGTCTGTTGTTATAGTGAAGTGATCCTTCTGGATAGTCTTGCTAGCACAGGGAGTGTACAATATTTCTGCATCATATATTTTGTGTAGTTTTCCTTAGTCTTTTTCTTTTTTTTCCTTTTTCGGTTGATGCCTCAGAAGATCTGTTGCCTTTATGTGGTGGTACTGCTCCTGTTTACTGAACTGTCAGTTTTTCTACTTTTTCTTCATAGTTTCTCAGTGAAGTTGTTACCTTTTTTTCTTATGAAAGAAGAGTTTTCTTCTTCGTTGAAGCCAGCTCAGCTGCAGTGATGATAAAAGTGCTTTTTGCTATCTGCTGCTCTTGGAGGCTGCTCTGCTGACCAGTGTTAACCTGTTGTTGCCTAGATGCTGTCTGGCCACTTGTGGAAGAGTAATGAACATTACCTGCCCTGGTCTTTTGTTAGTTAGTATAGTAAAAATAGGTCCACTTCTGTAGATGTATTTTCTGTGTATTATAGAAAGGAAAACTGAGGCAGAGACCAGGAATGCACTTTTATCAGCTGGAATTTGAGCCAGGGAGTGTGGTGTCTCAGGTCCACTAATGGGCACTATTTCTGAAAGGAAAAGTCTGAGTTTGAGACATTGATCTGTTAGTTTAGCTAAATAAGAAGTGTATGATCTGAGAATCATGAATTCTGAGAATGGAGTAGCCTCAGTAGCACTGAGCACCACCCAAATATTGTCACCTAGCGTAGTTCAGATTCAGGAACCCAGCAGGACCTATTTTGTTGCAAATTTTAACTGTGTTTATTACCCCAGAGCTGCTTGTGAATATCCTGGCACAGACAGCTAGAACAACAACTTGAATTTTCAGAGCTGTATTGTTTGAAGAGACTTCCTGCAGCAGCTGTAAATCTGAAGTCGTTGAGTGCTCCATTGATTTAGAGCGAAATAAAGGCAGAAAATAAATTAAGCCACACATTACTACAGTGCTTGGGAGTAATTCAGATGGAGTACTGGTCTAATCTAGTCCTTATTCTATTGATGAGATTGCTGAGACACTGAGGAGTTGAGGGACTGACCTTCAAAAATGCAGTGCAGAACACCCACCGAAGTCAGTGGGAGATAGGAGGACATGGCATCTTTGAAAAGCAAATCCTGGCAGACTGCAGGAGAAAACAGGGGATTCCTGTCTCCCAGCATAGATTAGCATTCAGTAGTCTGTCCAAAAAAATGCATGCTTAAATGCAATGTTGATAGATGTCTTAACCTTATGCTTTGCTGTATGACAATGCAGGTTTGTTTCTGTCTGTTCAGTTGTGGAAGGAATGCAGAGCCCCAGAAGAGAGAGGATGAAGACTTATGTAGGCTATTCTAAACAAGTCTCTTTGCTGTCTTTAAGAATCAAAAGGTGCACAGACTGTTCTTTCATGGGGTCAATATGTGGGATATTTTTTGATTAAATGAAACATACTGAGACAATTCTCCTTAAAAAGCAGCAATGCTCCAGGGGTCTTGGTGTCCTTTTGTCCTGGAACACTGGGAAAATTTTGCACTGAAGACATTCTGAAATAGTTTGCTTTTGTCTGATTTTAATTTTCTTTGTACTGTGCACAAAAATGCTTTCTGGGCTAAGGTTGTAACATGGCTCTGAGGAATGATGGTTTAATACCATCGGGATAGGTGGCAGTCCCTGAAACTAATGCTGCTGAGTGAGCTCCATAAGACATTTAAGCATAGCTGAAGAATAGATCTAGAGGCTTGTAGCAGAGTTTTTACTCCCAACCCTTTCCTTTTATCTTCTTTCAATTTAAATTCGGTTTAGTTCCAGGTTTGAAACTGAGCAGAACTTGTGTGTAGGACATGAAATGATCTGTGCATGTGACTTCTCGGCAAAACCTCTGCTACTATTGGCAGTCCAGGTAAACCCTAGAATGCTGGGATGGTCTTCATCCCAGGAGATAGGTCCAAACCTGTGTCATTTAATAGCACGGTAGATGAACTCTATGTTCTGTCAGCTTTAAGTGAAAGCCATCTTTAAGGCAGCAGAGGCCAGCTATTACTGCCTGGGTCCCAGTGACACAGTGTGGCTTGATGATGGGTTGGGAAGGCATGCCAGTCTCAGCAACCGGTGTCTGATCTGCAGGGGAGGCATTGATATTTTAGTGACAATTTCCTAAAAGATACACCCTTTAGTGTCCAGTACTGATTCTGTAGTGAATGCTCTTCACGTGAATAAGTGTCATCAAAGTCAGGGATAAATGATCTGATCATCTGGGTCAAAAATAATCTTAGGGGAATCTCCATTTGTGATTGTGTGTAGGGATGGGGAGGGTGATTTTCTTGGGTAGTTTTCTTCTGGGGAGGAATCAGTAAGTTCTGATACCCTCAGCCTGGGTTAGGATGTTGTGTCCAGTCAGATCTGAGTGGTAGTCTCAGTAGTTTTCTGTTCTGCCAGATCTGTTCTGTTCTAAGATGTAAATGCTATTGGGAATCAATATGAATGAGATAATAGCTTTCAACTGAAGCATACATCAAAGTCTACTCCTCTGGGAGTTTTATAATTACTATCACATGAGTGAACTTGATGTTTTGTGAGTTGTGTACAGAGCTAGTCCAGGTTGCCATACAGAATTCTGCAGCCATGAGAACTTTCAGAAGTGGCTAAATAATGCATTAAAACATGCTTTTGTGTTGTATGCATCCTTGTGATTTCTGCATCACTGAAAGAGAATGAGCCTCAGAAAATGCAGGAGAGGATATCCTCAGAAAAAGCAGGGAAGGCAACTTCTGTCGTGGGCCTAAAAAAGGTTGTGTAGGGTTGGACAGCAATTTGATTCCATGCAAATGAACTGGAAAGCCTGAGACGCATGATATTGGCGGTCCAGCTTAGAATATGTAATGGGGAGAAGTCATAATTTTATATAATAATTTTGTCCTTTGAAAACCTTAAATATATTCACACCCATGAAATACGCCTGAGATACAACTATTTAGCCTACACTGAGTGTTAGACATTAACACCACATAACTGTCAGCATCAGGTTTATATTTAATACTCTGGTTCATTTTGTGCAGCATGTCAAGAACAGCAGAGAACCAATTTATACCCTGAATAAGATATGCAAATATCTTCTCCTCCCACCAGTACTGGCATTTCTCTACCTACTGCAATACATGGGTGGCAGCTTCAAAGCAGTCATTCTGTTTCTACAAGTGGCAATGTCTGCTTAATATTAGAGAACATCTGTCTATTTATCCATTGGTTTGTCCAAAACAAAGAAAAATTCTTCCTTCTGTGATTTGAATGCTAACAGAATGTATAGAATCATATGTGAAGTGTCTGATGCCCTCCTCATCTGGTGGGAGCTCTTCTCTGCAGGACAGTGTAATGAGGAAGATAGTGTGTTTGTTGAGAAGGTGGAATCAAAATCTTGTTCACAATTCCTTGCTGTTGGACTTGTGAAGACTTGTCTTCTGCTGCTTGGTTGCTTCCATTCTCCCCCTTGCATTCTTTCTCCAGTGAATCAGACGCAACTTTCTACTTCTTTACTCCTTATGCATAGTTCAAGCTCTTTTGTCAAAGCTTGCAGCACCTCTGCTTCCTTCTCTTGATGTAATGAGCTCTCTTAAAAATAAGAGGAAAGTGAGGTGATTAACTATAACCCCTCTTGAGTTCTGTTGTTATAATCAGAAAATCTATTATTCTCTTTTCAGCTAAGCTTATTGTTCTGTTCCTAGTATTAGGATGGAGCTCTGTGATCACTGGCTAGCAAGTTAATGCATCTTAAACTTTCATCCTTCTCAGAGGTATGATAACTTACGGTGTACCTCTCTGTTGGAAATGCAAAGTAAAATGCTTTAGCTGAAGAATATGCAGTGTTGATGCATCTCCCTTAAAAATGGAGACTGTAGATATAAGAGCTGGTATATCCTGAAGATGTGTTGAGTAGATGGTCTGACCATAACTTCAGTATTTTTACTTAGCCCTTGTGTGTGCACTGTAAGAGCTGCCTCTGTTCTTATCTGTTTCTTTGAGGCAACAACTTTTGCTTTGGTTTTATAGTAATTGCTCAGTGGTATGAAGGAACAGTTACTATCCCAGTGGAGATTAAAATAATTTATCTGTTTTTCCAGACTAATCTAAACATGCAGGAGGTCTTCCAAAAAAGTAGACACCACTTTTGAATAGGTTCAACATCCTTAGTGCTAATCTATATTAAGGTTTTTTGAAAGTAATTTTCAAGTAGGGAGCCTGTTTGGATTACTTTGACTAGCATTAGTCTGTTTGGGGGTTTTTTTATGCTTTTAGTGCCTTGTTTCCAGGGAAGCAAAGATCATTAACCAGATGCTCCTCTAGAGCTGCAGCTTATTGAAATGAGGCTCTTGTTAAGGAGGGTACATGAATGCTGTCATCCAAAGTGTCCCCCCAGGATGGGAATTATTGGAAGGGGCAGGACAAATTGTTTTGCACTTTATTGCCAAGGGCCAAACATGCTTTTCTAGCAGTGTTGCAAAGGACTTTCAGAGCAGTCAGGCTGGTGCTGTAAGGTGGTCCTTGGTGTTGTGTATCAGCCTGCTCACAGTGTGCTAAAGGAGGTAGCTTTTACGCTGTCCTTTTAGGGGAGAGACATGTCCCTTTCTGCTGCACACTGCTAACCCACTTTGCCTTCACAGCTGGGTTTGGGAGGGGCAGAACCAAAACCAACAAATTTTCAGTTCCTAGTATCTGGCTGTCTAAAATGCATGGAGTGCTCTCACTTTGTAGTTTCTCTAACTTCTCAATCAGTTATTGCATCTGGGTGATCTTAAGTGCCGTGTGAGTGCTCACTAATAGTCATGTTAGTGATGTTATCCTAATGACTGGCTAAATTGTGTACATGCAAATAGCTATTGTCACAATTAATTGTTCAGGACTTGTAGTGCGTTATAATCAGAGGGATGAGGCTAATGATTTTGACAGTGATTTTTCTATTTCCTTTATTTTAGCATCCATGGTGAGGAGGTGAAACTTTGGTGTTGAAACCCTAGTTCTTGTTATTGCCTAGAAAAAGTTCAAGCTGTTGAAGTCTATCATAGTGTTATCGAGTTGGGTGGAATGGAATTTACTGAAAGCATTAATTGTTGAAGTACAAGTTGAAGCTCTATCTGGAGCCATTATAGCAGGCAAACATTCTTAGCAATACTTGTCAACGGCTATGCATTCTCCTGCTGTGGAGTTGATAGTGGGTTTGTGGGTAGATCAGACCAGCACACTGTGCACCATTTGAAAAGAACTTTCCAGGTTTGCTTCAAATCCAGTGAACCTTCATCAGAAGGAGTCTTGGAGAAGGTAGATGTAGCATTGCTTAAGGACCCTAGACATTATCCACAGCCCCATTATTCTTAGCACAGGTGCCAAGGAAACATGAAGTTTATAAAGTGAATACAAAATGACTGTGTGAATAAATAAAAATCTTTAAATGCTGGAGAAAAATGGAGGAATGCTTCTTCAAATTTAAAATACTCTATGAACTCTGCTGAGGAGTTAAGGCTTCCAGCCCAAGTTAGACCAAAAAGAAGTCTTGAAGACACATGGGAAAGGAGAAGTATGTTGTATATAGGAATGAACTTTTCACCTCAGTATCCGAACTGACTAGAAGCTCTAGATCAAGCTGGTTAAACTAATCAAAAGAATAAAAAAAAATTATGCTGAAGGGTAGATTTAGCAAATTCAGAGTAGCAAATTAGCAGGTCGTTATGTAAGGGAAGAAGAGCTGATTATGGTTCCTATGGTGTTAAATTCCTGTTTCCACTGAGATTCCCTCCTGCAGTGGTTTAAAATCTTCCTAGGCTTCAATTATTATTTCTAACAGACTGGTGGCCTCTTAATTTATATGCATGTTAGACAGGAAACATGCAAATATTTGTGTTGCTTGCTCACTACGTTGGTAAGTCAGCAGCTGCAGCAGTACAGCTCTTCCTAGCTTTGTGGTGGGCTTGTTTTCCACATCCTTAAGGACAATTCTTACCCTTAAGTAGTACCTAGATCTTTCTCGATGTGTATCACAACTGCCTGGGCTTGCAATTTCTGACCTTAGAGTACCATCGAAGTATTTAATTTGCATAAGGTTCTCATGCTGTTTGCTTGTATTGAAGCTTTCTTACATGCTGTGTCAGATTATAGGGTCTACTACTGTAATGACATTCCAGTCTCATGGGGAGACTTCTAGAGTAACAATTTTAATATTTAGTGCCTAAACATTTAATAAGGGAAGGAAAGCATGAAGTAGTTATGCCTGTGGTATTCTAATTTTCGTCTGCTTTATTTAATTCTTACAGTAAACCTTTATGGCTGAATCAAAATTTTGTACTCAGCTAATGGTCCTCACTGGTTTACTTATGTCAGCTTGCTTGCTATCACTTTGATACTCATTTGCAAAACAGTTTAAGGAAATTGAGTTTTACAATATAACTTTTTAAGCGAAAAAGTACACACGTAGCATGGAGCCTGTATACTGTGGACAGTAGAATATAATGGTTGTAATTTGAAGTAATACGTCATTGGCTTGTTCTCGAGTCTGAAAATGTGATACACTAAGATTACTCTGTATCTGGGGTCTGGGGGGTAAATTTTATTTTCAGTCATTTGGCCAGACTCCACGAGCTGTAGACTGTTTAAAGCTGCAGTCGCTTGAAGATATGTCTGTCCCTGCAGTGATATCCTTGTTTCCTCACCCTAGTTCTCAAGGGTGTGTTGGATTAGTGTGAATAATGAATGTGTCTAATTTAAGGGAGTTGACATTGGATGTAGCTAATACAAAATAGGGTTGGAAACAGAGTGGGTATAATGTAACCTTTGAGAGGAGATATTAATTTTTCTTTGGAAACGTATGTCATGAAAGACCATTATTACAGAGGTTCATGCCGTGGTTCTTAATATCCCATTCTTTGAGACTTCATGGATACTAAAGCTGCATTTGCCTCATCGATCCATATTTTGAATTGCTTGGCAACAGAGTGAACAGGATTGATATTTTCACTCTGCATCTGCATGCAGAGAATGGCCTTTGGTCCCTCTGTTTCCCTCCTTTCGTAACATCTTTACTGATCTGCTGCTGGTTTTCCCTAAAAGCAAATCTCACCCCTGCTAAAGGGATGAAAGCTTATAAGAGAATGAGCTTTACATGGGAGAGAGTACAGTTTACAACACAGTCACACTGGGCCAAATATGAGAATCAAAGGAGGTGGCTTAATGCCACATCTATAAAGAAAGGAGGTGGCGTGGAAGGATCTCAGCTTTCTGGTATCAGCACTTCGTCTGATGCAAGTGCCACTGTTAGAAATGAAAAGACAAGGTAGGAGAGAGCCTCTGTTTTGTTTCATAACAGCCTTTGTTTTTCTCTTCTGTGTTGACTCAGCAATGTGTGCTGGCTCATGTATAAAGTTGTTTATTGAATGAATTGAAGGTTTTGCTTTTTTGAAAGAAAAAAGTGAGTCTCTTTCCACAAGAGGGAGAGCGTGAGAAAAGCCAGAGAGAGGAAACTGCACTGTGACAGTTCTGCTCATGTCTTCGTTTTAGACCCCACAAAGGGATAGGGAGATTTTTGGAGCTGAATTCCTCCGTCATTATGCCCAGACTCACTCGAAAACAGAGGTGCTAGATGTAGTCAAAATCTAGCAAAGCCTCGCCTAGTCAGTGTTGCCTATTGGTTCTTGCATTAATTGTGATTATATCTTAGCTTGAGATGTATATCACTAAGGTTTTATGAATCAAACTTGCAGACTAATTTATTCAGCACGTCAGTCATAGTACTGATGCTGGGACTTGGAATGTAGAGAAGAAATAACAGCAGTTAGAATTCATCATTGCTTGTGTCTGGTTGGCACTCTATTACTGAACCCACTTAACCAAATGGATGTTGATTTTTTTTTAGTTAATTCACTGTCCAACCAAGTCGTGCTGATATACTTTCAATGTACTCTGACTTTAGTTGTGCTGAAGGGCTACATCTATTTTAACTATGTTGGGGTTTGTGTCAGTTTAGTTAAATCTGTATAAAAGTGAGTATTGACAAGCTTGAAGTGTTTCCTAATGGAATTTTGTGTTGTAAACTCATTTTCCTATCGTGTCAGGTTCTACCCCACCTTCTGTTTTTCATTTGGTCTTTGATGATAACATTTTCTAGGTTTACTTTTTATTTTGTTTAATAAAATCCAGCACAAGAGTGATTGAATACTAACGCTCCAAGAATCAGCACTTCCAAGTCAAGAAATAGCCTAAATCTGCCTTTTGTTTTGCTTTCATCTCTTTGCTGCAGATGTGCCTTAATAGTAGACATCTCATTCAGTTATTTTGTCTCATATAATTCTTTTTTTTATTTCTCCTTTGATAATAGCTTTGAGATACTTTCCAATCCTGTAGTATTGTGATTAACTTGCAGACCCCGTGAAAGGTGTCTGTAAAAGTTAATTGCACATACTGCTCAGCTCATCTGAGGTGAGTGGAATATAAAGCAGAAAGCAGATCTGCTGGGAATGCGTATATTTGTGTGTGACAGGTTCCTGTTGTGGATAGTGGATTAGGCATGACACAGAACGGAGCAGCAAGAGTTCCTACTCCTGCTCTGTTGATGCCTGTGGTGAGGCTGTGAACACGCGCTGCGCCCTTTGTCTGCCTGCAATTCCCTGTCTGTCTGTTCTCTAGTCTGTAACGATGATAAACTCTGCAGGGCATGGACCAATTCTTGTTGTGGTCTAAAAAAGCCAGGCACATCCTCATTAGCTACCGCTCCCTCCTTAGACTATTTTTAGTCATTGTTTTTCTCAACCAGTTGTTACTTCTATCTTGCAGACAGCAGAGACTGCCAGCTGCATGCTTAGACAGCACCCAGCACTTGGCAGCCCAGACTTGGTGAGCATCTTTAGTCACTACTGTCACTCTCTTTCCACCACAGCTCTATATTTTAGTGGTATGACATGAAGGATTTCTGGTATCACCTAAATTTTAGCTGTGGTACTTGTCACAGCTGCTTCAGTGCTGGTGTTATCAGCCATATTTCAGTGCATTTCAGGTACCAAGTTCATAAACTAAGTTGAGAGAGGTAAAGTTTAGGGCATAAACTGAGGGGCCATAGTGCATAGTAGCAGTGGTATGTAAATGAGCACACTGAGTTCAATTTCCTGAAAACTGAAGGGGGAAAAAATCAACCCTCTTTAGCCAAAGTAAAATCTTCAGTTTAGGCAGGCATATTAATTTAGGACATTTCATCCTGTATTTACAGCTTTTCAAAACTGTCAGGACAGCCTGAGGTTTCAAAAACGTTCATCCAAGGATGCCAAGTATACACCAACACAGGCCAGAACTTTCCCCTCCAGTCCTGTCTGTTGGTGGTTCTTCAGCTGTGGGCAGGAGGCGGTTTGAGGACTGGAAGGTTTAATCTGTTAGTCCTGTTCCTGCTATGTTCCTATCCAGAGGCTCCATAGATTTTTCCTAGCACATGAAAAAAGTAGATATTTCAGGTGAATGAAATTCTGACAGCTCCTATGCATGCAAGAAGATCATATCTGGTGATGTGTTGGAAAATCCCAGGAACATCTGCATTTGACTCTGTATGTGCACATCCCATTACGAGATGTCGCATATCTCTGTTGTGTGACACTTAGCTGTCATGGGATTTCTCTAATGACATGATGGGGTGCCTCTTAATGATTAAGAGCCTCTAGAAGAGTTGATTTGCCCCATGATCTGAAGTTATTGAACCTTGTGGGACACCACAAATGGCAGACTTCCAACTAGACCCTGACTACGGTTCTCTGGGCCCTGCTGTTCAGCTTGTTCCCAATCCACCTCACTGACCACTCATCCAGTCCACACTTCCTGAGTTTGCTGATGAGGATATTGTGAGAGGCAGGATTGAAAGCCACACTGAAGTCTAGGTAAACAATATCCACTGCTCTTCCCTCATCCAGCTGGGTAGTTGATTCATCATAGAAGGCAATCAGGCTGGTCAACCGTGATTTATCTTTAGTGAATCCATTCCTTTACCCTCTCTTGGGTCAGAGATGCCTGAGGGCTGGTCTTGTCAGTGAAGACTGATGTAAGAAGGTGTTCAGTAACTCTGCTTTCTCTGTACACCCTTCTCCAGGGTTCCCCTCCATTTAGTAACATTACCCTTTATTTTCCTTTTGTTGTTGATGTGCTTGAAAAAGCCCTTCTTGTTGTCTGTAACATCCTTGGCCAGATTGAATTCCAGATGGGTCTTGGCCTTCCCTGTTTCGTTTCTACGTATTCTGACAACCTCTCCATATTCATCCCAAGTGGCCCAACCCTGCTTCCATTTCCTGTGTTTTTCCTGTTTACACTTGAGTGATGACAGACAGTAATGGCAGGAAACTGTGAGCCTAAGGTAGCTCCCGTGCTGAAGAACTGGGCAGACAGGAGGCTGACTCCTGGGTCCTGTGACTCCTGCCTGCTGCCCGCTCTCCAAGAGCTCAGTCGTGCTTAGCAACTCTAGTGCTTCAAACTGAACTTCACAGTGGAGTTAGTTTTGCAAGGTAAGGGGCATGTGAATAAGGGAAATGGTGTCGTGTCTTCGAGGTGCTTAAGATGCAGCCTGTGCTTCATCTCTGAAGTCTGTAATATGAATGTGTTTGAATTATTAACTTCTAGTCCAGATAGACTTGCAATTTTTTTGTTTAATATGGTAACAGCTGCCTATTTTTATGTGAGCTTATGGGAACATCCAGTATTTGTCCAATTAAAAATAATTCTGAAACTGTTCAGATAGCTGCACCCATACAAAGGGCAGCCCAGCAGCCAAGGAAGTAGCAAGGGTTTGTGCCAAAGACCATGAAGAATTCCAGCTGTGAACAAATGTGAGAGAGCAGCCTCTGGGTACCCAAGCACTCTTCCCTCCCAGCTATCATTTCTTTCACAGCTGTGGGAATGTTTAAAAATTATGGATGGCTAGGGAGGAGGGGAAGAAAGATCACAGTGACTTTCAAATATCTGGCTGAAAGCCAGAAGCATTGTGAGCAAAGATTCAGCATTACAACTGCAGCCATGAAAGAGACTCAGAAATTACTGGGATTTATTTTTAAAGTGCACTTAATTCCAGGCTTCTTTCTCAGAACATGAAGCCCTTGTTGGCATGCTGAGGTCCAGCCTGTCCTTTCTCACTCTCCTGGGAGTATCACTCTCCCAGTCTCTCATTTTTTCCCCTCAGCTTTTATTAATAGAGATCACTTAGTTAATTTTTCACTCTCTTTCTTTCAGCTATTCCCACTCCACTTTCAGTGCTTTAGGAAGTTCAGACAGCGAGATGGAAGTGAGGAAGCTGAGTTGAATAGAGAAGTCAGGTTGCCATCTCTGAAAGATGTTTACCTGCCAGGTTATAGTACTAATCCTCCTGCCACATCTTTGGGGAGCTTTTAGGGACTTGCTTGCAACAACTGTGGTTAGTGATGACTCAAGCTGTTCTTCCTTGGGTATCAGTTTGAAATTTGCAGCCCATGTAACCAGTACAGCTATTCCTTTGGGTGTGAGAGTTAGGACAAGGAGGTATCCAAGAGATGTGAAATCCCATTGCTAGGATTTCCTCCATGCATCCAAATACTTTTTAGGTTTAGCTTGTCATCAAAAATAACTTTATAATCAGAGTTAGATTAAGAGATAATGTTGTAGATTGCTGCATATTCAGAGATTTGTTTGTGTTAAAAAAAATGAGGGAGACAAAACTTTCTTTTAAAATGTTATTTTTCACATTTCTTTGAATGGGTGTGAATTATATGGGCAAATTTTCACAGAATCACAGAGTGGGCAAGGTGGTTTGTCAGCTCCTTTGAAAAGTATCTGAGCACTAAAGAGACATTAGGATAAAAGAATGTATTTACTTCTCAGCAAATACTAACATTCATCCACCTGTATTTTAAATAGTTTCTAAGAAGATCAAGAGATTCCCTGCTATTTGTAACTTCACAACAAATTCAGTTTCACTGCAATTTGGCCAAAAATGTTAATTGCCCCATTAGATTCTGTGAAAGTGTTGGCTCGTGGACCATCATCCACCAGAGAGTAGGTAGCATGTAGTCATCACTTACCCATAAACAGTTATCATCCTTAGAAGGACCACTCCTTCCTGGCTCAGTCTAGTACAGCATTCAACGCAGCTCTTAAAACCAAAGTATATTTCTATATAGAGTTAAAAATACACATCTTTATTTTTATATAAACACGTACGTGAGAAGGATGAAAGGAACTGACTGTAAGGGTATTTGACTGAAATTAGACATAATAGCAACCACATAAGGTTGGGGGTAAACACTATTAAAGAAAGTTTTGATGGACAGAGAAGTTAAAAAACCCTCCTTCAGTGAAGCTATAGACATCAGTATTCAATTATTTTATTTACATTGTGTTTACCGTACAAGGATATTGGGAGAGCAGAATCCACTCCCAAGCAGTGAGGTGTATAGATAACGACTGCTAAAATATGAGATCAGAGTGGATTTAATCTTAAACCAGCAATGAGATGGTGAGTCAGTCTCTTTAACTGTGATTCAAAAGACAATCTTGCTACTACTAGAAAAACCAGTTTTGTTTGTTGCACCACATTGATTTGTTAATATTGTAGCAATTGAGCCTTTGGGATTAATTTTTGTCATAAACAGGCAACTGGTGTGTATATATTGTAATGAACAGTTTTAAATAAGTTGATTAGAAAGTGTGTGCGCCTCACTTCTATTAACAGCAATCCAGCTGGAGGGAAGAGCGAGACAAGGAACTGTTGCTGTGGCTTCTAGCAAGGGTTCCCTGCAGGCAGGGGGAAAGCAGGGAGTTGGGGGGAAAGATGGATTCCATGTTGTATCATTATTGTTCATTCCCCTTGTTTTCCCCTTTAAGCCCAAAATGGCACCTCAGCTGCTTTTGGTGGGAAAGATCTTGCAGGAACTGAAGGTCCTAGCAGGCTTGTGAAGAGACCAGCTCGCCCGCTCTCCCTACCACTTTGGCCTTTGGTACTCCACGTTGTTGGCTTTCAGACCGCTTCGGAATTTTTTTCTGATTTAGTAGCTAGGCCCGTGGTGTTTTCACATCCCTTTTAATAAGTTCTGCATCACCGTTTTTTCTACTCACTTTCTTGTCTTGAAGCCATGAAGTGCTGTAGGGAAGATGATTCTAGCAGAAATGATTGCGTGTTCAAGATAAGGGTCAACTTGAATTGTTGCTTATGTATATTGTCCATGGTTTAAGGTTTGCATCATGTTCTCTGGCTTATTTCTGGATACTATTGTAGATAGTAATGCTGAAGTTCAGTTTCTGATCCCATTTCAGAGCACACAGTCTTAAAGTATAAATGGATAGCTTTACAGAAAATCCCAGGGAAAGATGAGACAGCATTAAGGAATGTGTGTCAGTGCAGGACAGTAAGGTTTATACCTACTGGTGACAGCTACAGAACTGCCTGCCTGGTTGAATAGCAACTCAGCACACTCGATGGTAGTTTATAAGAAAACCCTGCATGGTATATGTGCAGGGAGAAGGGGTAAAACTAGTTCTGAATCACGTAAGTAGTTGTGATAGCCTTGCCAATCTGTTTACACTAGCTTGTATGTAGGCTGTATAGTAAGTGAACAGCCAGTAAACATTTTACTTAACCTTGCTTTTTCACGGCTAGGTCACCTAGTAATTTTGTTGAAGACTAAAACATCCACAGATGTCTGATTTTTCACAGAAATTAGGGTTGTTCTAGTTTTAGAAAAATCACTTAATTCAGACAAGAGTAGCAGGGAAAGAATCCTGTCTGTGAGGCTGAGAAGGTGTTCAGCTGGGCGTACAGCAGGTAACTGTACAACAACGTCTTAAGTTCACAGAGCCATGTAATGTGTTGGAAGAGGATTGATGATGTGAGATCGCTTGTTTTGCAGACCAAACAATGCCTTCTTTACTGCTTTTATCACATACAAATTCCTTCATAATTAACCATTCCCGGTCAACTGTGGTGGTTGCCAGAATTCATTTTTCCATAGCATATGCACTGTTTTCACATAATACATTATTTTTCATCTCCTGTGGTTTATTTTTGTCTTTGTAACCAATCTAGGATTCTTTGTTCTACTTCTGTCACTGCAGTTTGCAACACTTGTACTATCTTTACACACTCTCACATATTTCTATTTGCAGATCTTTATGAAGATGTTATCAGACCACTAAATAAAACATTAAAAGGTGTGTTTTCTGGGGAGAGAGAAAGGTTGGAAGCCTCTAAATGGAGATGCAAACAAAAATCTAGATACAAAACCAGAAGAACAGCTGAGACTAGAGCCTCATACTGTGTAAATCTGAAGAGAGATTTAACACATACTGAAGAGTTGACAGTCTGAGGCTGTTCAGAAATTGAACACGGTTTTGGAGCTTAGTACCAATGTACTAGTTTGAAAATAAATTAGTATATTCAGTATGAAAGGCAGAGAGACTGTTTCACTCCGTAAGGACAAATGAGTAAAGCGAAGTAATGCAGACTGAGAAATGACACCTGTGGGCTGTGGACCTGTGTGCAGTAGAAGAGTGATGAAGATGCTGACAGTCCTTATCAGTGAGGCTGGTGGTGTGAAGTGTTTTGCTGGTGGTGTTGATGGATCAAAGCAGTTCGAGCACAGAGAGTGCAAGTGGTTCCTGCCCTCTGCTCTACTCCACTGGGAAAAGAGCTGTCTGAGCCCCTCTAACACTCTCACTTGCAGGCCTTTTGTGAACAGAGAAGCTTTTAGGGCTTAATCTAGATACTACTGGAGAAAAGTAAAAGTGTTTTTTGTTGTTTGGTTTGTTTGGGGAGGGGTTCGTGGTTTTGGTTGTTTGGCTGTCTTTTTTGTGTTTTGGGTTTTTTTGTGGGGTTCTGTTTTTCTTTGAGTTTTTTTTTTTATTACTTGCCTACATTTTTTCCTGTGAAAGTGATGATCGCAGGGTAAGAAATCTGGGGAGAGATACCAGTTAAGGCTTCCTGGGGAAAATCAGATGACAGAGATGTTGGAATTACTTTTCAGCAAAGCAAAAAATTCATGTTATGTTATCCCAAGACAGCAAACTGTCTTTCAAGTGTGTTTTCAGTTTATTTTTGCATTGATTGCTTTTGCCTGAGCTTTTCTTCTGTTGTAGATCAGCTTTTAGATAAGAAACATATTTGTCAGTAAAGACATTGAAATGCTTTCTGCAAAATATAGTGTCTTGAGAATTTTTAATTTAGGCCAAACCCATTTGCACTGAATTAAAAACTGTTCTGATCTCCTTGAAATACAGCTTTCATTTCTTGTGTCTCTATTCTGTTGTGAAGATGCTTCTGTGGATAAAGGTACTTAAATTACTCTAGATGTACCAGTCTGAAGCTGAATGTACAATATACTCTCTTTAGTGGTCAAGGGTGAAAATAGATGCCCTCTCTGATGAACACACGTGCCTTAGCAGACATTGCCAGTGCAGTTAATATCCATTACCTGTCTTTACATGAGGGTTTTGTCAGTGTGGACTACAGGATGCATTATCGTAGCAGATCTGCAGTTCCATTAGTCTAAGCTGAAGGTGTACTGGAATGATGCTTTGGTCTTCTACCCCTGGCACCACTGGAAAAGTTCCTGGTATAAATCTAGCCCTGGAGCTTAGTGAACAGGCCTAAAGCTCTCAGCTGTGGTTTTGCTGAAAAGAAGTGGGGTAAGATCCCTCGGCTGAGGATAAATCGGGTTATGCTGACATCATTATTGCTGATTGAGAATTTGGCCCAGTGTCATGGCTGTATTTATTTATCCTGCTGCGCCTTGAAACATGGGCAGCTTTTCCTGGATTGAATAGGCCTGTTTTCTAGGTGGGACAATTACTGTTGTAATTGTCAGTTCTGAACAGAAGGTGTTTGCCTGCTGTCGTCTCTGGTAGAGGCAAAGGGAAAATAGAAAGCTCACTGTCAAATTGCTGTTTTGAGGAGGCATTATCCAAAAAAGAAGGGATCCTGGCCTGAGTGCAGGACTGAAGGGTGCAGGTTCCAGGAAAGCAGTGGTGTAACCCTTAAAGAAGATGCATACTTATTTAGGAGTCTTACAGGAACCTGGGCTGTCTCTGTTTCCTCACGTTCGTGCATGAAAGAGAACTTCTGTCTCAGTCTCTGCCCAATGGAGGGATGTGAAAATAGAAATACTGAAGTATAGTACCTTGATTCTTCTGCCTGACTGTAGCATTGAATTCAGATTCTGTTTGAAGCCAGTGACTTGCCAAGGCAGATGTTATATGCTTGAATGAGTTTAGTAAGATGATCAGGACTCTGTTTATCAGTTTGGCTTGCTTAGAGCAGTGCTCCGAACATCCAGGGAAACAGGAAGAAATTGTAATTAAAGGCAGCTTTGAAATTCAGTACGTGACTGATTTGCATTTTACTATTTTATTCCTGTTTCCCCTTCCCTTCTAAAAGCCTGGGGAGGTTTGCATGGTGAGACTGGCATTGCTGTGGTGCATTATCTATGCTTGAGATACTGTGTAGTGGCAATTGTGTAATGAGGATGAAAATCAGAGCTTACTCTGAAGAGAATAAAAACCTTTTCCCTTAACTGATGCCTGGGGCCTTTCATGGTCTTGGTTGCGCACGTGGGGCAAAGTTGTGGTTCTCTGAGTAGCTGTGCTGGAGGATCCAGTGAGAGACTGTGGTGCTTGGGGGGCTTGTCTGGGGCTTCTGACCAGTGGATCTGCTTTGTCTCAATTTCCGTTATCCTGTTTAGGGTGGAGAGTACATGTGTCTGTGCTAAACTTCTTGCTAGTAGGACTAGGGACAGAATTGCATCTATTTCCTGTGCTGAGGCTGTAAGCAAAGGCTCCTTCCCCACCCTCACACCATTTATGGGTTTAGTGATTTACTCTATTCTGTTTATCTACTGTGTCGCTAAAAGCCGTGCTTTACACTCAGCTGCAGCAATAAAAATGTGTTACCAATCAGTTTATTGTATCTCTTAACTAAGAGTTATTATCTCTTAACTAAGCACTACAGACTTACCACTTTGTCTTGTTCCGCTTTATAAGTGCTATAGCTACATCTGTCCTCATCTTGGTTTAGGTACCTGAATAATTTAATTTATTTCATTTCCAAAGTGAATTAAGAAAAATGTGACAAGGCTGTGGGATTTCCTGTTTAGATTACTTAGACCTGAAGTCATATGCTGCGTCTCATTGTGTATGTGTTTTCCCTTGAAAACCCTTATTCTGAATACTATAATTATGTAAAACTTGCAGCTTTCATTAATAAGGAACATGTCTCTTAATGCTTATGGATTTAAAATAAAGATACCAAATAGGATCTGCGAAGGCTCAGAAACCAGAAGATGGATAATAATGAAATATTCCCATTGGTCAGAAGCCCATCTCCTGATTTTGGTGGGCTGACCTGAAATTTATGAATGCCTGGAGTGGCAGCGATTCAGAAGCCAGATTGTGTTCAGGCTGGTTGACCAACATAAGTCACTGTTACTTTAAAAACATGTCATTCAAAAATCAATTAAGATAAAAATGCCTTCTGGAAACTATCAGTGGACTTCCCACTACATTGTAATCTTCTGAACCAGGTGGGTTTTCGTCGCATCACCTCTACCCAGCACATCTATCTACCCTCTGTGTCATAGGGAAACAGCATCTCTTTCCCTACCATTGCCTGTCCTGTTAAACTAGGAAAAAAAAAAAGAGAAAAGTAGGGCAAACTCTGTAGCCTTTATGCAGGGAAAGTCCCATCAACTTCAGTGGGAGACTTGGCTCAGGGAGAAGTACAGGAGCCAGGCCAAAGTTTTCATTCTGTTTTTTCAGAAGCTAGTATCCCATGTTTGTAGATTAATGCCACATAGCTTTGCAAAAGTGGCCCATGAAATGCTTTTAACTCCATGGACTTCTGGCATTTAATTCCTGCAACTTCCAGTCATTGCATTTTAAAAAAATCTATTCTTCATTGGAACATGTTTGCCTGAATGTGATGTTAGGAATACAGCCAGCAGTGCTCAAATATACTTACACATAGGCATAAATTAAACCCCATTCTTGCTATGGGACAGATAAGCATGAAGCGTCTCGGTATTCTCACATGAATCATACTTAGCTCATCAGTGGGTCCCTTGATTTAATGAAGCCATAGTATGTTAATGTTAACACTGCAGAAAAAGCTGAAAAGTTACAGGCAGCCATGCTAACTAGCTACAAGCATTTAAAAGCCTGGGCATGAGCTCCTACTTGGCTATTCTGGCCATAATTAATGATGACAAGTATGTTGGAAAAATAATTATTTTGCTTGCTTTTAAAGACAATTACTTGCTTGAGGCGAATGAGGGGGTGGGATTTATGTGGCTGTAATAAGCATATGTAGATGGCATCTTCCCAGAAGAATATTATAGCCACAGGATCTTTTTAATTGACCTGAGATTCCTTTGTTGTGCAGATAGAATTTATATATGCGGTCACAGACTAAAATGACCCTACTTGTTCTAGGGCAGGCTTAGTTCTAAACTGCTGAAAGGAAAAAAGACTGCTTTTATCAGCCCAATCAGCAACAGATAGAAATCTCTCCTGGTCACTTTGTAGGGGGGAGAAATATTTTTAAATTGGTACCCTGAGTGCATGCTCTTTTCATCTGATAATACAAGAATTGGGGATATGGAAGCAGGCTGAGGTGAGTATTACTGCAGTCATCTGGTATCACTCCTGTGTCTGGGCTTGCATAGCACAGCAGCTTTTGCCTGGCACATGGCCATGCCATCCTCTGACAGCCACCTGCCTGCTCATTTACCGTGCTGGGCTGCAGAGCCTTGGTCCCTTTCCAGCCTGGACACGGTGCTGGAGTCTGGGAGGGAGCACCTGCTTCTCTATCAGCTGCTATTCTAGAGCATCGTGTTACTTCGTGGTAGAGGGCACCTCCACTCCTCCTGCCCACCAGTCACTGGCATTCAAGGGCTATGAGAGCCACACAGTCTTATCACATGGTCTATGATCAGATCCTGTAACAATAAGGTGGAGTCTTACCGTCTTTCTCTCTTTCTTCATGCTAAATGGGCCCAGGTGGGAAATAACAGTAGAAAATCCCCCAAGGCTGTAATTCAGTGGAAAATTTCAACATGTGCAAACAACTAATGACCTTTAATAGAAATCAGGAGTTTTTGTGTTTTTTGTCAGTCATTTCACGGTTCATCTAAGATGGTAAAATCCTCTTGGGCCACAGGAGAGAGAAGAGGAACCAAAAAGCTATGTGCTGCTCACTTGCATATCAGAAAAATCTCCCTGTTGTTCCCTTTTTTAATATTGTGGTTTTTGCACAGAAGTCACAATCCCTTTCTCCAGTTTCCATCTGTAAGATGGAGAAGATGATGCTGTCTTTCAGTAAAGTGTTTTGAAACCTGATACTGAAATTTGTTACAGAAAATGCAGTGTGAAGAGTCACGGGTGCTTTTCTCCACACTACTCAGCCTGCTGCTAACAGTAAAGGTTGTGCTCTGTGCACCCTTAAGTCAGTCTTTCTGAACTGGGATCTGAAGTAGGAGAAAGGAGGATGAATAAAAGAGGAGAAACCCACTAATCATATACTAATGTGGTTTTGGTATGATGATACATAACAGAAAAATCTTAAATTTCTTGCAGTCCCAGTTGTATCTAGCCCTTTCTAAAAGCATTACTAAAGGAAGCAGACTTAACTGTGGGGGAATGATAACATTTGAGAGTTTGGATCCAATTCATTCTATTCTTGGTGTCTGCAGACTTGTGTCAGGATGGGAATATTTACCTGATTTCAGTCTGTTTGGAGAGCTGATTAAGGAAAGCTGTGCCTGAGCAACAGAAGAGTACTAAAGGATAAAGAATAAACAGTTCTCTCATCATGAAGATAGAAGGTCTTAGGGTTTCTCAAAGTAGGCTGTAGTGGTAGGAGGTGGGCAGGGGAAGAGAGACATCCTGTGTTTCATTGCCCTGGATGAGAGATACAAATGTTTGTTTATATAAGTTCAAAGTTCTCCCTGGAAACTGCAAGTCTAGCAGGAGGGCAACCTCTGGTTTTAGCTCCAAGGGCAGAGTGAGTTGGAAATGAGGCAGAATATAGGGTACTGGAGTTAAAAGCACTAGGGTTTTGTGCAAGGTCATTAAAGGGCCAGAATCTTAGGCAGCTGGGAGGGATTACTGCATTAGTCTGTATTTGACCCTGTGTTAAACTGGCAGAGAAGGGAGTTCCCTTGTGGTTGTGCTGTGGTTTTTACTGGGTATTTATTTTCTTTTTTTTTCCCTTTTTTTTTTTTAAGATTTACTGAGTGTAAAAAGACAGACTTAGTTCATCAGAAACTCCAGCTTGGTGTGTCACTGAGTGTGGGACATGTCTGCTGCCAAAGGGGAAGCTGGTGTTTTGAGGGCTGTTTGGGCATGACATCTTTTCCCATGTAGCACACGATAATAGCAGGAGGAAGTGTCATGAGGTTCAGGGATGAACTCAGAGTTTATCCTAACTGCTGAACTTCTCCTTCAAAATAACCACATTCTAGTGCAAATCTTTGTTTAGGGACTGCTGGAAGAAATTAGGAATGATGGAAAGGGCCCACAACACCAAATATTTCCAGATATCCATGGAAAGAGTTGTGAGGCCATAAATTTTGTTAAATCTGGGAGAACGCATGAGGTTTTTTTGATGACACAAGATCAGGCATTGTTTCCAGATTAAATATGGTGT
The DNA here is from genome assembly GCA_013397725.1 of Rhagologus leucostigma. Classification (NCBI taxonomy): domain Eukaryota; kingdom Metazoa; phylum Chordata; class Aves; order Passeriformes; genus Rhagologus; species Rhagologus leucostigma. The sequence goes on from VZTD01000532.1 coordinate 248,844, forward strand.
AGATTGGGCCATCTCCAAGGCAGAGCAGTAGCAAGCTTGGCCCCCCATTCCAAGGTGATGTGTTGCTGTAGCAGCTGAGTAATGCAGAAGTTCTACCTTTTGAAAAAATGCTTCCCCCTTATATGATACTGTACATCCCCCAAGTCCAACCCACAGCCTGCAGTGGTTCACAGATGGCAGCTGCCTTTGTCACTGACTCATAGGGATTCTTTTCTCATCTCTTTCCTTTCTGCTGTTCCTCTCTGCTCCATACATGTTTTAGTACCAACTAGGTTTTTACAGTATCAGGTTAACCTGACTTTAGTTTGAGGTGTGCTGTGGAAGAATTACTTATGCCTCAGATCTTGTCAGCTGATTTCAAAACTCTCTAACGAAAGAGCAGACAGTTCTTTGGTTGTTTGGTTTAGGTTTTTTTGTATGATGATACAGGTACAAGAACAATGACATTCTGTTGAGCATTGTGGGATTTATGAGTACTAAACTGTGGTGAAGTTTTTCAGATGGTATGCTGAATGGATTTTCATTGAGCATAAAGCTTGACTTTCCCAAAAAACCTTAATATTTATTTCTGTGCTGACAACAAATGGTTCAAGAAAAGGCACAGCTATGAGCTTCCTATCTTGTGGTGTGCACCCCTGGTTTTTACAGTCTTCATTATAGCGGTGTATATTCTCTTACCTTTTAAGAGTACTACTGGTTTCCTTTGGATCAGCTGCTTTGCCAGTCTAGAAACCTGACTTCAAATCCAGTCAGTAGGTTAATGGTTATAGATTATAAATGTTTTCCCTTGCTTACAGGTAGCTGCTTTTTTGTATCTTAGTGCAGTGGTGACTTGGCAGTACCCCAAAGGCTGGAATCAGTAAAAGCCAAGAACTAAAGCACCACTGGAAGTACAGATTATTTGCTTTTATGCATATTCCATAAGTCCATGGACCTTTAAAAGGCGAGTTCCATCTTTGAGTCATTACACATAGAAGGACTTGAAGCATAGAAACACTAGTGTGCTCTAGACTGGGTAGTCAAATTTCTGGCATTGTCCTTTATATTCCAAGGAATGAGGTGTTGCCTGCCCAACCAATATGCTGTGGTTGAGTGAATTAGAGGTTGGTGACTAGAAGGAGGCAAACACAGATAAATGTCATTGCCATTAAATGTCAGTCCCAGCTCTATGGAATTTGAAAAGATAGGAAGTCAGTACCAAACTGCCTTAAACTCTCTAGAGAGGCAGCAGAAGCAACAGGAATAACACTGAATTCAAAATTAGGTCATTTTGGTTGAATAAAAGGAAAAGATTTTTAGGAGACCTAAAAGCAGCACGGTAGAGTAAGGGGAAATAAACAGCTGTAATCATGTAGAACAAAGCAATGGGATTAAGCCCTGCTTCTTCTCTTATTACCTACTGCCCAAGAGTCTTGAAGTTCTTTTTTTTTTTTTTTCATTTTTTTTAATAAAAGCGTTGTCACACTGTTGCCCCATTTGAAAAACAGGGAAACTGCGGCATGGGGTGGTGGGATAACTGTCTGGAATCAAAACATCCTGAAGCAAGGTTTTTTTGTGCCTAAATGGAAATGAGGAGATAGCCAGAAGTGCCTAAGGAGGAAATGAAGAGATAACCCAGTGACATGATAGGAGATTTATAGTGTTATATTTTCTACTCGAGACAAGAACTGGTTAATAGAATCAGTTTTTTTTTTTTACGTTATCTAAACCTGTTGTGGGTTTATTTTTTTTTCTCAACATATTGCTGGTTGCTGTAGCAGCTGAGTAATGCAGAAGTTCTGCCTGAAAAAATGCTTCCTCCTTATATGATACTGTACATATTGTCATGGAAATTGTCCTCATTTCCCCCGAGCACACTTTAAATAACTCGAACAGCAGTGCTAATGAGCAGAAAGATATCTGCAATCCCCACCGTGCAACTTGACATACTTTATCCCACTCTGAATTCCCTTTGCTCATCTCTGAGCATTTTAAAGATCTGGTATAATAATTTGCTTTCTCTCTTTGGTCTGTTCATTTCGGTCTTAGCACTTGGTAATAAAAGGTCAGCTTTGGCTGAAACCTTAGTGTTGCAGCCATGCCGTTTTTTACTGCCAAATATCTTAAGAAAAGCAAATGTCTCCGAAAGGGTAAGTCATTATATTTGTGGTGTGTTTAGTGTTGTCTGTTTTGCTTTAAATCACAGTAAAGGATTTATTTTGAATTAACAAGCAGCAGAAATGGATCTATTCATACTGCCTGTCGTTTAGCACTGGGGGTTTTGTTATGCTGTGTGCAGTTTTGGTTCAAGATACAGTGTATGTTATTATCTTGCATTTTGCATTCAGAAAAGCCGACTAAGCGAGAGGATGTTTAACTCTTTAAATATGGAGCATGTGTTTTGCACAGGGATGGAATCCCTGATGTAGAACAGAACAGCAACAGAGAATGTGTGTTTGTTTTCACAGATAAGTTTAGGTAGGCAGCTGAGTAATGCTCTACTATTTTTTGTTTCTTTTGTACAAAAGGAGCATTTTATTTTCAATCTACACTGAAATAATAAGATAAATAATACCTAGTGAAGGAACAGAATATTTCCTCTTAGCATCTTTCCCATGCAGGGGTACCTGAGTGCATGACTCCACAGAGATTTTCAGCTTGCTGTTGTGAGGTTCACTTTGTGAATTGCTGTGTGGGCTTTTTCAGGAAATACTGATTTTTCTCCAGGTACATACAAAACTCTTCATGAGAGCAATCTGCCTCTATCATTGTAGAAATTGACAGTGTAGTAAACTCCTAATACACACATTGATTGTAAATTATTTTCTTCCTTTGCATGTGTCTTTATTGTGACATTTGTTGTTTAGCCAGGAGTCCAGATGTAGGGTTTACATAAAGGCAAATAGCAGTGATTTCTTGAATCTGGGACATGCATTAGTTCCAGAGGATCTGAGGAATCTGACTTGCTCACCTGGCTAATTTTATATATATTACTAGGCATTTATGTATGTATGTGTTTACCTAATATGTGCATTTCTCTAATTCTTTGTTTGAATATGAATTTTTTCTAAGGCATACATGCAAATGGGAATTGTATAGGTTTTCATCACAGGTGTAAAGTTGAGGAGAACATTTTGGAAAAAAGTTAAAGCAAACAAATTTGTATTACCTTTGTGTTTTCTTCTGGGTTCCTATTTTAAAATGGGATTGCACAAGAACTAGCAGTTGAGAGGTGATAATTTAGTTAAGCTGACTTGTAGATGCTGGTACCAACTATTTGGTATTTTGTTAAGTGAAGTGTGTACACATGTACCCAAATTTACACAATAATTCAGAAATTCTTAAAGATAGAATCATTTCAGCAAAGCTTTTATTAGAAAGAAGGAAAAATATTATAACTGGATTATTAATTTGATTGTGCTAAATTCTTTTTTAGAGGTTTGTTGTATGTGTGTACGTATAAATGCCACTTTACAAGGGGGCATAGGATGATTTTTGCTCATCTCCTGGGGGCACCCAGCTGTCCAATGCTTCCTTCCCTTATAGCACGTGCCACAGTAGCAGTGTGTTTCTAAACAGGGGCTGAGGAAAGGTGCCTGCCTTACCTGTGCCTGCAGAAGGCATTGCAGGAAGGGGCTGATGGTACAGCCAGGAAATGTAAGATTCTGCCTTTGAGAGATGACTGAGGGATGTTCAGGGAACAGCAGCCAGTTGTACTCTTAGTGAGTCGCTACCAACAGGAAAATTGTCAGCTACCTGAACTTAGGATGTTTCTTCTTGGAGCCTGTTTCTGCCAAAATCTATCTGATCTGTGAAATCCATCAAGCTGTCCAGAGTACCTCCTGAATCAGGCCCACTGGCAGGGTAGGGATCCTGATTCTTTCTGGTGCCCTCTCTGCTGGGTGCTATCCTTTTTCTTCTTGCTTCCAGGACGGTCTAGGAAGGGAAGTGCCAAAGCACTGTGTGTCTGAGTGGGAAATGCTGAGGTAGCTGAGCTTCTCCATGAGCTGTTTAGTATCAGTCTGTCACTAAGCTTGCTTTGAAGAAGCTGGACTCCTGACAGCTTTTGAGCCACTTTCCATCCAGTTACTTAAGACAATCCCCTTTAACTCCCTTCCAGAAAGCACTTCATTTGCAGAGGGTTTTACTGTCAGCTGGATAAGGACATCCTTCCCAGTAAGTAAATGTGGTTGTTCAAAGCCTCTAAATGATTAGAGTGCCCTAGGCATAGCATCAGAAACGTGGTTGCATAAAAATTATAGTAGCCACAGGCTCCAGTGGCTCTGACCTTGCCATTCTCTGTGTCCCTGACCCTGAACAGGGAAGTGGCAAACCATCAGGAGCAATGAGGTTTGTGCATGATCTGTGATCTCTTTTCCACAGGTTCAGATGGTCTACGGCCAGAAGCTGGGCTGTGGACAAGGTCATGGCCAGAAATATTAGTTGTATGGGAAACAAAACTCCTGGGTAAATGCTCCTGGTTCAGCCTTGAGAGGGAACTTGCCCAGATTGATACAGGAAGTGATCAGCAGAGATGGGAACTGGGAACTGATTCTCCGAAGTCTCTTATAGCCTGAAATCCCAGGAAGTGCAGGATTTTGTGTCTTAGTTCTTTTGCACCTGGTTGTAGCTGAAGCCTGTTTCTTTCCAAGTGAGTTTTATTCTCACAATGCACCATTTTATCTCCTCACTAGTATTCCAGGCCAGGCCACCCTGTGTTTTGGATTAATTCTCTATTTGTTTTTGTGGAGGCTGCAAGAGTTTCCAGACATGCCTGAAATGAAACAGCCAAGCCAAAGTACAGTGTTCTCTCTTGCTGTATATCCTTTGCTATGCAGACTGTTGTGCCTGTGGAGACTTTCTGTAGGTCTCATTTGGTGATACAGCCTTAACCTACTCATACCCTCTGGTAAACATGCAGCAATGACAGATTCTGGAAAGATGCAAGTAAGGGCTCCTTTATTTTTCCTATTACCAGTTTCAATCTCCATCAAACTCCTATCAGTTACATCCACACACATACCTTAAAGGAGGAATCAAAACAATGAAACTATTTATTAACCTCTGCAGCCTGTTGTTAAAACTCTCTCTTTTCTCATAAGTCTTTCTCCAATAATTTTTTTTTTTGTTTTCTTTGGCTATTCCCTGAGGACTGGCTCAATACTGTTCAAAACTGGGGAATAAAATGTCATGTAGTCATTGTCTGATCTGGCAAGTCATTGTCAATTTTTCACTTATGTCTTCATTTCTGGTGGGCAAAAAAGAAAGTTTCAGCTTCAGGAAAGCCTTTTCCACTTTAATTCAAAAGAATTTAATAATGAATGTTTTATTGCCAAGTGGTCCTTAGTCTTCTGCAGCTGTATATTTACAGGACTTCAAAGCTGGATGATTAAGGTGCAGTTTTAGTTTGTAGCCAGGCAAGCCAAACAATCTAAACTTCAAAGGAGGGGAGTGTTCTTTAATGTTGTGGGCTTGCTCTTTGTGTTCAGCAAATGGAGCTGCTGGGGAAAATGCCATGTGCAGCAGACAAGTGATGTGGCTACCACTCCTGGGAGGGGGTCTGCTGGCTGCTGCCTGAGAAGAGCAGCCCACATCCAGCAACCTCAGGATATTTGGTGGCTGACAATTAGGTCATTTTTGCATGATGTCGACCTATAAGACTTTCAGCTTTGCTTTTAGTATTCCTAAAGCTTCTGCTTCTGTGGACCTCAGGGGTGGTCATGCTAGAGGCAGGATTTGAGCCTGAGCTCTGTTACCTCTCCTGCTTCATTTTGTCTGTGCATGATTGTTTTCCTCCTCTGATGTGCTCACAGAATGGATGGTTTTATACACATTATGAAAGTTGAGAAAGGCTATCCTGGTGAAAGGAAGCATTCAATCCATACAACACTGTGGTTTGAGGGGAATAAGGTCCAGGACTGGAAATGAGGATGCTCTGCATCCTCACCAGTCATGTTGAAAAGGGGCCACTGTGATTTTGCTCTTCTGTTAATACTTCATGCAGTTAACGCAACAGTACATTTCCAGTTCAATACAGCAGAGTTAGTGGGGAGAAAAAAGGAGCTAGATAGCTCCATCATTAGATGGACCTGGAAACTGTGGTGGTGTGTGGCTTTTGTTTCAGCTCTGAAGCCCAAGCAACGTGACCTAACCCTCTGTGTTTTATTAAACTCCTTGTTGCACTTGTGGATGCTCCAGCTCAGAAAGTAGAAAAAAAGCCTCATGATGAGGCAGAAAAGGGCCTGGATAACTCTTACTTCTTGAACTGGTGTGTTATTTACTAGGACTGATTCCTTGACTAGAAATTAGTCTTAAAAATTCCTACAAATAAATTCATTCCATAGGTTTGGGATGCAGCAAGGTGCAAACATGTCATGGTGAGGTATCATGGGATCTGGGATCAAAGCAAGGCACTTGGGTGTAGAGGATGAGTCCACAGACAGTCTGGATCCTGACTGTACACTTGACTGTTTTGAGTAGTTGGAGCCTCCAGGAAATGGTGTGCTGGATTCCATGGGCCTGGAGATATGAAAGGAGCTGGCAGGACACCGCAGAGACACTTCTGTTGTTCAGAAAATGACTTGCAAAGCCATGTGGCTCTGGTGCAAATCTCCCTCATCAGTATTAAAATCTGAGTGGAATTGAGGCTTTATCCAGTCAGTATCTAGGCTTTTGTGGGATCTGGGCCACTCTCTCCACAGGGCCCTAGGATTCAGCAGCCAGAGAGGCCAGCGCTGCCAAGAATCGTGGTGCTCGAGAGGCAGAGTTGGCCAACACTGCAGTGCCTCTCAATGACCCGTGTGCACACCGCTGAGAGAGTGGTGACTTCAGCTCACCAGTTAAAGCTCTCCAAAGAGAGGAGGTGCCAGGCAACCTCTGGAGCTGCTGAGCGAAGGAGCAGCTTTGTGAGACACAATACACTCCAGATTTCTGATGTGGCTTTCCTGTTTCAAGAGCACTGCTTTGATGAGAAAATGGCCTCCTTTCCATCCTGTGCTGGGAGAACAATCGTCATGCTGTTGAGCTTGTTTTCTCTCATTCTTTGCTTTCTGCTTTCTAGGGCTGGCACTGCCTTTGCAATTGCACACAACCAACCTTCTAAACCATATTCCTTGCTTTGTGAGAAATGACGTTTGATTAATCCAGGTTGCCCGGATGTGGTAGTTGTGTTTTTCATTCTGACTCTGCTAGCTGCTAGCCAGTACCATACTGGAAATCACTGACTGTCTCTGTATCTCAGTTCTCCTCTGGTATGTAGGAATTTCTCATTGTGGCATTCGAAGGACTTTTTTTTTTTTTTAATTAAATACAGAGAAGGCATTTCTTCACTGATGCGCAATATAACCTTGGAAAGTAATTTCAGTCTCTGAGCCTGTTCTCTCAAAACACTAATGTTTGATTCTATGTGAAAAGCATATTCCGATAATGAAGAATTTTTAAAAATTTCTTTTATTTGTTAATAGCTAAAGCATACACTGAAATCACTTCTGTTTTCATATTCTTGTCATAAGATTGGTTTGCCGTTACTGTTGTGTGATTGTTCCTTATCTGAAAAAGGCAGTCCAAGCTGCGTTCGATGTTTTTAATTGGACAGAGCAGTAACAGAACCGGACTAGATGAAGCTGATCTTAGGATAATGAGTACAGTATAAAGAGTTCTTTTTCCTGTTGGCTTCCTGAGAATCAGCCTTCCTCGTATTTAGACTTTCATATATACAGGACGAGAATATCTGCAAACAGGGGCATTTGAGGCTTACAAGTGTTTAACTATGCATTTAAAAATATACTCCTTCGTTATGATCATTACAAGCACGTAATGCTTTCGTGATTAGGTATCCGGATCACCTAACTGATGATCTTAAATTAAACAAGGCAAGAGAATTAAAACCTCTCTGGAAGGCAGGAGAAGCTGTGTCTGTTTGACAAGTGCTTGCAGATTTGCTTCAGAGACCATGGATCGAGTTTTCACTTAGAGGTAACTGGCAGAGACCAGTCTTCGAAGACAGTAGTTTACTGCTGTCTTGGGTTTCTGCTTTCACAGTATGAACCATTTAAAAAAAAAAAACATTGTTCAGTGGAATCTTCTGTGTCTTTAATGCTAGAGCACTGAAACTGGCTGCAGTCACAAGCCATACAAGCTTATAGCCCTGTTATTTTTCCTTATGTTTTAGATTTGTATCCCCTTTTCGGGATTTTCAAACTCATCTGATTGCTCTTAATTAAAAAAAATGTAGAAGGGAAGAGTAGGGGGCACTTGCTATGCTCCCCTCATTCCCGCTGTTACCTGACTGGAGGTCTGACAAATCGTGCAGCCATCGGTAATTTTTTTTCCAGCCTTGCAGACCATTAACCCAAATGGTTCTTCGATTTCTAAACCGTGTCCTCCCAGCCCCCTGTGTACCACAGCTTCACTATAGATACATAATTCATTATCTGGAAAGCTGCTGTTTTAATGTAATATTAAACAGGCAGCAGCTCAGCAGGTGTCCCCAAGGTAAGGAAGGCAGCATGCTGCTGGCAGCAGCTGCTGCCTTTAGGCTTATCAAGATTTCTTTGTTTTGAAACAGAAGCTGGAAGGCTTTTTAATACGTGTCCTGTCGTTGGCTGAGCAGATCCTGGTTTCTGGCTGTTATTCTGCCTTTGACTACAAAGACAAATTCTTATAACACGTTCTGCCTGCAATGGCTGCACACAGTTCTGTGCTCTGGAGAATAGAGCAGGGTGACGAGAGAGAGGAGGCTCAGAAGGTAGGTACATGTGCCCTGTTTCCTTCTTGCATTTTTTTTTAGTGGACCAACAGGGCTCAGTGAATCTGTGCAGCAGCCCAACTTATGTCAGCATTTTCAAAATGGGCTTTCTGCTTCTATAAGCATAAAAATACTCAAATATATTGCCTATAGAGGGCATTCCAAATAGTTATGGTGATATTCTCCTGGTCTCATGCAAGTTCTAGTTCTCTGTGGCCTAAATCTGTGTAATTAGATATAATTTATGTAGTTCATACCACCGGCAGAATCAGCTCAAATGGCAATGCTGGCATGTCTACTTGAGTAGTATATCACAAGGAACATTGAGCAAGGCTTTTTAGTTCTTTGGGATAAGAACTTCATCTTCTGTGTTTGAACATCATAAAATATGATGGCTGGATTTCCCCAGAATACGTGGGTCTTAAAATGGCCATGTGTAAACTGCTTGTGCAGTGTTTCTTGCTCTGGAGGTAACTGGGGTGTAGTTATAGAGTTTGGCTACCCACTGTCATCATCCATGCTGCAAATACACTCTCACGCCAGGAGAAAGTTGGTTGCTGTACATACCTGTGTTAGCCTTCAGTACTTTTGGGGGCAGGTTCCTGTGAGTTGTAATGTCTCCTGAAGAATTTGTCTCCTTTCTATGCTTCTTTATGGAAATTCTTTTAGTTTCCCTTGTTAGTAAAGAGACTCTGTCTTTCTAGGACTGTGACCTAGCTTTGGTCAGTAGCCTTTGCCTGAAATGTAGCAGGCCTGTAAACTTTCCAATAACATAACAAGGTTTAGAGGATATTTTGGCAACACAGTGTAGCCCTCAGTAGGTGACAGTGTGCTTTGCTAAGAGACTGTGAGTGCCAGTATAGTGGAGAGGAGGCTGCTGACCCAGGTTTTCAAATACAAGGATTTCCCTTTTGCCAGCTAACCATTCTAGATGAAGACTATCAGGCCAGAACATGTAGACTACAGTGCCTTGCAGATCTAGGAAGACCAGCGAAAGTTCCAGGATTTCTGTAGGAAGGGTGTCACTTTCCTGGAGTTTGCCCCAGTTCACGAGTACCAAGATGTCCAGGTAGAAATGTTGTACCAGCTCAGAAGCTGTTGTTTGCTGGGCAGCAACAGCTCAGTGGCTGATTGGTTTGGTGCTGGTGAACTTTCTGCACTGTGGGAGTGGAAGCTTGCACAGCAATGTTTGAGGCAGTTCTGCTGTGCTGTATGAAAACTGAATAGTCCCAAACCCTAAACTGTGCTTCTCTGAGCAGTCTGCCAGAACTGTGGTCTCTAAGGTTATACACCTGAGCTTTACTCTCTGCCTCTACAACTCCAAGGTGACTTATCTCAGCTTGTCTGATGAGACGCTACCTACACGCAGGCCTTTGGCCTATGATGGAGACGCACAACTGTCAAGATGGGATGCAGTGGAAGGGTACATCTGTATGTAATAGTACCAGTGAATGTTGCAAGACAGAACTTCCGCTGGCAAATCCAGAGTCAGAGAGAAGCATTCTGTGCAACATTCCCTTGAACTTCAGAAGGAACAAGGCCACCAGCTGAAGACATCACTCAGGATATGTTGTTGTTTACCTAACAGGTTTTTTCATTTCTTGTTTAAATCTGATCTAAACCAGCATGTTTCTGAAAAGTGAGGTTGTATCAGCTAATAGTTAACCACTTCAAAGGAACTTCTATGGACATTCTGATAATGCTATTAACTGGGAGGAGTTTGTTCATTGCCAGTGAGCGGACAGAATTAGAATTGATGTTTCTAAGCATTGTTCTGGTAGCAGTTCACTGACAGTTGTCCTAAAGCACAAAGAATTGAGGCCTCAGCTTTTTGCATCAGCCCAGCCCGGAGTCCTTTAGCCATCTGCAGTTGTGTTCTGAGTGGCTGCAGTGCTGGGCCCAAGGGACAAGTATAAACTTCCCATTTTTTCCCAAAGAGTGTTGTTGTGAGAGTGGAGAGTGCTGTGTGCTACACAGTCATGTTTAGAAGATTGATTACTCAGTGCATAGCCAGATACAGGAGGAGACTGCTCTAAAACTGTGAGTCTGTGCAAACTGTAACAAGGCTACAGACTTGGATCAGAATATCCCTGGGCTCTTAAGCTTGGATGTGGATCAGCAGTACTTCCATCTGCATTGTCTCATCATTAGTATTGGCAAGGGTTTCTTCAAACTTGCCAACGTTTTGCCAAAGGCCTACAGTATATATGCTTTCGCATTTCAGTCTTTTTTGTGTGTTAATGTGACAAATAGCTTCGTTTTTTGGAAAAACAAAGTCTGCAACTGTTGAGTCCTTAATGATAGTCCATTAATTTGCTGCTGCCGAAACTGTGCTTGTAAAGCTTCAGTTACTTTACTAAAGAAGATAATAACGTTCGTAATTGGTTGGCTTGAATTTCTGCAGTACTCTGTATTCAGTCTACAGAGAATCAGAGTCTTTACAGGCTCAGCTAAAAGCTCTGGCATCTGCAGCCTAAGCTTTACCAGTGGATGGCTTCTTTTCCGTTCTTCTTAGTTCAAAGTACAAGCACTGTCTAAGATGGGGGACATGTAGTCCTTTAGAAATACAGTGAGGATGTCTTTGGTTTTGTGGTGGATTAAGTGCAGGAGAAAGAAAAAATAGGCTTATGAGGGACAAGGTGGAGGGAGAAGGTAGTTGTAGAGAGATGTATTTAGAAGGCATGAACCATTTCATTCCTGTCATGGAGCAGACCTGGCAAATGAGAGCACAACAGTTCCAAAAGAATGAAGAAATTGGATATTATCTCTCCAATATGAAATTATTAAAGAAAAATAGATAAGAATTCACTATTCTGATGTTATAGTAAATAATTTCATGTCAGAATATAAAATTTTCCTCAACTTCCATTTTTGGTGTTAAAGATTTGAAGAAATTTATGAGAATTAGAAAATTACTTGTGGTTACATGGTAATGCGTAAAAATTATCCAGTCATTTTCATTCAGATTTTTCAAAGCATGAAGTATCATCATCTTTGGTCAGGAAGGAATTTCCTCCCTTATAATAGCATGTAAACATAACCACAGTTGGAATATATAATTTGATACGTTCTTCAGAAGTGTTGAGCACTTGCTGCTTTGGAGAACCACATGGAACCATATGGCCTGTTTTGCACAGATGAGCTACTATTTTCTGAGTCTTCCATACATGTATTTGTAACTTCTTTTTTGTACCCTCAAACTAAGTTGCCTTAATTTAGATGTCTCCTGCAATGTGTCTTGTAGGGACAGACATGCAGCTCCTGCCAGCTGGCCTAAATTGCCACCTTGTGAATGTGTGGCTTCTGCTGGCCTGAGAAAAAAATCATTTCCTCTCCTTCCAAATCAGAGGTCAGTGAAATGACTCTAGGCACATAGTCCAGGCAGTTCCACACCATCACCATGAAGGACTGGGCTCATTGTAACTTTCTAGATCTGAAATATGTTGAGGAAAGACAGTAAGGGTTAGTTTTCTGGAGTGGAAGAAAGGAGGGTAAGGAAAAGCAGTCTGCTATTGCTACAAGTCTGTATACAGAATGTGCTGGGGGAAAATAAATTTCTTGCTCCCCCTTGTCATCCCCACATGCCATCACAAGGTCGTCTGCCATGAGGGGATGAAATTACTCCTCTTCGGCATCTTCCTTGCTAGCCTCCTAAACTAGCTGTGACCACATTGAAAAGGTTTCATCTCTTCCTACTAGCTTGTAGGAGCTGATAACAAAGCGATTACAATACAGCTTGCTTAATAGGGATACTGCATGGCATTGGGGACACATTTCACAAGCTCCTGTGAAACCTCTCTGTTTGGGGAGGCAGTGTGATCATTGTTAATATCTGTTCCTTTTACAGAGCAAAGTAATTGTGGGCAGAAGGTAGAGGGATTGGTACTGAGCTGTGCTGGTACAAGGGAAATGCTGCGTCCTTGAAAAAAAAAATGTACTTAGTTGCGTTCTGTGCCTGGGCTTATCTGAACTCTAAATATTGGGCTGCTGCGGTAGAAGTGGCCTTCCTCCACTGTGAATTCACTTCAGCCAACCTAAGCTGTATTTCATGGCCACAGTGAGCAGCACATTCCAGGCAGCATAGTAGTAGTCCCTTCTCTAAACTTGCAAAGAACTGAAAACAAGGAGACACAAGAGCATGGGTATACTAGTACAATAAACATGTTTTTAATGCCAGAAGTATAACTTAAAAATGACTCAACCTTTTTTATTGAAACTTCTCAAAGTTCAGATGAGGGCAGACAAAACACATTAAGGAAAAATCAGCTCAAGTAGACTCAAATATTACAAAGCATTGAACTCATGTAAGCAGGTTTTACAAGCAGGGGTTTAAGGTGAAGTTTGTGTGCAATGCTACTTACTTTTCCTTGAAGAGTACTTGAAATTATTTTTCTCCGTTCCTCTTATCTTGCATCATTTTTTTGCTTCTTGCCATGGTTCCTGGAGTGTGACATCATTTACTAGCGTTTGGCCTACCTGGAATATGGATTTTGTTTATTTCCAAGGCATTGGTTTATTTGAAGTGATTGGTAGTCTTAAACAGTTCCTCAGTTTAATTAATAGATAAGCCTAGAGTAAATAAGGTCAAGTGCATTATCCAGAAAGGTATCTCAAGGCAAGAGAGTCAAGCTAGCCAGACACAGTTTTTATTTGTAACAGGCCAAAGATTTAGTTTAATCTTCATTTCTTGCATAAAGTTTTAGTAATCCTACACTTGATCCTGACAACTGACACAGATCACTAGCCTTAGGTTTATAAGGGTTTTCTGTAGTCCGCGTACCAGTACAGAGAAGCTTTATTAGTGACTCTGTTCATGTTAAATCTTGTCAGATGTTTTAGCATAAGAAACCACAGTTCTGAGGTCTGATCTCTTTGTTGGTGCATTTTTAAAGCAGTTTAATGGCTTCTGAAACCACAGAAGGTATGGGAGCGGAGAAGAGATCACAGGGCTTTTGGATTGCTTAATAGATGGCAGTGGCTTTAGTGTGTTTGCCTGCTTTGTTTTATTCTCTGGGATGAGGTCTAAGGTATGGTATCGAAAAACCATTTATGGACTCATCAAAATCCTCTGCAGTGATTTTTACTTGGAAAATTTGATCAACTTCTACTTGTAACTACCACTGAACTTGGTGAATTGAGAAGTGCTTAAGGAAATTAGGCATTTATATTTGACTGAGAAGTCAATGAGATTTTAGTGCATGCTTGTAAATCCTGCCCTAAGAAACTGTGAACTGTGTCAATTTATGAGCTGAACTTCCTCATTACAATAAAAGGTGTTTAAGATTTCCCTTTCCTCATTGACACAACCAAATAAATGTTGAATGTTATAATCCTTCTAAACTTCCAAACTGTGGAAATGAAACACCTTTCACTTACAAATGTGCCTGTTTCTTTAGGAAAAATTGCCATTATGTTGTCCATCGGAGATGTGACACAGTGAATGTATTTTGATTCAAAGCTTGTTTCTTTCATTTGCACTCCACATGATACTAGATTCTTGTGCCTTGTTTTTTCTTAGTTTTTATGCTTTTTAAAATATGATCATGCATTTAGTCAGCTCCAAATCAACTTCCAACTCATATATTCCATATATAGATAGATGGGTGGGTGGGGATAGATGGGCAGATACAAATAAAAAATCATGGCAAGCACACGTCACTGTTTACTGTTCTGCTTAATTCCCCACAAATCATACCCATACTGGGAAAACCCCCAGTTTTCCTTGTTTTTATCTCACTCCTTGACTACTTCAGATTTTTCTTGCTGTTTTTTCTGTTCTCAGGCAGCCTAAATGGACCATTCCAAGATGAGTTTTGTACTCACAGCAAATTTTCCAGTTTATTAAAGAATAATTTAGGAAAAAAACACAGAAAAAAAAGCAGTGAAGTTTAAACTGATGCTGACGACAGGTTAACCCAGGATTCAGCTGTGATAGACAGCGTCTATCTCCAGCATTCAGGCTCTTGGAAACCTTTGGTTGGGATGGAAAGTGCTCAGGGTAGAGGTTTAGCCTTAGCTGGAATCAAAGGCAAGAAGACTGAAGAAACGGAATTAAGTTTAAAGTGTCTATTCCAAGCGTTCTTAATGAACTTTTGCTAACTCATTGATATTTCTTTTGTCTCTTTCCATAATCCAGAGATCAAGACTGGTTTTCTTTGGTTTTTTCTTCCCTGCTGTGCAAAGAAAGATTCCCCTTAACAGAGCTGCCCTTCTCCCTGACAGAATTAATCTCCTCATTTTTCACCTTCTTTCATTATCAGGGAGATCTTTGAGCCCCAAATTCTGATACTCACCTTTAAGTCACTCATAAAGAGCAGGTCAGGGAAGATGAAGCATTGCAATTGTACTTTTCAGCAGTGAGTGCTATTTTTTGTCCATTTTTCAAGATCTTTGTTGCTGCTTGTCTGCAATCAAAGGCTTCCTGTCCCTACTTGCTGTAGTACTGAGGGCAAACACGTCAGCTGGGCCTTGTGTCTCCACCAGCCACCCTTCCCCAATCCAGCCCTGAGCTGCCGTTTGCCTCCCGCGCGCTGCAGCAGCACCCGCGCACGGCCAGCTGAATTGCACTCGCTGAAAATACTACAGCTACCATCCACACCAAAGCAGTGCAAACATGTAAACAAACATGTCAGTGTATACACACACAAGTTATTGTAATTGTGTAACTTCTCAGGAGGCTCATATAATGACAATACACAAGCACATCAGTAAGAGGAATGATATAAGAAATGGGTGAAAGGCAAACCAGAGGGGGGAGGTGGAAGTAAAAGAAGTTACCTGAGCAAAGAAAGAAGCTGCCAACTTCAGAACCCAACAGCAGCTTTGCTTTGAGAATATGAAAGTTCCTCGACTTTTACATGCAATAAGGCAGTAACATCTCTCATGCAGAAGTCCAGTCCTGTTCTGCCGGAATTTCTGTTCCATGCAGACAAAAGGGCTCTAAGGCTTGGCTTCATGAGTGATCTTAAGAAGGTTAAGCTTGAGTGAATGAGGTTCAAGACCAACAAAAAATTCAAGCTTTTCCTCATTGGAAAGAGCTGTATAAAGGCAGAGATGCAGCCTGTCTGTTGCAGGTTCTTTGAACAGGAACACAGCGCAGGACAAGTAAATGTAACAAAATTATACCTTATGCTTTGCACATTCATATGAATGCTTACCAGACTAAGGATGGTTGAAAAAAGAATTTTCAGTAAACAGGGCCTTGAAGAGTAGATTGTGACTCCTGCTGCTGTTGCAGCACTCCATCTGACCTTTAGCAAGATTTAGTCCCAGTGTTTTTGTGTTTAACATTCCCTTTTGTGGGGCATGGGGAAGAGCTGAAAGGAGGACTATTTCTAAGGGTTAGGAGGTGAACGTTACCTGAGGTGAATGCTGCCATTAGCAGGTCATGGCTCCCAGGACGTATGAAATGCAGAAACCATGAGTGCAGGCATAGGAGAGCAGTTTTTACTGCTCTTTACTGCCAGCTTGACTTAGTCTGGTCCTGGAGAGAGAGCATTTGTGCGCTGCGGATGGGGGCCTGGAGCTGAACAGGCAAAGATACCTACCAGGGTACATAAAGCACCTTGCCAAAGGTACCTTGGGATCGGGGCAGCAGAGCATTCAAGTCAGCTGGGACCTGCAGCCCTTTTGATGGGGAGCAATAACCCAACAAGTCTCTTCATCTTTCTAGGCTCTTATATTTACTGTATATGCTGACATGGTTGCCATCCCCTTTCCCACTCTTCAAGTTGTTCAGTTTCTGTACACCTGGATGAGAGGCAAATAGAGCTGCCAACTTGCTTCATGGATAAGGATGAAATCCAGTGCATCTTGTAGCATACACAGGAAGCCTGCAGCAGGCAACTGAATACAGCATCCCCTGGTCATAGGCTAATGCTAAAGCAGATGGACTGTTCATCCCCAGAGTTAAGCCTCCTGTTCCTGCCACATCTTTTCAGACACTTGCATTCTATTTGTGTTTGCAGACAGTTTTATTTTGTCTCTGATCTGGAGATGAAAGTAGCTTTGAGCAAAAGGACTGGAATGTCTGCCCATGACAATTCTGAGCTACACAGGGTTTGTCTCTGAGGCCCAGTCTTGTTTATATGGAAGCTTGATTAAAGATGAGTGAGAAATTCTGTTCAAGGGTATGAAAAACTCTTGTCTGTGTTTGAAATCATTAACAGAGTGTTCTTCCCTGTCACGGTGCTGAGGAGCCAGACACCCTGTTTGATTCACACAATAGAAGTACAGCTTGTGTGCTTCAGGGTTAGAGTTCAACATCAACCATAGTAAGGGCTGAAGCTCCCTTAGTGGCAGAGAGGAAGTGGGAATTCAGTAGCTGAATATGAACTTCATCCTGCTGTGAGAGGCGAAACTAAAATTCTGTCTCCAAGTGTTTCTGGGCAGGAAGCTTTGAAATTGTTTTCCTGAAACAATTCCTAACGTCTAGTGTGTTTGAATTGATACAGTGTTGTGTTTCCAATTCAAACCTGAAATCCATGACAAGATCCTGTTTTGAGTCTGAGCCCACAAAAGAAAACATCTGTGAATTTAAGGTAAAATTCTAGACTTCTCAGAAGTTTCTTGTGAGATTGTTTCCTTGAGCTATTTGTTTGTTTGGAGAAGTTGTTGGATTTTTTGTTTGTTTTTTTGAAGAAGATCTAGATGTTTGAATTCAGCTGTTTCTCATTCTTGTAACTACCAAGACTCAAAAGCTATTGAATCAACAATGTAGAGAGATGTCCGAAGTCTGCCTTTTAGTAATCCCTGATTTTTCTGCTTGATGCCTTAAGGATGTAGTGAAAGGAACCAGCCAAGTGTACAAAGAAATATGAATAATGAAATGAGTAAAATGTTATTAAAAAAGAAAAATGTTTACAGGTGGGTCTGCGTGCTCTGCCACTGCACAGTCACATTGTGCTAACATAAGCAATTCTGAAGCGCATTCTTATTTCTAAGCTGGCCTTTGTGTGTGGAGTTGCCTTCATTTGCTTGTACTTACGTGTCTAGTCACTGCTGACTCTCCCACAGGCAGATTGTAGGGTCATGACCTTGCTCCTATTTCACGTTTCAGTGAGGAAAGCCAAACTTGGAGGAACTGTATGTAGCCTTTGGCAGAATCTCAGGTCTAGTGTGTACAGAAATCTTTTATTCCCACCCAGTTCTTACTTTTTGCAGACTCAAATAGAAGTATAATTTTTTTTTTCCCTAAATGCTTGCATGGTAACTGTGTATGAGGTTTAGAAAGCAGCTGGCTGGTCGAAAGTAACATCTTAGGCGGAAGGGAACTTGTAGTCAGGTCCCTCTGGTACAGTGATTCTTTGGGAAGATGCTGACGCCACTTTTGCAGACGTCCAGTAAGTAATCTTCCTCCACTGCTTATTGTGCTTCTTATGGCAATCTTTGTATGGGTTAATGCAGCTAACTCCACTGGATTTACAGTTTGTGATTAATTCTAGGACAAGCTTCTGATCTCTTCTTGCCCTTCACGGCTTGGGTGGGAAAGATTTCAGCTGGTCCCTTTAAACTTAAGAACAAGATGTATTTTTACCTTGACCAAACTCAGTTGTTTGCTGGTGGTGAGACCCATACAATAACTGTCTTTTTGAGGCTGTTTCATTCCTTTGAAGAATGATGGCCTAGCTTGAGCTCAGGCCATCTATCTGCCAAATACTACATCCTGAAACCCATTTCTGATGTGTGTTGAGGGCTGTGGAAAGCCTCTTTGTTTCAGTCGTATCGCCTCTAAAATATTTGATTGTGAAAAAGGGCATGTCAGTAGGTCTGCTGGGTAAGGTACAAGAATTAGACTTCACGACCTCTGCTTTCACCATGAGGCTGAGTATGTTGGTAAAAAGATTTAGGCAGTGACAGGAATTTCACAGACTGCAGTTTCCTGCTCTGACCGTTCTGTATGCAAAGGATGAAGTATGTCATCCTTGCAGTGGAGTATGGTGGGACATTGATCTGTTCAGATGCCTGCATCCTAGCCTTGAGCTAGAGAGCTGTTCTCTTCATATACCTTAAGGAATATGAATAATTCAGTAAATTAAAAAATGGGAGACTGTCCAAGAGAATGCTGTGAGGAAAAAAGCAGAATTTGGGCACATGTAGGGAAAAAGCATCATGGCTTTTGTTTCTTAAGCTGCATGACTAGTCCCTGGTGGCTGTTGTTTCTCTTCTTTACTGAAAGACTTCCTCAGTTTCCCAGTTTACCAAATTGCTTCTCAGAGAACTACAAAATACTTCCCAATGCATCTGATTTTACCACTTGTGCTTTGCAAATCAATAAACGTTCTATGAGTGTGTCAAGGCAAGAAAACAATAGCAAGAAAAAGTACTTCCTTGGCTTGCAGGCAGCTCCCAGCTTGCTTCTTTCCCCAGATTAGCAAGGATTTAAGAAGCACATGTTCTGTGTATGCTAAATCAGCTCTGCAGAAACCACAGCATACCATCATCCTGCTCTTATCTCTGAATTCCACGGACAGGCAATCTCAGCTGCTCAGCACAGGCTGGCAGCTTTAGCTTGCCAGTAGGTGCTGAAAGCCATGTAAGCGTGGAAACAACAGTGACACAACGGCTCAGATGTTATCTCCGTAGCAAAGCCAAAGGCAGTTTCCATGGTCGTGGAGAAGCTCTATCCCGCTGGGGATGCAGCTGCTGTATTGGACAGGATCAGTAGCCTTTTCATACAGAGACTATTCTAATAAAGCTTTTATGTGTTTATGTGGCACTCACTAGATTGTATCCAGCTCTGAAACATAAAATGAAGGGTGAGGGGAAGATTTAAATTGGCTGGAGTGAGTGCTGACCTAAAAATGAAACAGGAAAAGAAGGGTCAAAATGTTTCAAGTCTTGGAGTATCCACAAGGGATAGTTTTTTATGACAGCTTGAGTGAATGTGATATTCTGGTCAGTGCTTTTCTGACATGTTGCGCACCAACATTAATAGCTCCTAAAGTTCTTACATCAAGTGGAAGAGTCAGAATCACATCCCCAGTTCTTAACTTTCTTCTGAATTGGATCCAAAATTAGAATGGATCTCTTTCTCTGTATTGAGACTATAAATATCTCAGAGACTTGGGGAAAGTGGATGAGCTTGTGAGCTTCTACATCTGAAGCATTTTAAAATGTCTTACACTTCACTTGGTCCCTCTTTTGGGTAAAAATCTCTCAATATCTCAGCACAGGTATGTGGAATTAATTTCTTACTTTTCCTATAGGGTCTTACGGCCTGTGCTTTTGCTTTTCTTATTGCTGAGACAGCAGATACAACATCTCCAGGTTTCCCACACTGGAAATGCACGTTTTGCACTTCTGCTTTGATCTTCTTTGCACTTCTGCTGCAAGTGCTGCAGCACACCAGTAGGAGTTGTCTGTAAAACTGCTCAATTAAAATAATAATTTGGTTATTTTGACCCAGATTTTTGGTGTTTTTAAACGTTAGTTGCTGTCTTCTGAACTAGATACTAAAAGAGATTTGTATTCTGTCTTTCAGGTGGTGCAGGGGACCGGGAAAAGATGCCTGTCAATCATGAGGCTTTCCTGCTCATGGCTAATTCCCAGAATGAAATGGAAGATTGGGTGAAAGCCATCCGACGGGTTATATGGGCTCCATTTGGTGGAGGTATTGCAAATAGCTCACATGCACATAAATTAAAACATTTGCCTCAAGGTAAAACATATTCTTGTGATACTAGGATAAGTGTAACACTGTAAAATCACTGAGATGTCTAGATAAGCTCTTGATTGTCTGAAGTGTTTTGAAGCAAGGGATGGGGTTGACTTTTTATTTTTTCTTGCCGGGGGATGGACAGGAATGAAAGGGGAGAGCACATCCAGACTTTATAACTGTCTCAACAAACATACCACTATTGTCAGTATTCAGTTTTTTACAGCAAATTATTCGGTGGACTTTATGGGAATGAAAGATTTGTCCAGTTATCTCAATTTTGTTCCATAAGGGCAGATGCTCATTTTGAACATCCGTACAGGGAGAGACAACAAAACTTCCAATCTTAGTTAAGTTAATGTAGGGCCCAGTTGAGAAGGCAAGGCTTCCACTGGTTTCAATGGGGGTGTAGCTTGAGGAAGAACAGGTTCAGGCTAAGTGAACACCTCTAGGGTAATACAGCTGTTGACAATCTCTGTAGTTAAAATGAACAAAACATCCAGACTTTCAGTATTGATATTAGACCACAGTCTTCAAGTTCTCAAGTCAGTAGATTAGATAGGAGTTGTTTTTGTGGTTTAGCATAGAACAAGGGTTCACAGATGTTTTCTTCTGTGTTCAGTGTTGGTGACAGCAGCTACTGGCTTGGTACTGGAAACTGTGCTTTGAAGTGACTTGTGTACTACTGATGGAGTTCGTGCAAATAGTGGTTTCGTATGCAGATAGTGCTGTCAGCCTCTTCGGAGAGGTGCAGACGAAAGCGTGCCAGATAAGGGCTAGGTAATACAATTACTTTTGCTGAAATGAAGTTACTAGTTTTCCTGTATCTAGGGGGAAAAAAGTGACCTTGATGCACTAGAAGACCCAGTGTTTGTTAGTCACTCAAGGCATCAACTTTTATCCAGGTTTGTTTTTTTGGGTTTTTTGTGTTTTGTTTTAAGTGACTTTTGAAATTTGGAGTCTCTGTGTAGCAGCATTTGTTTTGTCTGGAGGAGAAACAATCTCTACTGAAGCAATTTTTTCCAAGGTCCTTCTGTCACTTAGTGGAGAAGGGTGTAGGTACAAAAGTTAGTTTGTATCTGATCTGAGGTTGCATGTGATGCTGTTGTGCTGTGGACAGAAAAAGCCCTCTACTTTCTAGTAGAAAACTGATCTACCATAATTTCTCCTCAAACATGATGATGTGCTTGTTTTACTTCCCTTCTGAATTCCAGTCTGCACTGAATGGTCTTTTAGACTGAGCTCAGTGCAGGTCATCCATCAGAATCTCAGAGCTGGTATTTCTGTGGCCATTTGTAGTGGACCTTATGGTGTGTATTTTATAACTTTGCAATGTGCATTCAAGAAATACTGTGAGGAAAAAGGAGATGTTTAGCCATGAAAAATGGTGCACTCTAGCAATAGCCATCTTTAGGGCATGGTATTGTCAGCACTTCTGGTCTCAGTGCATATTTGGCTTCATGTTTTGCTTGTGTTTTGTCAGTCTCTTGAAGTAGTTTCAAAACAAACATCTTTAAGTATTAAAATAATAAATTATTAAAAATTGTAGTATTTTAAAAACAAAAATATGAGAATGGCATAAAGGTAGTGATGGATTTCCTTTTTTTTATTTGTTTGTTTCTTTATGGGGCTAGTATTGCTCTAATTAATGGGCTAAGTTTCTTTACCTTTGAATTTCTCTGCAAAGTGGTCAGATAACGTTTTTGTCTTTTCTTTAAATGAGGCAGATGCTCTTATTCTTACACTGATTCTGGGAACTGGAGCTTTATGAAGCACCAAAAAACATAAAATGAAATAATGAGAATGTGGAAGCAAGGCAGCACAGGGGAAGATTGCAGCATTGCAGGGGGGAATACGGCAGCTTCTGTTTGTTGCTATTTTCACATGCTACAGACTTGATCTGGTTCAGTGATCAAAGTCAGTAAAGGCTGCTTTGGCTGTTGGTGGGAGCTGGCTTAAGCGCTGTAGAAGAGAAGCACTGGCGTTTGCAGAGTTGGAAAGAATTGCAATTGTTTATCTATGTTTTTTCTCTTTCTGTGGATAAAAACTGCCCGAGAACATGGGTACATGCTGGGCAGTCAGTCTAGCCATACTCTCTGCCCTAATACTCGAATGTATTAGCCTAAAGCTAGTTTGACTATGCCTGCTTTGTAGTCCAAGCTGCAAGAGCAGATTCTTATGCTGTGACCACTTCTCTGAGCTGGTGAAGTGCCAGCTACTGTCAGGAGTGGTCTTCTACCCCCAGCAACCGTGTGGTCCCACCACGCTTCGTTCTGCTAATACTGGTGGTTATGAGCTGTGCAGTAGGAAACGACCTGGCAGGAAAATAAAGGGGGGCATGATTTTTGTAGGTAGATTGATGCCTTGGCCCTGCTAACCATGCAGCTGCAACACTAGTAATTCCAGCACAGCGAGGGCAATGGGGAGACACGATGGCGTGGAAGAGGGCAGGCTTGTTCATTCTACCTGCAACCCACACATAAACTGGCTTAAAGAAACCATGGAGCTGCATCCTCAGTTTCTGTGCACTTCACAAAGAATGTATAGGAAGGTCAATAACTGGGAAACAGTAAAGATATTCAAACCATTGTTCCCAAATGGTTTTTAGCCAGTTTGGGGAAATGATCAAACCTACACCTTCTCCATCATAACCAGAGCAGGACAGATTCTCTGAGTGAAATTCCAGCTTAACTCAAATGTGGGAGGACAATAAACATAGCTGTCTCTGTTTTAATTGAATAATTTGAACTCTGCTTTGCCACCGCCACTAATTTGAGAGCCAAGTCTTATCTATCAACACTTTTTAATATATTAAGCTAAAGGGAGGAATTAAAAAGCAGGCTTCATTATTAATATGCAAATATCCAGCCCTGGAGAAGGTTGATATGGTGTAAAAATGAATTATGCCAAGATAAAAGGAGAGGCTTAACCACACTTTAATCTTTGCTGATGTATTGAAGAAACATAAATAAAAGAAGGTTGAGGGTACCTTCTTGCGTGTTGATGCGGGCACATGAACTGTGCTTAAAGGTGAACAGCAAAGGCTTCTTAAAATAAAACAGAACACTCCCCAAAGCTGCTGAGGATCAAAAATTACTAAAAGAAGACACAGGTTTAAAAGCCATATGGAATGTGTTCTTTGAAATACACTTCAAATGTGGCCTTAAAATAAAAGCCTAGAGTTCCTAAGTCTTTTGAAGAAGAGCTGTCTTGTTGATACGGAAAATATAATCTCTAACAAGTTTCCTTGAGTTTCAGGCTCCTGAATTCTTGAGTCTAGTACATCTCACTCAGAGCAGAAGATTTTGTGTGCTGAGATTTGAGAGTACTCCATACATTTTGATTGTCTTTAAGAAAGAAGTTTGTCACAATGACTTGATAAAAGCGAGTTTTGGAGCACATTCTGACAGAGGGTGATTGAAACTGTTTTCTATGATCCTTCTTACCTCTGTGACAAACAAATTTTGCTACAAGTTTGCACCACTGAAAGCTTATATGGAGAGTCCCTCTGTGTCCTACAGTCCTACTGTTCAGTGGTTGCTCCTTAATGTGAAGTGCTTGTAGCAGTACCACAGTGCTAAATCAAAGGGTTTGTGGTCACAGGCTTGGGTGAGAGTGACCTTGCCCTTGCCCTCCCAAGCTGAATGCATTGAAAGTGTTTGGTATAGGTGGGGGAGAGAGGAGATCTTAGACTGTACACGTGTGGTGGGACTGTACTTCTAGTCTGAGGAGGTACAGACACTGCAAGGAAATTCCTTTTCATGTGCCCAGCTCTCAGTGGGCATGCCTCCTTGTGTCTGTCTTGCATCAGCTGTAAAACAGTTTGTCTAGGACTAAGTTTCTGGCCATGAGATACAAAACCTCAGCTTTTTGGTGCCCGAGTTGAATGCCAAGTGGCATAACTCTCTCACAGCTCAGCACACAACCAGCACAGCATGGGGACAGAATCATTCTGTGTTAATCTTGATTTATGTTTGTGTTTGTTTTCTTCTGTTTACGTATTCTGTCTTGCCATGAGCAGTTCCTCACTTTTCTGCCAGAAATACATGTCTCAGCCCCTTTCTTTCTCCATTACTTTATCCTAATTTCTCCTCCTCTTCATCCCAAGCTTTCATCAGTTATTTGTGATGGAGGGGAGGTGAAGCACTTGGAAGGGATGTGTTTCCCTTAGGCAAACATGAAGAGCTTTACCCTATGACAAAGTAATTGTGTTGCAAGAGCTCCATGAATAGTTTCTCTACTCGGGAGGAATAGTCACTGTTAAACTGGTGGGGTCTGAAGAAGTATCCATTGAGGAAGCTGTTCTACTGTCATTAATTCCAGACCTCCTTCCCATATGGAAAAACCATGATGTGTGCATTCTTTCTTCTTCTGCCAGCAAACAGTGCAGAGAACGGGGTTTTTTGGGAACCAGGGTCCTGTGCAATTATGTCTCGTATGAGGGGAGATGCGGGACAAGTGTCTGAAGTGTAATTTAATTCTTGGCTCAGTGTCCTTATGGGTAGTGGAAGACTAGCTCTACATAGGCGTAATTAGGAATCCTGCTTTAGATGAGTAAATGTCTTCGAGATAACATCTGCATGACAGCAAACATGACTGTTTTGAAGGGTCAGATATTGATACTAGGTCCACCAGGCATGTCCACCAGGATGCCAAACTATTTAGGAGCTAGGATACGACATTAAGTTTCAGGAGTCTTGAGTTTTAATTTTTCCACCTGAGGTATGGGAATTTTCCAGTAAGAGCATCATAAACCTAGAGCCGAGTCAGTGAGTTTAAGATGCTAAAGTACCACTGAAGAGGTATCAGTGAAGAGGAGGAGGGAGGTGGCTTCTGTTATTTTCCCAGTCTGAAGACAGAGAGGTGGTTTCTACTCCCTTTCGTCTTAGAGGGCTCCCTCAGACAGCCTCAAGTAGGATTCCTGAGTGGGTCAGGAGGAGCCGCTTCAGGAGGTGTCAGGGTGGGCTTCCCTTGTGCAGGCTCCCCTAGGTGTGTGGGGAGTGGCACTGGATGTTTGTTGTGCCTGATACCTGCTGTTATCTCTACACCGAGATAGCTGGCGCCTGATGCAGCTTATCAGTGTTTGCTCTTGCTGTTGTCTAATGCTGGGAGATGGGCCCAGCCAGGGGAAGAGGAAGAGAAAGATGATGGGGGTTAGGAGGTCAGGTATCTACCCAGGACTAGGGATGCCTGAGTCATCTGCGAGGAGGTGCTGGGTTAGCTTTTCCCCCAGGCAGAAGTATCCCAAGCAGATGGTACCCCTGTAGATACGGAAACTAAGACACAGTAACTAAAGTAAGTTGGGAGTAGTTCTTGCTGCCAGAACTGTTTGCAACAGAGAATGTTTCAAGATCTGTTTCTGAGACCTGATTAAGTTCTTTTTTTTCTAATGTATCTCTGTCAGATATATCTGGGGCTTCTATTACTGCTTTACGACCAACATATTTTACCATCACGTTACAGCCTTGAGGTAGGGAAAGGCAGTTGTCCTCATTTTTTGTTAAGGAGGAATCTGAAATATTGAGCAGTCAGATGACTTGCCTGAGGTGACAATGACTATCTGTAAAAGAACCACTCTGACGGCATCATTCTGCAAGGCAAATAAAATAAAACCGTGGACCTTGACCATAGGGATATGTTTGGAAGAATGCCATGGGATATGATCCTGGAGAGAAGAGGGGACCAGGAGATCTTGAGGAATTTCAAGGATTACTTCCTTCAAGCTCAAGAACAGTCCTCTTGTGCAGGAAACCAAGCAAAGGTGGCAGAGGTCTGCATGGATGAACAAGATGCTTGTGACAAAGTTCATTAGCTAAAATGGGAGCATAGAAGTGCAAGCAGGGACAGGTGATCTAAGAGGAGGAATACAGAGAAATTCCTGAGGGTGCAGGAATGGACTTAGGAAGGCTAAAGCAATCTCTGGAGTTGAATCTGGCAAGGGATGTGAAGGGCAGTGCTGGGGCCAGTACTGTTTAACAGCTTTATTAATGACCTGGATAATGGGACAGAGTACAACCTCAGCAAGCTTGCAGATGATATTGGGAAGACTGATTTGTGCATCAGATGACCATGTCATCATTTAGAAGGGGCCTCAGCAGGCTGAAGAAAGGTGTGAACAGGAACCCCATGAAGTTCAGCAGAGAGTAATGCAAAGTCCTGCACCTGCAGATGATGAACGCAGACAACAGCACATATGGGGAGCTGACTAGAAAGCATCTTTGCATAGAAGAACTGGGATGCTCTTGGACAAGTTGAACATGAGCCAGCAATGCACCCTTGTGGCCAGCAGATTCCTGGGCTGCTTTAGGAAGAGCATTTCCAGCAGGCAGGGAGGTGAGCCTTCACCTCAGCACTAGTAATTCCACACCTGGAATGCTTTGTCCAATTCTGGTCTGCCTGGGACAAGAAGGACGTGGGATTACTGGAGTGAGTCAAGTGAAAGGCCACTAAAATGATTAAAGGATTGTGTAAGTAAAATGCTAAGAGAAGCTGAGGAGGCTGGGGTTGTTTAGCCTAAGGAAGAGAAGATTCAAAGTGGTTCTTATCAAGGTTGGTGTGTAGAAAAATTTGATGGAAGGGTCTAAAACTAAAAGCAAAAATAAAGCATTTCAAGGTGTTCCTTACTGAGTTTTAAAGATCTTGCCTGTAGAAGTCAGATCCTGCCCCCCTTTCACCTCAAAAGCTGCTGGCTCAAGGCTTTCAGTGACATTCAGTACCAGTGCCCAGGCTGGTCTGGGCTCTGAGTGGAGACCATGCAGTAGCTTGGTCGTCCCAAAGCAGAAATGGGTGTTCTTGGAGTGCTGTGTCAGGGCTCCTCAGGGGAAAAGTCCCCCGCTACTGGTTTCAAAAGCCCCAGGCAGCAGCATGAGTTCTGCACTGCAGCACTATCCCCCGCTGTCATCAGCCAGCTTAGTTCCAGTGGGTTCTGAAGGATGATGCAGTTTGGCATCAGGTGAATGAATTTCTAGTGCTTTATCTGTTACCATGGGCAGTCTGGGGCACCAAAGAGCAGAGACCCAGAGCTGGGGAATGACAGGCAGATTCTCAGTGTCTCTGTTCAACCAGATTAGCAGATAGCGGAAGAACTACAAACAGAAATCAACTCTGTTACATTTGCAGGTGAGCAGGGTAAAGCTTTTAATGGGATTTACTTGATGGAACTTCTTTTCGTTAGGAAAGTCTGATTTGATAAAATGAAACATCATGTGGGTATGTTTTCATTTTAATGAAACTTGTGCTAGGAAAGGTTTTTTTCAGCTCAGGCTAGAATTTTTAATACAAGCTAGCCCCTGAAATGGTCTTGTTTTCCAGAGGTTGTATAAGCAATTAAGATGTAAAATCTGTCTGAAGCCCTTTCCTCAAAAAAAAAAAAAAATTACTTCGAAAAGGTCCTGGGAAAAGAGAAGATTGCAGGAAGGTCTGATGGATAAAATGACACACCTAAGGAGAATCTGAACAGTTGCACAGTCATGAGGTTTGCACCAAGAAAAAAATGTTTCATGCAGAGCACAATTGAATTGTGAAACTCATTGTCACAAGATGCAGAAATAAAAAGAATAAACGGATTAAAAATACAATTAGATGTGTTCATAGAAGATAAATCTACCTGGGCAGTCAAAGAAACATTTCTGGAGATAGTCACTAGCTTAATATGCCCATTTCACAAAGAGCAGTTCAACTTTAGATAAAATACAATGGAGCTTGTGTTTGCTTTCCTCTTCCCTTCAGCTACTAAGTGCCATAGAGAGTTGACAGTGGCTGTGCATTTGTTATATTGTTGGTGGCTACTGCCTGTAGCACAGTCTGACCAGTACCACCCCCTACACTGGTGGTTTCTCAGTGAGACTATTCCTGTAATCATTAGATTCATGTTTGACATTTGAGAGCTGACAGTCTTTAAAACACTGGTGGTTCTCACTGCGCGTCCTGGCAGTGTATTAATGGGACAAACGTGTTCCTGTGGTGTTTCTCAGCTTGCAGGCAAGTATTTTAATTTCTATGTATTAGTCCTTTGATGCATGTTATGAGAATATGTTATTACTGAATGAAAGGGAATGGTAGCCTGCTCCTTGCTAGTTGCAGTTTTAACCATTTAGGAGCTGAGAAGAAATAATTTCACCCTGTCTCTCTTTTCTTATTTTCTTTCTAATTTTACCCTTCTCCCATCCACAGTTGCTCCTTTTTTCTTCTCCTTCATCATCATGTGATTGGACTTGCAATTTTCCCTTCATGTCTTCTGAGATGCACGTTAGAGAAGGGAACATTCAGCTCTTTACCACTTCTAGAAGTGTTCTTTAAAGGCTTGCAAATTTACTGAAGTTTTACCTATTTTACAAATAAGAGCTAAATGCTGCCCCTTCCCCAAGCACAGCTGGTCAGGTTCAGCTGTTGTTGGAACTCAGACAATGACTTTATTGCTTGGGTGGTGAAGCTGTAAGTTGGTGAGGATTTTAGGTGGACAGTGGAGGATAAAGATAAATATATGGGAATCAGGTAACAGATTTTCATCACTGATTGAGTTCAAGGCTGCAACAAAGTGAAACCATATACAATTGACCTGGTAGTGAGTTTTACAATTGAAGGCTAGAGACTGACAAAGGTATTTATGATGAAGTTTGATTTGGATAAAAATCCATGTGTTCAGTGTTGATCCTGTCTGCATCTCAATGAATGATTGTGCTTAGGTTATCAACCCTGGGATATGGGAAGGCTTGGGATATGGAAAAGCTTCAGGACATAAGCTTGTTTGGCTTTCTGAATGGATAAAAGTGCCTAATGTGCTAAATGTTGGCTGTGAGTCTGGATCGCGGTCCCTGCCAGGTTCCTGGATGGCCAGAAATCCAGGTGAATAATTTTATTCCATACTACAGGTTATTCCAAACTAGAAGTTTTCATTTAAACCCACAGCTGGAATTCTCATCCATCTCTAGTGATGAGACACTGGAGGCAACAATTACACTATATCATAACTATTTTTCACTAACCAACACCCAGAATTTTTGTAAAGCTTTTCTGTGCAGTGGGGGCATAAAGAAGCAGCACCACTTGAAAGAGATGACCTGCTGATCAGATGCTTTCTACAGACATAGCTTCAGACAATTGTATAGAAGCTGTCTTTTAAACATAGAGAGACATATGCAAGAGTCAATAAGTAAAAATTTCTGTAGAATATGATCCTAGGTTGTGCGGAAAAAAAAGATCTCCGAGGCACGTTGGTCCAGATCACTGCTTGCCAAAAAGGCATTTTTTGCTGCTCTTGATATTTTGTTCTCTAAATGCTCTTGCCTTTGTTTAGAGAGAAATAGAGCAATAAACACAGGAGGTTGGCTCTGGAGTAAGAATTCTGTGGTTAAGTGATGTTTAGGTCTGTTTATCATCTTTTCTCTGTGAGCGCAGTTACAATCTCAGTTTGGAGCATAAACTGGTCAGTCCATCACAGGGTAATTTACAGTGCTGCTTAGTCAATTCCTTTCCTGGCACATTTTAGAGATATGGGAAGACACATCACACAGGTTAAGAAGAATCTACTGTGGCAGAAAGGTGAGCATAGCTATTTGCTAATCTTTAACCTAGAGTGAACTGTTTTATCAGTCAGTAAACAGAAGCCTGTTTATTCTCAAAAGATTTAATTTCGCCAGTAAAGGTTGAGACCCCAGCCCAGAGCAGGTGAGGGGTGTGGGGACATAATTTTGTTGAGAGAAGGATCTGACCAAAGTGTTTGGAGAGGGAGGAAATGGGAGGGGAACATTTCTGTACAGAACACATTTGTGCTAACCCTAACCCTGCTGGGTTCAGCTCTGTGACTGATCACCTCTAGCCAGTTCATTGCCAGCTTTCAGCAGATAAAAGATGTGCGCAGGTTTAAAAAATGTGCCCTGGGTTAAAAAATGAGTCTGTACAAGGTTCAACCATCTTGAAAAACAGGGAACTTCAGCTATGGTTCTGACTTTGATACTAGGCCCTTCTGTACAAATAGAGCAATTTCCTACATCTGAGCTCCCTCAGATCCCTGCTTGAGTGTACCTGTATATTAGCTAATCCTCTAAGACAGCATCTAAAAATACACACACCTCATGGGCACTTGCTAGAGCTGTGCAAGCCAACAAGTTTGCTCACAATCCGAGATGAGGAGAAATACTGAGTTCATGCGGGTTCACCATTCCTGTGTCTTGCAACCAGACATAAGACTGAATTTCACCTGAGTTAGATGCCGAGCCTGAAACATGCCTGAATTTTCAGAGATTGTGTGATCTATAGTGAACTTCCCAGCCAATCTCGAGGCTTGTAGTGATGTGTAAGGGCAGATTGCTTTCTACCTGTTCTGGTACCTGCAAAAAAGTAACTGCAGTGGTGCTAGCTCATGAGAGCAGTGCTAGGGCTCTCTCCTTGCAATGACACTGGGAAAGAAAATGCATCCAGCTCCCCAGCAGCAAGTTCCTGGGAGATGTAATGTCTGAACAATTTTATAAACCTAAGCTGTTTTGTAAAAAATAAGAGCTGCTAAACTTTTCTACAGTTAAACAACTTCATACCAGTGGGGAAAGAGGGAGTTCAGTCTCCATTACCCCTTCTGTCTTTGGCACATGTGTATGGGGAGATCTCCAGGTGAAAATTTTGATGGTATTTTATATGCAATGTGGCAAATTCTTTGGATTATATTGCTATTCTTGCAGTATCAAGTATACTTCTGGAGTCTGCAGCCCCTGCAATCCAGTGATGATGTGTGAATCTTGGATTTCATTTTTGACAAATGTGGTTAACAGAGAAAGCAGGATCCAAGTGTGACGTGGAAATTCAAAACACAGAAGAAATATTTTATATATGTATATCTTGTGATTTTTATTCCAGTTTCATCGTATTCTATAGTCTAAGTCATGAATTTTAGCACCATGTTTTTAAAAGGAATTAAGAGTTTCATATAATAAGACAGGTGGTACTTGTGGAGTATTAGTTAGCACAGTGTTGCTGTCACAGGACACCTATAGCTGCAGAGTTTCCTTGTGCAGGGAACAACACTGAAGCAGCTGCCATTTTCTGCCTCACTTCTGGTGCTTACGTGAGCAAGCATGTGCTCCAGCTTTTTCCTCTCACCAGAGAGCTGTGTTTGCTCTTTGGAGAAGAGTTTGCATCAGCTTCATCACCTCATAGCATTTTAAGTTCTGCTGAAGTCTAATCATGCTTTGAGTCATGCTGTGTCCTTGGCCACAGAGAGGCTGTGAATTTCACAGGTTAATTATACTTTGGGTATAACGATATCCATGTTCAGCAGAATGACTTTCTATTTCATTGGATACCTCCTTGTTCCTGTGTTTTGAGAGATGAAAAACAGAAATGGAGAAGTAAGTGGAAGAATAAAAGTCTGCATTTGCTATCTCCTGTGCTCCCATCCCAAACACCAAGTCCTAGGCTCCATAATGTTATTAGCAGATGTGACACATTTTGAGGTATTATTCCAGGAAATAGTGCCAGAAATTCTGGTGATGTCTCAGCCATTTAAAAGAGGATTGGTCCTGCTCACCAGTTAACATTGTGGGCTGGCTCTGCCTAGCCTGCAGCCTGCTGTGTTCACCACGAGGAAAGAGAGGATAATAAAAGAGTGAAGAATACTCAGGACCTCATTTGTTCCTTTGGTTTAAGGATTTCCATCACTTTCTAAATATTCTTTAGTGTGTTTTAAATACTGTCCGGTATATTGACTGTGCTTCTGGTGTCTAGCTGTGCTGTACCATGCTGCTCAGGGTATACCTTAAATAGCTAAGGAATACCTTACTATTTTGCCAGTCATAGAATATTTTGAATTGGAAGGGAGCCACTAGGATCATCCAAGCTTCTGGCCCTGCACATGACAGCCCTAAGAATCACACCGTGTTCAAGAACTGAAGCTTTTGATCCTGGTACTGCCTTCACTTACAGTGAGAGGCATTCTTTTCTTCAGGAGCTTTTGGTCAAAACAGAATATAGAGAAGTTTATTGTGGGACAACACTGTCTCACTGACTAGAATCTCATAGCTTATGTGCTGGATCAGTATATTTTTAGACGTGTGTTCAAACTGGGCCATAGTGTAGCTAAGAAAGGGGTGGGCCACTTAGTTAAGGTGAATGTGCTCTATATAGTAACCACAGAGATTTTAATGGCCAAAGCAGATGAGCAGCTGCAGACAGATATAACTTTTTTTGGTTGGTTTTTTTTTTTTCCTGCAGAGGGAGAAAAAGTTAGCTAATATTAATAAAATTACTCAGAAGCTTGGTGTGAGGGTTTTGGGTGGCGACTGCTGCAGATCTGCAGTCACATGAGTGCATTTTGTGAATGGGATGGAGGCCTGACCTCTGTATAACTGCACAGGGCATTGCATGGTAAGCATTTTTGTTAATGACAGGCTTCTTACCCTGAGAGCAGGAGCTGAGGGAGGGGTGAATGTTTTCCTGCAAGTAAAGTGGCTATGTATTGGTTCACATGTAAGAAGTTGTAGTCCCTTCCCCTACCTGTTATTCAGCTGAGCTATTAATTCAGGCAACTTCTCTGTAAAGAGCTAAAGCAGAGGTGGTAAGCACCAAAAAACCTGCACAGGTCAAGGAGCATAGCTTTTCCTAAGCTTTGTCAGACTTTCCGACGTCCCAGAGCTGTGGAGGTACTCTCAGAGCATGCTAAGGCTACTGTGGGGAAATGTTCCCCTCCAAAACCAGGTTGCTGCTGCTGCTGCTTTGCAAGCAGATGGGAGGCCAGACCAGGGCACCAGGTTGCCTGCAGCACAGTAATACTGCCTGTATCAGGAAGGATCCAGAGTGTGGCATGCAGACAGCAACTGTTGCTCAGCTTTTCCAGCTATCTAGAATAGATCTGACAAGCAATTAGAGCATGAATATATTACAGAGCCGATGGGGGATGCCTTTGTTAAAACTTGTGACCCATACTTAGCTGCTGTTTACATTGGCGGCTGCTTCGAGGGTGGGCAAGACCCTACCTGCCTGTCTTTCTCCTCTCTCCTTCCCTGTGCGGATCGAGCCGGGGAGCTCTGCATCTCATTGGATATTTCAAATGCTTTCTGCACAAGTCATAATTAATGCCGAGTTGTGGAGCTAAGACCAGATGTGCTGCCGAGATTATCTCCCAGGGCAGACCGGCTGCTCTCTGCTCTGTAGCGCTGGGTGAATGGAAAGCTGCCAGTGCTGGGACTCAGAATGTGTCTGATGCCT
This sequence comes from Rhagologus leucostigma, assembly GCA_013397725.1. Classification (NCBI taxonomy): domain Eukaryota; kingdom Metazoa; phylum Chordata; class Aves; order Passeriformes; genus Rhagologus; species Rhagologus leucostigma. The sequence goes on from VZTD01000532.1 coordinate 282,419, forward strand.
GAAGTCAGGACTTTCTTTCTCTGCCGCTCCTGCTGTCTGACACTGCCTGGTTTCTGCTTGAAGCTCAGCGCCTGTCATGTAGCGGAGTGCTGCACAAGAACGAGAGGTATGAGATGATTTTCCAGAGTTTAGGTTTGTTATGGTTTTCTTTTGCTAGCGGAAGAGCAGATATTTAAATGTAGCCTTAGACAGAGGCGAAGAATCTAAAATAGGAGCTGACTTTACAAAGGGGGAAGGAGTGGTAAGGACACAGCCTATGGCCAAAAATACTACTGGATATCAAGCTAGCATGTGAAGATAGTTCTGGGAAGGAGTGTTTCTCTTTGCAAATACACAGAATATTTAAATGGATGTATGTGGATGACAGCAATCAGCTTCTAGTATATGGACACTGCTCTTTCTGTGAACGGAGCCAGAAGACACCAAGTTCTACCACAGACCCATTTGTGTGACTCTGAGCAAGTTATTTAATCAGTTTTTCTTGATTCCTAATTGTCTATTGCTTCCTTTCTTTTCACCTGTTCTTGCATTCTTTGTCTGGCTTGATTGTTTAGTTGTTCAGAACTATATTTTTTTAGGTACATGTGGCTCCTACCATGAAACTCCTTTTTCTGTTGCTGCTGCAGTAATTCACATAGTGTGTACTTGGGTGGGCTAGGGGAGAGGAAACAAAGATTTGTGTGTGTTTTGTGCTGTGGAAGCATATGCATTTCTGAATGTCTGCCCATGATTTTTTTCTCAGTGCTTTCATGTGTGAGAGGGACAGATAAATGGGAACTTAAGCATGAAAGTGGGAAGGTAAAAGCAGGCACTTACCTGTGCAGGTGAGCACGTACGCAATCTTTATATCCATAAACTGCCTGTCTGTGAGGCACCACATGCATGCGCGGGTGTACGTACTGTTGTATAGCAGCATCCAGGTGTAAGCCTGATTATCTTCCCACACATCTTCTAACCTGTGTGTAATAAGCTGTACATACAGCTGACGTAGGTGTGCCTGGACTTTTCACACTTTAAGCAGATGCGGAGTCCTTAGTCCTCCCCATGAAGAAAATGTACTCAAAAACTGACTTTTATCTCTGTCTTTAGCTTATTTTGGTTGAAATCAGAGCCTCTGATGAGGAAAAATGTAGCAGAGAGCATATATTTTCCTGCCCACTGCATGTCTGGACAGCACAGCTGAATGTATAGGCTTTGTATGCCTGGAGCTGGTGGGTGAGCTGTTCAGGCCAGGACAGAGAGCCTGTCTGTGTCTTAGTCAGTACATCATTCCTGGCTTGCTTTTTCCACAAAGAATCACCTAAATCTGTAAAGAACAGAGGCAGCTTGTTGGAGTAGAGGAAGGAAATTCTGTAGCTCTGCTAGCCCATTTTTTTAGTATCTCTTGAATCTTTCTGAGACTAAGGATGTGGTTCCAGGCATGCTAGAGTTTTTTTTATGATTTGAAACCAAACAAAAGGGCCTAGCTATAGATACGGTGTGACAAGGAAAGTTAACCCTTAGGTTGCTACTAAGCTTTTGGCTTTATTTCCAGCTTAACTCTGTCTGGAGTGTGACTGAATGGCACTGGCTCCCCTTCTTTAGAATGAAGAAAAAAGACTTTAATGTCTTCCAGCGGGATCATCAAATGGAGTGAAGCACTGCCAAGTTCAGTCTGAGCTGCAGGGCCCAGTGATTAAAAACAGGCCTGTGCCTTGAGGAGCCAGCAGATGAGGCTGTGTGTGACTGGCTCCACATTGCTTCTCCTTGAAGGCAGGGCAGTCCCTGTCCAAACTGGAGATGCGTCATATACTGGTAGTTTCAGGGACATTTTACTGCATCACTTTTACACGCTCTGAGACCTGATGGAAATGAGACGAAAGATACAGAGCCAGCAGGACACCAGTTCCTCAGTTTGCCCTGTGTAGCCCTGGGAGACTGAAATAGGCACATCTGCGAAGTCTGTTGCCAGTGTGACTGAGAGGGCCCAAGTGATAATTCTCCTGAACTTCATCAAGGCCCCCCAGCAGATGCCCAGATGAAAGATTTCTGCGAGCCTGGAACTGTCAGCATTTCAAACTTGCCTTTGACAGTCCCTTTCCAGCCCCAATACAGAGATAGCTCTTGACTTGCTCTTTTTATGAACCTTAGCGCTACTTTTCTTTTCTAAGCCATGGACAAGTTCTGCAGCCACTGCACAGATGAACAATTTCAAGGCCAACTTTCCAGTCCCACTAATTGCAACTCTGTGCTTTTTCTCTCTTAACACCAACCATAATGCTCTTACTGCCAGAAGACTTGGCCTGGATGCAGTCTTTCTTCTGAGCAGCATCTGTGGTGGCTGTTGTCTTACGGCTCAGCAAAAAAAAGTAGGATAGAGAGAAAGCATAGAGCTGCAGTGTAACTGAAAAATATAATAAAGGGAAAGTTGCAGTTAGCAACAGGCTTAGCTTGGGAGAAATATTTTGTCTGAGCAATGTTTAGTGACCCCTTCTAATGCTTACCTGGAAAATAAAGGTTCAAGTTTAAGGGAGAGAGAAAGGCATAGATCTGCAACTGGAGTTTGGCTGGAGTGGGGCTGCCAAACCAGGGTGGGAAGCAGCTGGGAGAGCTGGGCTGGGGGAAGTCTTTTACCTTGGAAATGGCTTCAGAGTCCTCTTCCCCACCAAAAAATGACCTGTGCAGACTGTGTGATGTCACTAGCACAGCCCTTCAGCAGACACTGTCACACAAGAAGAAACCCACACTTGTGCCAGCTCCTTTCACTCATCATGTGATAGGTAGATCAGCTTCATCCTCGGTCGTGTTTGGTTTCATGCTTGGTTTTTCTTGTTGCTTATTTGAAATGGTCTGGAGAGAGGTGAAGAGTATCGCAGTATAAGAATATTTCAGTGCCTTTATTTCCTCCAAAGACTGTTGTTTTCATCCAGGAGAAAAAGATGTTACTGACCTCAGTGTGTGAGAAGGAGGAAAGATGGGATCTCTAGCATCTGGCTGTGCAAGAGACACCTACAGTAATGGTGATACTGTGTTTGTGAAGGGTCCATCTGCTGCTCCAGCTGACTCTCAAAGCAGATCACCCTTCTATCTCTGTTATCTTAGCATCACATTCCTTAATCTCTGTGTCGGTGGTCTCTATTTAACTGTTGTCCACTTGTCACCAGAAGTCACCCACAGGTAGATAACACCTGCAGAAAGCTACTGCTGTTGGGATCCAAGCTGACTGTGAAGGCAAGGACTGATGTTGCCTGAAATGCATTAAGATGTTGCTGAGCACAGACCAGTCAAGGCTGGGGAAAAGTAGACAGAGCTTCAGTGGAGATTACGCATATGGTTGTTCTGTGTGCTTGCTTATGTGTGTGTCTGACACTGCCTTTGTCCTTGATAGGAGTTAAGTGTAGAACATCAGAACATGAGCTTACAGAAGAACATTGTATATGAGCTTTATGCCTGGGGAATGCAGAGCATTTACCTCTTTCCCAGAGTTTTCTCTAGACAGGCCCATTAGGAAACATATTCAGCAAGTAGGGATTTGAGAAAAGAGGGCTGCTATTGCCCTGACATGTGCCACATCCTGGCCTTCCTGAATTTATATGTCTCACATCTAGAAAAGTGAACATGTATCATTTTAAGGAAATAGATCTGCCCCATCATGACAGCAGGGATTACATGATGAGATTACAAAGCAATCCATGGGAAAGCAGAAGGAGATTCCCTATCCTAGAAACTGACTTCAGAAACACCCCACTCAGTGAAAATTCAAAGAGATTAGAAATGAGAACTAGTAAAACCTTTACTCTGCAATAAATCCAACATAGAAAGTGATAAAGATAAGTCACTCCCATGCTCCAGGGCATGCCCTCCTGCCAGGATGAGGGAATTTCCTTTGAGACTTTTCATGGCCCTCCAGCTTTGATACTGTAATGCAGTTGTGTAGGCTGTGGTGTAAGGAGAGTTTCTGTCTTGTCTTCTGATGTATAGCAAACAGGCAGAGAAAGGAAATTGGACTTCAAGATCCTTCTTGCAGCTTTCATTCGATGAGTTGAAACTGATAATGAGAGGTTTGTTTCACTGAGGATTCAGCAGGGTTGGACTGAATATAGAAAGCAGGTATGGTTTGACATGGTGTCTCCTATGAAGAACAGTGCTCAGTAGTTAGGGAACGTCCTACCTGGAGTTATCAGCCTCTCATGAACGTAGCACTAAAAAAAAAAACAAAAACGAACACATGGTCACTAGCAGGGGAAGGTAAGTAGAGCCTTCAGAAATGACGAAATTCCCTGGCCTGATGGGAGCACATATGTGCAAGTATTAAACACTGCTTCTGGCTATTGGGTATGAAACAGTGTGACTCCAATATTGCACGCTGCTGCTTTTTTTTTTTTCAGACCTGCAGGTTTAACTGAGTGCTGAATGAATGATCTAAAGATCCTTGATATCTGTAGAAAACTTCCTGTAGCTTTGAGAAATCCCTGAAGAGAATTTCCTATCTGCTCTGGTCTGGTGTCATCTGAAATTCTGGGAGTAGATTCTGAAATTCTGGAAGTAGATTCTGGGATTCCCTCACTTACTGAATTTTTATTGCCGAAACATGATTAACTTGGGTACTGTCCTCCCTTACTCCACCAAGCATTGTAGGGTGCTAGAAGTAGAGTTTCAGAACTCAACTCAGTGGCAGTCCTTATAGATCGAGCAGTCTCATAGTGGTAGGGATTGAACTAAGACCTCTGGCCCTTACAGCCTGAGCCCCTTCTATGTTGTTGAAAGATCTGATGCCAGTAGTGGCATTCAGCAGCTGGTATTGGCCAGGAACTCCATACTCCCCAAAGAAAAAGACAGGGTTTCATACTTAATGATGTATGTCTACAGTAGATCTGACTAAAGAATTAACCTAGGCCAGTCTGGTTTTAGAGAATATGGTGCTTCTGATATTTTCAAAATGCAAGAAGTTCAGCGCACGCTTTTTAGTAGGAAGGGCAATGGATTTTGCATGCATTTTACTGTTGGTTTTTTTGTTTTTTAATTTTCAAAATGCAAGTTTAATTAAAGGAAAAGAAATAGAAAGGGTCTCCCAGGATGGTGGAAGATTCTCACAATATTAATTTTAACGTTGACAGCTGTACTCTGCTGTGTTAGCGGTCCCCTCCTAGTGGGATTGCTGCTTGTTGGGCTGGCCAGCTGCAAACTAGTGGAGGGCAGCTGTGTGACAGCCTAAGCAGTGGATGCATGCAGGAAGGAAATGTGTCCCATAAAGTTAATGTAACCTTTGTTTTGGTCTTCTTGGGATGGAAGATGCAATGAAAGTATAATTACTTAATCCGAATTCAGCACAGCTGTGGATAACCATAAACATAACCTTAAATCCACCTTCCTTGTGTATGAGATATAAACCAGCTTAGGGTAGAGGATAATTTGAAGCACTGTTAAGCAGAAAAAAAAATAATTATTCACCTGGTAATTCTTGTTTTTTAAAATAGCCTTATTCTTCAGAGTCTGTTAGAAACTGGGCCTTCACACTGGCTTCCCCCTCCACGTGAAAGCTCCTCTCCTTGTGCACCCCGAGCAACGGCTCAGGAAGAGTTTAAGCTGACACCCAGATGTCTCTCTTGCTCTCTGCTGTCAGGGATCTTTGGACAGCGCTTGGAGGACACCGTACAGTACGAGCGGAAGTATGGCCAGCGCTTGGCCCCTCTGCTGGTGGAACAGTGTGTGGATTTTATTCGGGAGCGAGGTCTTACAGAGGAGGGGCTCTTTCGGATGCCTGGACAAGCCAACCTTGTCAAAGATCTGCAGGATTCTTTTGATTGTGGAGAGAAACCCCTTTTTGACAGGTGAGTTGACATCACCAAATTCAGGCTAGTGTATCTGTGACGTGTATAATCTGCCAGGAGTGTCCATGCAGTGGCAATCCTAGCTTACATGTTCTTTCCACACCATCATTCTCTCAGCTGAAAGCACTGATAGAGCTTTCTCCCACATGGTGTTGGGTGTGGAGGCCTTTATTCAGCTCAGTGGTGGAGCAGAGCTCACTGGTCCATATGGGCCTCCTCCAGTGTTCCAGCTTAAGCAGATGTTGAATGAAAAGCATTGCTAAATTTGGGTGCAGCAAACCGAGCAGTTGGTGGGATCCCATCACAGAAATGGGTATGACAGAGGTAGACTAGGTGATGTACTGCTTTCAGACATTGCGTTCTCCCAGCAGATCGGCCTGGGGCAGTATCTTGACTCTTCCTTTGTCACTAGGTTTCAGAATAGTCACCACCATCTCACACGTTTTCCCTGGCTGTTATGCCAGAGGCTGTTTTGTAGATGCTCATCTTAGTATTGGTTCCCATGGGAAGTGTCAGCCCTGTCTCAGGCAGCAAGGGAAGGGGCAGCTCTCAGCTGTGCTGTCTCTACATTGGCCCCCAGGCAGTCAGATGGTCAGAAAGGTGGATGCTGTCAGGGCCTTTCCAGCCAAATACTGTCCTTACCCTGTAACTAACATTTCCTCCACTCTGTCTTATGGACATCCTGCCTGGAGTGAAGGTCAGCAATGTGCAAAGCTTAATAGCCCTTTGTGAAATAGGGCTTGACCCTAACAGAGACCTTGAACTTCAGGGATATTTGGATCCAAGGGCATTGTGTAGATCTGGTCTGATCTCTATCACAGGTCCCTAAGTGACATTGGATCTGGGATCTTGTCTTGGAGACCTGGCACCATTTCTTGCTGGAACTCACTAGCCCCGTTTTTCCAAGTGGTGCCGGTGGCATCTGGTGTATTACCAACACATTAACCTTAGGGGATCGCTTTCCCTGGACCTGCAGCCAGTCTCAACATTGCCAATATCTTCCCTGCCTACCACTGCAGGAAGAGCTAGCACTGTCTCCTGCGTGGGCAGAAACAGTGTTTGGTCTCATCTTGGGAAGTATATCTTCAGAGTTTATTTGGAACATTCTTCTAATTCTTCCCTTCCCTCGGCTTCCCAGACCACCCATCCTCCTTTCTTTGATTCTTAACCACAAACAGTATTTGCTCCCTAAATGGAAGTGTCAAACATTTAGAAATATTTTCATGAAAAAATAAGTTTGAAATCATCAAATTGTCTCACTTAATCTTTTCTTAAACAAAACCTTTGTATTTTTAACTGAATGTCTGTGTGTTCTAGTTCAGAATTAGGATTATCTTAATTCAGTGCTTATACTCTGGAATAGGAGTATCTACCAAAGGAATGAATTAGGAGTGAAAGTTTCAATTTCATGTTTTACTTCAGCCTTATCTATACTAACTTCATTGTTATATAGATAAACCAAGCCTCCACCCAGCATTTTTAAAGCAAAATAGAATTGTACAATGGTTTGGATCGGAAGGGGTCCTGAAGTTCATCTCCTTCCAGCCCCCTGCCATGGGCAGGGATACCTTCTGCTAGACCAGGTTGCTCAGAGCCCATTCAACCTGACTGAACGCTTCCAGGGATGGGTCATCCACAGCTTCTCTGGGCAACCTGTTCCAGTGCCTTACCACCTCAGGTGCAGAAAGCACCTTTATTTCCATAGGCATTAGCACTGGCTAAGTAGATCAGTGCTAAGTCTCCCCTTTAACAGAGGCACTAAGGACCTCCAGGCAGAAATGCCTGACTTTTGTGTAGTCAGTGTGTGATGTGGTAACTGAAGGTTCAGTACAGAATTAAAGGAAGCAAGCCTGGAGTACCTGAGTACTGGAAAGTTGTGTCCCCCAGTTCCTGCCTTTTGCTCTCTCTACCGTGTCTACGTGTAAACGTGCAGTCTATCTTGTGTATTTGTAGTCACAGACAGCAGCAAGTGAGAGGCAGTTTCACTCTGGCTAGGTGAAATGCTTCTCCTCCTAGCAACCATAATTTTCTCTATGTATAACTTATCTATGTACAGCCTGGGATTCCTAGGCAGCAGAAGTGTGAAATCCTTATTCTTCTTTTCAAATCAGGTGCAGTGCAGTGAAAGTAATATCCATTCTTATTTCGCAGCTGCAGTCAGTGCTTTTAGATGTCTTCTATAAACTACAGTGATATCCCAGGTGCTTACAGCCTGCGTGCCCCATGGTGGATCAGATGTTTGTGATGACTGATAAACAAAATATTTATTTTTAAAAGCTTTCTTTTCCAACATTCTTATGAAAGGCCGGGTGTTGCTGTTTTGGAAGCACCTACAGCAGTCTGCTCCTTTTGCACTTTCATGCCACTGAAAGTCTGGCTGGATTTCACATGGCATCGTGGATGAAACAGTTATTGCAGCCAGTGGCCCTGAGGCTCTGTTCTGGGCTCTGCTTCTCAGTGATAGTCAGATCCGTCATCCATGCCTGAAACTCCATACTGAAGGAAAAAAGGGAATAAGGGTACTGATCTCATTTGTAAAACATTATAATCAACTGAAGAAAAGCACGGTGTGAAACTGTGGTATTCTCAAATATGATAGAGCTGTTCAATAGGAATAGCATTAGCAGGATTATTAGTAAGTGGTATCTGCTGCCAGTTTCCTGGTGTAATTTTTCCAGTTTTGTTTTAGCCTTGTGTTCCAAAAAAGAAACATTCTAAGTAGAAGAGACTCAGCTTTTGGAGAGAAGAGAGGATTTGAAGCTCTCTTGCTCAATGTTCACTGATATATTTTTCTCAGAATTCTTTTAAGACTGTCAGGGCAATGGTGGGTAGGGAGGAGCTGGTACAGAATCTGTTTAGACTTCCGACAGTCAAAACCTTTGAGGAGGTCATCTGCAATGATTAACAATGCTGTACAACAGGAAACTTGGAATGAGGGAGAGGTATCACCATATACGAAAAGCTGGATAGCTGGAAAGGGAAGAGCAGGTGCATCTTCATCATGGGATCTGACACCTTAACCCCAACTTTAAAGCAAAAGAGAAAGAAGAGGAAAAAGAAGTTCCTGGATTGGGAGAGAAAATAAAAGCTGGTATTGTATCATAACAGATGGGCTAGGAAATTCCAGATGCCACAAGCCAGGCAGCCATACCAAAGGGCAATAGAAGACCTGGAGGAAATACAGCTTCCTCCATTTTTTCTGAATGATTGACCAGGACACTTGGGAGCTGGCCCATCAGCACTTGGGAGCCCGTCAGCCCAGACACCCAGTCTGTGTGTGCTGGCTGGGGAGAGTAGCAGGAAGGATCAGTGAGAAGCTCAGAGGTTATGTTTCACAGAATCAGGATGCAGAGCTCTGTCGTTAATGCTGTGTGATCACTGTGCACTTGCCTGGACTATTCCTCATGTTCCTGGTCCACACTGGTAGAGGAACCACAGTGTCACTGTACCTTAAGCAGTATCGTGGGCATATCCCTTCCACCGCCTGTGTTGCCTGAGGTGCATTTCTATCTTGACAAGATGGAGATTTCCCTTGTTCCCAGGCAGACCCTCCTGCCTAGTACAAATGACCGGCAGAAGAGCTTCCTTCCATGTGCCTGCTTTGTCCCTCTCCCTAAGAGGGACCTTGATGCACCCCCAACGAAAGGCATGAAGCTTTGAGGTAGTGTGGGTTTCTAAATTTCCTTCCCTCTTCTCTGTTGCAGCAACACAGATGTTCACACTGTGGCGTCCCTCCTGAAGCTTTACCTTCGAGAGCTGCCAGAGCCCGTCATCCCCTTTGCCAAATACGAAGACTTTCTTTCTTGTGGACAGCTACTCTCAAAAGATGAGGGAGAGGTCAGTGATCCTTCTAATCTGCCTCCTCAGAGGATGTTCCCAAGACTCAATGTAGTACAGGTTTTTTCCTCATCACTCTTCAAACTTGATTTAAATCAACAAAGTCCCTGGAAACCTTTCCCTGAATTTTCCTGAAGCTGTGAATTGGGTGCTGTTATCACAGGCTGCTGCTTAAAAAAAGTCAGCCTTGTAGCCTGGTGCTTCTTTCTTCTGAGCAAAACTCTTGTGTAGCATAACTGGCAAGAGATGCAAGGTAGGAGGAAATCTGGGTTCCTTTCCCAGCCTTGCTGTTCACTCACTAACAAGCTGTATGGAGTCACTCCCTTTTTCTGTGTTTTCCATTTTATATATCAGAACAGTATATTCTCCTTCCCAAAGATTTTGGTGGATGAGACGGTCAGTGTAATGGTCTTTGTATTTCTTAGAGGAAAGGCACTATGAGAAGTCGGGCTATGATATTATCCCAGAATGGGGGGGAAATAATACTATGAATACTTTGCCAGAACCATCTTATGATGTTCTTCTCTTTGGTTTCCAGGCAAGGGAAAGGGCTGACAAAAACTACCAAGTCTGTGGCAGTCATGGAACAGGATAATTTACAATATGATTGATTGATCTGTTTCATCCATATTGTTCTTCTTGTGGAGCTCCCTTAGCCCTTTGTAGATTGCAAAGGCAAGTTAGATCTGGTCTGATGTGGGTGCCACCTTCTAGAACAGAAATTTAAAGAAGCTGCAAGAGCTGTTACTTGTGTCTTTTCTTTGCTAAAGAAGCAAAAGCCTGGGGGCTTGTAAGTTGTGGTCCACAGTTCTGTCCCTTTTCTTTGTGTGGTCTCATCTTTGTCTCTGGTGGAATTTGTAAAAACTTTTCCTCACTGTGAGTCTGGGGTTCACATTCAGTTCAAGTGGCAGAAGGCTCTGTGGAGATTGTCCTTCATGATGCCCACAGGAAGATGCTTGTTTGCATGCATCAAATGTAGCATATGTGACAATATCAGTTTTTTATGGTTAAAAGGCAAGTTTACTACTCTCTACACTGAGATGATGTAACCTCTAGTCAACTGTGAGAAAGCAGATTTCTGTGCGTGACACAGCATGTTACCACACAGGGATATGCCCTTGCATTCTGGACACAGACACATCAGGGTGCCAGTGCGCTAGTGTTGTATTTTACTAGGTAGAGGTGTAAGTCTACTATCTCCAAAACTTGCTCATTTTCTGCCTTACCCTCAGTGAACTCAGGCATCTCTGCAGGGTGCCGCGTTACAGACCCCGCAGCGGTTATTTCACAAGAAACAGCAGCATTTCTAAGGCAGTAGAGCTGGTTTGATTTTGGTCATAAGATGTGCAGACTGGGAAGTTTTGGATCCATTAAGCACTATTGCACAAGAGTAGAGACACTGCCAAATTGGGCAAACATAATTGTACATCACTGCTCAGCTTATTAACTACGTTGTTTGCCTGATTTTGTCTGCACAGGCTGAGGCAGTTTGGGTAGCAACATCTGTGTGAGCAAGGTCAGACTCAAATGACTTGTAGAGCAGAATTCTCTTTAGATTAGAAAGGCAATGGGGAGCACTAGATAGCCAAAATGAACATTTACAAAATACAGCACTGCTCATAGCACACAGCTGTTTTGTTAAGGTGCTGCTATAAACATAAGCAATTTTGGTTTTGTCATGCAAATTTGGAACCTCGGTGTGGGCTGTTTACCTTTTCAGAAAGGAAGGTGGAGTGCACACACCAGGGGTGGAGAGGCTGTACGTGCACAGGAGCACGTGAAGCAGAATGCAGCACAAAGTCATACCTAGCCTGTGGGGCCTGACTCGCCTCCCACATGGAAAATCCCCCTGTTCAGAAACGTGGTTTCATTGAAACCATGATTTTTAACACGTAATGGTAAGCAGGGAATTTAAAAATCAAACATTTTATTTTGTAAAAGTATTTTGAAACAAAATTTAATTGTACTGATTTAATTTGAAGTACAATTTTCTTTTAATTTTTCTCTTGAAAGTTTTGAATGAGCCTTTTGGACTCCTAATATCATTTTCTTTAGTTTTGTGTGGCCACCCTCACCCCACACCCAAAAAACCAGAATTGCTTAAGGCAAAATAGCCTTTTCAATAAAATTGTTGGCACCTCATGCTGCTACACTGTGACCATGGATAGGAATTATTGTGGTGTTTACTAACCTGGCCTAGCTCCGGTACTGCCCTAAGTTTTTATTCAAATTGCTTTTCATCTTCATTCTGCACCCAGATCATCTCTGGTGTTTGAATGCAAACAGGAACATAACAGAGACCTTGGGCGGTTCTGAGGTCTCTAGGTACTTCAGCAGGACTGCAGCATTAAAAAAGATCTGATTCTGATCCCAACTGATGGGGAGGAGGGTTGAAAAATTAAAAATAATTTTAGAGCAAGAGAGATTTTCAAATGTCTAAAAACTCATTTGAGTCTGAGCTGCCTCGACATGATAGTATTTCAGCCTTCACTGCTACCTGTACTCTAGAGATGCACAGAGCAGTTCAGTGGATTGAACACAAGGCTTCGGGTGTTTTTTAAAGAGGCATCTGAATTTTTTATGAACATATAAAGTGTTGCTAGTTTTCCAGCCAAACTAGAAGTTCTGAATTGGTGCTGATCTGTTACACACATTGCAAAGTCCTTGGGTTTGGGATCATTCATTGGAAAGCAACATTTTCGAGGAGGTAAGAGTTATTTCTGCAAAATCCCATGATAAATAACAGTACAGTGCTTCTACAGGGCTGCAGCCACTGGCAATGCTCAGTGCTGTTTGTTACTACAGAGGTTTCAAGCTCGTGTTTTCCTCTATGCTGTCACTCTGGTATTCCTAGGCTAAGCCTCTGCCTTCTGTTGGTCAGGATTCGGTGAGTACAAATCTGTGGCAGAGCTGATAAATGCTGCAGTAGGAGAGAGAGCTTTTTTTTACCTGTCAGGTGTTTGTACTTCAATGAAAACAAAGATACTCTCTGTGTAATACCGTGCCTGAGATTCCTTGTGACAAAGCACGGATTATAAATTTTTAGAACCTTTTTTTCTTTTAGGTAGCATCTTGTACCTTTCGGTCATGTTTCCTGCTGTTCACAGCTGCCTGAGTTTCTGTTCCAAAGGTTCCTCTTACATCCAGTGGACTCAATGGCATTTTAATTCAGAGCACTTGAAATATAGTCTTAAATACCATCCTGATTTCCCTATTTGAAAAAATTGGGTTACAGAGTAAAATTCAAGAGGGAATTAGGTCTGTTAGCTCACCTATTTCTGGTTCAAACTTGTCACTTGAAAGCTGGTTGACCTAAACAACTGACCTTAACCTTCACATCAGTAGCAGCTGTCCTTGACTGAAAAATTTTCAGAAATTTAAAAAAAAGGATTGAGATTTTCAGAAGAGACTGGCCTTTTATTGCTGTCTCCATTGCTGTCACCATTAAACCAGCATAGTGTTTAAGCTAAGGAATTATAAAGGGGTTACTGCTTTTGAGAATTTTGTTTTAAGTTTCAGGTTTTTATTAGAGAACTTTTTTTTTTATGCTGGGATGTACAGAATAAAAAAGTGCCTATATATTTAAGGTAATAAGGAGGAAGGCAGGAATAGGCACTGCTCTCTGGATCTTTCTGACTTGTCTGAACCAGAGAAATTAGGAATACATTGCAAGAGTTTTGCCAACAGAATTCCCTTCCTAACAGTCCTTAAAAATTCAAGGAGAGTTTGGAATGAATGTTCAACTGCACTTTTTTGGAACCAGTTGCTTCTGGAATTTCTCCATCATTAGTGAGCAGCTATCACTCTTCCTTAAATGTGTTTCGGTATCTGTTTTTCCACAAAAGGTTTAGTTGTCTCCAAAAATAAACAGATCTCCAGGGCAACAGGAGCATTGACAGGAACAAGAAAATGATACTTGGGATTGTGGCAGGACAATAGCCTCCTGAGTCAGAGGTTTTCATTAGATCATTTAAGTAGCTTCGGGGGTTTAAGTCATTCCTTCAGCTGATGTCTCATCTTACATTTAATGTAAAGACAGAAATTTTGTGAGGAAGTATGTCCCAGGTCAGAATGACTGCAAATGAAGTACGTCATTAAAAAGGAGGCAGCTGAATTGGACTCATGTAGCTTTTCTAAGAAAAAACTTTCCTCTGCTCAGCTGGGCATTACTGCAATGTATTTATACTGCACTCAGTGCCTCCAAGTTTCAAGTAGGCAAAGGCACATCTGCTGGTACACTGATACCAGTGCCAGTGGGCAGGCTTTGAAGGCTGGCAGGCCTCACTAATCGAAGGCTTCTATATCAACCACTGAAGTTTACAGGGGGATTTCCACTGAGAACTGAACTGAGTTCTGGACATTGGGTTTTTGGTAAGGCACAACACACTAGATGACACCTCTTCTGAAGCAAAGCCTCTTTGTGTTATCATCTGTTGTTCAGCATTTGGTTGTGGAAAGAGGACTTTGTAGTCCTGAAGGAAAGTCACGTCTGCTTTGCAGCATTTACATTAATAGCTCTGCTTCTTGTTTTTCCTGTCCCTCAGGGTACCCAGGAACTGGTTAAACAGGTGAAGAATTTGCCCCAAGCCAACTACAACCTCCTCAAATACATATGCAAGTAAGTGAAATTAATTAACACTTGGAAAAGTCTCTAAGTTTTGTGATGCTGTCTTATATGCAAATAATAAACTCTGAAAGTATGAATATTCAAAAACCACTTAAGTGTAAGTTACAGCTCCTTTAAAAAACGTGGAGGTGAATGCAGCCTGCCTGAAGGAAGCTCTTGGTTCCAAGAGAATCAGCCAAGCAAATTGCTGCCACCTGCAGCCTTGGCAGCAGGCATGAATGATACTAATACATTATATTGTTTATTTCAGAAGCACCTACAGACCACTGGAGATAGACACTTATTCCAGATACTGAACACTTGGAAGGTTTATGACACAAGCTGAGTAGCAGATGCAGTCAGAATAGCCAGTCTGGCATTTGCTCTAGTTTGGAAGTGGGATTAGTAGTGGCTTTCTCTTGGATTACCAGGGACTCCACAGCCTTGTTTCCTTTCATCACAGCTGATTTTCCCAGTTTTTTGGGCTGCCTCTTTATGTGGGGGGTGGAAGGAGATGATTTTTAAAGGCTGCTTCCAACCCAAACCATTCCATGATTCTGTGATCTGTATTTTGTGAGATTCAAGCCAAGCCACAAAGCTCTTTTCACAGGCTGCTAGTTCTTGGACAAGGAGATGAGTGAAATGACTTATTACTCCTGTTATATCTGCAAGTGAAAATTAGCCAAAGTCAATCCATGTAACTGGAGAATTCCTACAAAAATGCAAGAATCTGTCCTTTCAGACTCAGTAGAAGGCTGGGTCCCTGTTAGGTGGGTACTTCTGGCAGAAAACATCCTGTGTTCTCTGGTTCATACACTAGGAGGGATCTGGGGTTATACTGAGAATCTAAGCTACAGTAGTTCCTAGAAGAATTTCAGGTGTCAGGGTTGTATGAAAACAGGACAAAACTGAATGCTTATAGTCTGAAAAGTGACTCACTTAAAAATTCCCTCCTCCTTTGATTTTTCTGTGGGGACTTTTCAAGGTTCCTTGATGAAGTTCAGGCTCACTCCAGCATTAACAAGATGAGTGTCCAGAACCTGGCTACAGTATTCGGACCAAACATACTGCGGCCCAAAATGGAGGATCCGGTGACCATGATGGAAGGTAGGTGCTGCTCTGGTGGGATGGCACAGCAGCTGTGTTTTGGAGCTGTAAGTGAAAGCTATACATTCCTTGGCAGCTGTGTCAGTGGTCTGCAGAGTCAGAACAAGTCAAGCCATCCCTTTCCTCAGGACCTGTGAGGAGTATTGCAGTTGGCATCTTATCCCATTCACCACAGGACTGGGAGTGTCTCTCCTCTCCACCATGCGGAGATGCCTCTACTCCCCTGAAACTCTTTTTGAACCTACTGCTAAAATGAAAGCTCAACTGTTTTCCAGAAGGCCTGTGCTTAAGTGCCAAACCACAATAATTTCGTATTGGTGCATTTCAGTGGTTATACAGCTTCCTGTAGAGAACATCTGGGCCATGAGGAGAGCACTGTAGTTTTGGCTGTGCCACTGTGGCTATAACTAGAAGCATCTTAGAAGTGTTGTCTTCTGAGCAGACTACATAGATCAAAACTTCATGGAATCCAAAAAATGGGTTGGAAATCACTGTTAATTTTGGATGTAAAAAATCTGAAGCTATAAAATTGTCTACCTCCATATGAATCAAGCAGGCTGACACTAGGGCTGGGATACAGCTCCTCTCCCAGGTCGCACTGAAACACAACTACTGTGGTGAAAGTTTTAGCAAGGTCTTTGCATAACGTTTTGTGGGATTTTGGCAAGCTTGCGAAAAGAATTGATGAATTAATTAGGCACAGATGGAGATGCTGTGCCCAGGATGCCTGAACTTGGCTCTGGTTCTGCTCCCTAGCTGTAGGGGATAGCTGACACGGTATTTTGTGTGATGCAAATCTTTCACAGAAGGCCAATATTGTCATGCCTTAGCAACAGTAGTGCCTTTAGCTCTTTCACAGGTGATGTGCAGATGTGTCCCACGATGGCAACTCACTGTAAGGCAACAGGACAGCTTCAGAGCATGACCTGACATATTATAGCAGTTCAGGGACTCGAAGCCCACCACAGCGATGTGGGCCATATTATTAAGGGTAGATTTGATACCTTCCCCTGGAGGCGTGGAAGGTACGAAAATTGGAGAGGAGAAGGGAGTGCGGGACCAGTGCTGGTTATTCGGTGTTGGAGGGGAGGACAGCTGAAGCCAGCCTGTGTGCGATGCTGGGACTTCCCCTAGTGGCCACCCGGCCAGCGCTGGTACGGCTCTCGCAGCCTGTGCCAGCAGCGTGCTCTCTGCTCAGCTAGCACAGGGAACAAGTTTGGGTTCAGATCACCTCAGGCATTTCATTCTGCAGCTCATCTGATGGCAGCGCTGCCTGTACTGTGTGTAGGTGCACACCTGCAGGTGCTGGGGTCTCTCCTAATCATCATATAAAATCAGTGATCTGACCTGGAATTCTGTATTGCCACAGATCTGAACCGTAGAAAAATTGGGATATTTAGGCTGGATTTTTAGACTTACTCATTATACACATAACAGGATTGGCAGTGTTTTGTTTTAGTTGAGAATAGAATGTTGGTTAGATAAAAATAACAGAGAAGTGGAAAGACTCTTTTTTTTTTTTTTAGCTTCAGGGTAATTTGAATCTCCTAAATAAACTGATAATGAGATCTTAACAAAAAGCACTCTAATTGTGTCTCTCTTCAAATTTAAACCATGAATTTTAAATAGAAATATCTGAAGTTTGACAGCTGAATTGTTAGGAATGCCCTTATCTCCAAGACAATTAGTTCTCTTCCTGCATTCACAGACATAAAATAGAAGTGGTAGGTGAGCTCAGTACATCTTGCTATTAGGCCAAAAACCCACCAATAAAATCAGGCTCTTTCCTTGAACCCCCAAGTATGTTGGCTTTATTCTCTATTTCAGGCAATACTTAAAAATAGAATTCCTTATTCACCCTTTTAAAGGTTTTTCCTCTTTTGTAGGAAGTGCTTTGTATTAGGTTTAGTAAGTGGTGTTCTCTATTAGTTCATAATGGTCTGCTCCACTCCTGGAAAACAACGGCAGCACATTTCTGTGGATTTAAATAATTGCGAGTACTTTCTGCACTTGCTGTACACCCTCTGCCAGTGTGTGTATAATGCAGGTGTCATACTTCCTGCAAGTTTCTCTATACACTGAGTGCAGCAGAAGGCCCAGCAGAAGTGTTTTTACAATAAGCAGTAGCTCTGGCCCTGTTCAGACCATGAAACTGGTCTTGGAACCTGCTCATGGAAACAGGCAGGGGTGAGTCGCAGAGGTCTTCCATGTCTCCTCAACTGCTTGCCTTTGTTTTCCACCCACAGGCACCTCACTAGTTCAGCACCTGATGACAGTACTGATAAGTGAGCAGGGACGGATCTTTGCTGTTCCTCAGGCAGATGTGCCAGGGAGCCAGCTGGAAATCAGACCTATGCGCCAGCGCAGCACTGTCGAGTGGATCTCCGAGGAGGACGGGGAGGACAGCAGGTCACAGAACAGTGCTGCCAGCCCCGCTGATTTGCCTTCTGGCAACGCTGTGGCACTAGAGGCCACTCCAGGACCTACAGTGAAAATCACTCCTCCAGAGCACAGTGGCAAATCGGCTCAGCCTGCCACAAGCCCCAGTAAAAGAGTGCAGACGCTGCCTCCATGGAAATACTCCTTCCGCCAGCAGGGAGCACGGTCTGTGAGTCCAAAGCTGGGCAGCTCATCCTTAGATATCCCCAACCTCTCCTCCAGCGGGAACTGGTTGATGAACGGCCTGTACTCCCTCCGAGGCCATCGCCGGACAGCCTCTGGGGAACGAGTGAAAGACTCGTGTTCCTCCCAAAGACTCTCCACTTACGACAATGTCCCTTCATCCAGCTTGTCCCTCAGCACGCACAGCATGGCCAGCACCACCTGGTCTACATCATCCTGTGAGATCTCTGTGATGGACTCAGTGAGCAGCTGCCCAGCTTGCCGGGCCAGTGACTCTTCTGCTTTAAGTTCCCTAAAAACTGAGTGGGTAACTCAGGGCTCGCTGTCTCAGAGTGAGGTCAAGACAGATCTGGAGAACAGCATGGACAGGTTTGAAGCCTGCAGCAGCAGCAGCAGCGAACAGAGTGACCCAGCTGCAGCTTCCCGAGACTCTGTCCAATGCTCCAGGGCCTTACAGAGCTTGGTGGTGGAGCTAAAGACAGAACTGAACAAACAGAGGACTGAGTACGAGACTAGTATCAAAAGGTAATGTCATCTGCAGGGGGCACAAGGAAGTTGTCTGTCAACATTCTCCCTGTCTGAACAGGGGTGTGGGCTACCAAGGGTATCAGGTTCTTAGCCCTAAAGTTTGGGGTTGGGTAACAGCAGATTTGGTTCTACTTTTTCCTTGCTACTCTCTGAATCCAACTTTTCTGTCTCTGATTTAAGAGAACATCAAAAAAAAACCAAAGAAGGGGGATTTCTATGACACAGGGAAATACAATACTTCATATTCTGTGTTTTCACTGTAAATGAGAGCTGCACAGGTAATGCCAAAGTCTGCTCTTAATGTCCTCAGAGAAATAGCATAGCAAACATCTTGTAGGGAGGAACTGGGACCCAGGATGGTCAGGCCTCAACAAGGAACTCCATTGATCTGTGCAGGTGCTGATACTTGTACCAAACCAGTCTGAAACTGAGGGCTTCTTGTTGCTTTTCCCAATAGCAGCATTCTTGAGGAAACTGCTCTTCACTATTTTCCACAGGTTTTTTTGGGGTGGTAGTATTGGGACTGCATCTCAGCTATAACATTCTCAGCAGCCCTTTTGTGTTGAACTTCTAGAAACCTCACTTTTGGTTTCTAATGTAGCGTGGTCCTTGGCTGATGGAACAGCCTGGCTTGGGGGAGCAGTATGAACTGTGTCATTTGCCAGCTGGTGTTTCCTTGAACAGCTGCTGGTGCTGTACTTTCCACCTGAGCTCAGAAAAATTCCTTTCAGTTTTCAGGAGAGCTGTGTGTAAGGGCTGGGGATGTAGGAAGCAGAAAGTATGAATAACGAGGGAGTTGTATTTATTAATTTGTGTGAATTAGTACATTAGGTTTTATGAGTGTATGTGCTTTATAGAACAACTTTCAGGAAAGCATTCAGGGAAATAGGCACGTGAAATATTGATGGTTAAATGAATTAGATATATTTTAATATACAGCCATGTGCAAAATGGCACACCATGTTATAATACCTGCTGCTCTGCAGCACCAGTACTCTGCACTGAAGAAGGGCTGTAGTCCCATTTCTTACAAAGAGCTGAGTTCTTGGGGTTTGGGGTCTTTTTGTGTTAAGGTGTTGCTGTTATACTCCCTCAGTTATTAAAACTCAGATTGGAAACTGAGGTATGGAAATGCTGCCAGTCTCCCAAACATGGTACCAAAAGCACACATGACTGTTGGGATTGTATAGCACAGCTTTAGGCTGCATTTTTTGGCGCTTTTTTCTTGTTAAGGTAGTTTCTCAAAAGTGTATCTGAACTGTAATCTCTTCCCATGGGCCAGTTGTTAAGGTTGGAATTCCACTTGCTATCTTCCTGCTTTATTTTATGATTTCCTCTGGTGGTGGCTTGCCAGCCTCTGCAGCATTTCTGTCTCTTGCACTGTACTGCCTTGGTGTGTGGAGCTGCAAGGAGAACCAGGCTGTGCAGCAGTTTCAGTTCCCACCTAACATCCCAGGGTGGGAGAAAAGCCCTACCTCGTGTTCCAGGTGTAAGAGCTTATGAGAACACCAGCAGTTGCTAGCGTGGGGTGTTGGGGAAGGGTCTGTGAATGAGAGTGGAAGTTCACGGCTTACGTGGTTTGTGTTTTTAGATGCCTTACTGATGCACAGTGGGAGGGAGGTGAGGTTACGTGCCTTGCATTTAATTGTGCAGAGCTGCCCTGGCAAGCCTTGTTGCAGGGATACAGAGTAACAAACAGAAATACCAGGCTGCAGAACATGGAAATGTGTAGCTGCACATTCTTGCCCGCTGCCCCCAGGCAGGAAGAGACGGTCTTCTACCTCTTCTCAGTAAAGCTGTTCCAATGGGGCCTTAAGCTGCTGACATGTGGGGCATCCAGGAAGACCTGTTCTTCATTCCAGCTGTTGAGCTGCTTCAGCTCCAACACCTGCCTTTCCCTGCAGCTGGACAGGGCAGAGAGCACTGTGGTTCAAGGGGAGGACTCTATATTGGCCAGGTCTCAGGATAAGGTAGCTGAGAGGAAAATGCCTAATGAGCTAAAGAGTTTCATAAAACCAGGCAAGATGCAATCACTGCCTTTTTGTATTAAACAGGATGAGTCCAGCTGTTCAGGATTACAGCCTGAAGGACTGTGCTGTCAAGTCTAAGAATTTCAAGCCAAGTTTTTCAGCTCTCAAAAATTTTGCTATGTTTTTACTACATCTCCAACAATTTATGTGTGCAAAAGTATGTTCCTTTTGAGACTGCATGGAAGTCTGCTATGGAAAGACAGGAGCTAACTCGCAAAGAAGGAAGGCTGCTTAGCAGGAAATACTCAGGCTGCCTCACCAGCTTTATTTTATTGAAGATAATTTAGTCCCCCAAAATTGTACATGTGCTTGTGTGGTTTGCAGAACTGTGTGTATCTAGTAGGCCATGTTTTAATGAAAGAATTTGTTGGCACATATGTAAGGGAAGGGAAAGCAGAGCGAGTACCCGCCTGGGGCAGAGGTAAGGAACACTTGCTGATGGAAAAGCTGTTATTTCTCATCATCAACTGCCCATTTTCCCTCTCTTAGTCAGAGGGAGGCAAGTTTTATGGCCTTTCTGTAACCACTCTGTTCCAGAGCATTTCTCCCTCAAGGTTAATTATCAGACATTCTCTGTTGAGTTTCAGTAATTCATGTTTACCACCTGGGACTCTTAAGAAAGTGTAAGTATTTAGAGAGGACTGTTATGAATGTAGAAATGCTTTAAGTACTGTGGCCCTGTGTCATTCAGTCCAGGCTGCTGTAGCTGACCCCTAAACTTAGTGGCAGAAATGTAATTGGCAGCTCAGAGTTGTTACGTGTGTGTGGGGAAGCATCCCAGCTTCAGAAGTGTCAGATTCCAGACGACAGCTGGCTGGAGTCTGCCTTCATCCACAGGGGCTGCTTTTTGCTGGACTTGGGGCAGATCAGTGGACCTGTGACTTTGATTCACTGTGAAAATTGTGACAATAATCAAACTGCCATCTTTAGCTGTATGTAAAGGAACAGAAAGGAAAAGTTTAAGGTGATGCATTGCCTCTTGGTCATAAAATGGAATTCAGACCCTTCTGGGACTGTCAAAGGCCCCCTTTTTTTTCATTTTTGTTTTGTCATGGAGTCAGTAGCATGGCCTTCTTGTTAATCAGTTACCCTGTCTAACCTCTTCACAGTTCCACTGAGATGCCACACCCCAGCTTCACAGCTGAGTACTGGACTGATCAATGAGAGGTGGAGGTGGTTTTGAGTTTGAAATTATTTTTAAAGATTGTATTTATTTTATTTAGAGGAGGGGCATTTTTCATTGAAAAAGCCTAATTTTTAAATTCATATTCCAGTGATCAGTAATTCCTATCTGAAAATACTCCTTCCTCAAAATTAACACCACTTCTCAGTCTTGTGATTGGGAAACAAGGGGGAGGACAGCAAGTGCTGTGCCTTCTGTGCTTCTTTCAACTCACAAAACCATGAACCTCGTTCTTTGACGGCCTCAGTGAAAAGCTCTGAATCTTGCTTCAGAGCTTTGTGCCCAGATACATTTAAGAACTGTTTTTCTGATTCTTCCTCATACGAAAGGTTGGGTTTTGTAAAATCTTGTACCCCCCCCCAATGTCAATGATAAACTTTACAGAAAATACCATCAAATGGATGGTGAGGAAGGACTACGACCTCATTCCTATCTGATCCCCAAGGATGTTCCTCTGTACTGGATATCCATATAGGGAAATACAGGATGAAAACAGAGGTTAAAAGATTATTTTGGAATTATACACTTGAACTCTGCCTAAGTGAGGAGTTAATACATCTCCTCAGCCCTCCACTCTGGTGCTGGAAAGTAAGCATTGTTTTCTAGGATTTGAGCTTTTTTCACATGATACAAATAAAGGAAGCCCCAGCTTTCAAGGGTTCTCTGCCCTTAAATTCAGCAGTAATGAAATGGCATTTAGTTCCCTCCTTTAAAACTTCCTTTTAGAATATGTTAACTCTAAGAGGAGCAACTTAAATTTATTATAATTATCAGCTGTATTTATCCAGCCACTTTAAAAAGTTTTTTTTTCTCTCCATTGGTTTTAAGAATTGAAGAAACAAGTGCAGACCTGAGGAACCAAGTGGTTAGGTTAGAAGAAGAACTGGACCAAGAACGAAAGAAATATACGATGCTGGAGATAAAGCTGAGGAATTCTGAACGTGCTCGTGAAGATGCTGAGAAGAGAAATTACCTCCTGCAAAAGGAAATGGAAGAATTTTTTTCAACATTAGGATGTTTAACTGTTGGGAGTCAAAGTGATAAAGTCCCCAAGTAGAACAAGCATAGAAAATTCTGTTCCTGACAAAATGAGTGAAGATGCATACTTTGTTCTGGTATACTCATGTATCATGAGTAATTCTATAGTGGTTGTGCTCTCAGTGACACTTGCCCTGTTGTCTTTACATGTGCTATAGTATCTGGGCCAGCTGGGAAAGACTGCTGACCTTAATGCTTGAAAATTTAGTCTCAGATTGCCAAGAAAGAGTGGGTCCCCTCTGTACCCATAGCACATCACTCTTCTCCACAGTGTTCTCCTGCCATTTTGGACTCAACTGCACTATCTTTTTTCTGGCTGAAGGACAGTGGAAGGCCCTGCAGGGTGGGTGGACACCCAGAACCAATGGACAAGCTGAGACTGGAGCTGAGGGACTCAGTGGCAGTTCCAATCTGTCACCACAGCCGGGGGTTTGCCAGACAGATTTAATGAGGTGGTTTTCGCCCCACTCCGTACATAAAGTTTGTTCAAATTTCTCATTCCTAGAGTGGCATTATTTTATGAAGATATTGTGAAAACAAGGTCTGCAAACACACTGAGGATACCAAAATCTTGACAATTCACTTACCCACCAAATGGTTTCAGTGTTTCACAAAAATGCAACTTTAAATTAAACTGTATGTGATTAATAATCAGATTGGCTACACAAACTCCGTGGAACTTTAAATATGCCCCCTAGGTATCTGGGGGTTTTTTGAGCCAAAAATAGAGCAGTATTAGAGGCAAGAAAAAAAAAATCTCCTGAGTTTATACATGTATTAAGGTAGAAGATGGAAGATTCTTATCATCAAAACACATCCAAACTTTAATAGCAAAACTTATGGTAAGAGGAGTGAGTGCAATTGGGGGTGGGGGGTGTCAGGGTGGTAAGGGGGGGAAGGTGGGGATCTATCTTTAACCTTTCTTGGACAATTTACACTTACCTGCCTTGTACCATTTCTCATGATACCAGTTGATATTTTTGTTGTTAGTTCTTACAGGGAGATGAGGGGACAGGAGGAATACTGCAAACAACCCATCATGCCAAGTTCCTTACTTCTGCTAAGGAAAAATCATTAGAATGAAGCTGTAATTTCTGGTAGTTTGCTGCCAGGGCTGACTTCCCTTCCACGTGACTTCAAGAAGTTCTGCATAGCATTTGTAGCACCCTGAGCCATGCAAAGCCTGCACACAGAAAACTCTCACCAGATTCAGCTTGAACTGCACCTGCGCGCCCAGCACTGTTCACTCTTTCTTGGCACTCTATCTTTGACATTCTGAGGTAGCTTGGGAGTCTCTAAGGAGAAAGATTTTTAAAAAAAAAGTGCCACATCACCATGAACTGGCTAAAGGGAAAGTATAGACTGTAATGAAGAAGATTGCTTTATTTTAAGTATCTTGAAAAAATGCCCTGAATCTCATTTCTTACTAGAGAAGACTATGACTCACTGTCTGGAAATAACCTTAGAATGGGTTTTTTTACATACCAGCAGATAGGCAATACTGAAAGGTGTACTTCATCATCTCACAGATACCCAGGTATTTCACAATTTACAACATCTGGGTGTTAACTTGTTTCTACTGCACTGTAACACTTCTCCTTCCTATAGAAATGTAAAAAATGTAAACCATTTAAAGCAAGCAAAAATCAGAATTTTAACTTAATCTTACCTGGATAAGAAAAGCAAGGTGGTACAGTAAGCCATGTGGACAGGTTCATTCAATTATTTCAAAACCTTTTTCCTACTTCCCAGGCTCTCCAGCTGCCCTGGATTCCTTACTGCCCCTGGCATGAGGCGGGTACCTGCATGTTCAGCAGCATCCGCCTGCCACCTGCAGGCATGAGCATCATCCCCATCTTTTTTTCCCACCTCTACCTTGGATTCATTATCAATGGTCACAAGTGATCCTGCAAGGAGTAAGATGGCCATTTATAACAGCAGCATAAGATGCATAATGTGAGAGAGAAGCAGTAGCAGTGACTGAGCTGGAAGAGCACAGTGTGTCAGGTAGCTGGAGGTACTGGGTCAGTCATCACAAAATAAACCTTAATATTGGAAAGTGGTCTGAACTAGGCGGTAAGGAGAACACCAGGACTGATAAAAAGCAACTTTCAATCCAAGTAGTAGTAGCAAACAGGGAATTTAATGCCTTCTTTTACCCAAAACATGAAAACCTCTCACTATATCCATCCTGACAGCCCACACATCCCTTGCACTATTTATACTGCATTATCTCCTGTGTGTACCAACTGCAGACTGCTCCCTTCAGTTCACTCTACAAACTCAAGAACTGAATATGCCAGACAAGCAGTGAACAGGAAGGCTGGTTAACTCTTAGGTATTTAACCTTAGGTAACTGCTAACAAACCCACCTATCCCAAACTTGCAGATCCAGGATAGGCCCATGAGATCTGTAGCAGTACATCATCTGGTATCCAAGATAAAATTAAATCCTTTTAGTATCACAAATGAAACTCTATCCATTCAAAATGATGAGTGAAACAAAAAAGTTCCAAACTGACCGTTGTGCTCCAGCAACATCTATGCCTCTTGCAGAATAAGTTTCAGCTCCTTTTGAAGATGAGCCAATGCAGTAAATAAACCCTGCAAGAAGCTGCAAACAACCCAGTTCACACTAAAATGCACCACAGTATGCTGTTAACTCCAACTGCAGCAACAGGACCATAGTGTTAAATTCCTGACATGGGCAATTACGCAAGAAATGGGAATCCACTTGTACAATCTTGATGGAACACTATGCCCTTATGTGAGGAAGATGATAGACCCTGTCCTAGCTTTAATTCCCATTTCCGTACTCTTCCCCACCAATGCATTTCCCCACTTCAAGCACTGGAGACTACTCCTTATTTTGCAGACCTTAAACTCATTACAGTCCCAGATTTAAATGTCAGCTTTCTTAGCAGGTGTTTACAAGATACAGGTTTGGTTAATCAAACATGACAGAAGGTTCCTGGAATAAACACATTTTTACTACAGTTTCACCTGTGCCATCTTCCCAGCCTGGAATATCCCTTCCAGTATTAGGCAGGCAAAAAGCAGTAAAAACTTTTCAGTGAAAAAAAAACAACACAAGCATATGCTTTAAAAAAACCCAAAACACCAACACTTCAGAATATCAGCTCTAACTGCCGTAGATCTCCGTGGCATTTCTAACAGAGATGATCAGGGATAGCTTAATGACTCATCTACACTCACAAGTGAGTTCCACTGAAGCCAGCAGCACTGTGGAGTGTTTCAGTCCTGAGCCACCAGACAAATCCTGGGCAGAGCTATGACTGCCTCTCTGGCCTTGCTCTGTAGTAACGCATCACTGGAACCTGGCTGCACTTTATGCTGACATATGCAAATAAAGAGCATTTCTGAGTCCCACCACATTCCTAGAACAGCATCCCACAAACTGCTGGCCCTGATAAACAAAGCTGGCTGCACTGTGGTCACAGTCCCTTTCCCCTGAAACTGGACACAAAGGCACCAACAGCACAGCTCAAGGGCAGCTACAGTCATTAAGCAAGCACTGAAACCCTGCTGGAAGTGAAGGCAATCAAATGCATTATGTTGGGATTTACCTGCAGGAGACGTGCCAGTGCAGTCAATGGTCCAGGCATCCGAGTCAGTTCTCTAAAAGTCAGATCCTTCAGGCTTCTCCAAGACTCAGTTTTGGGAAATTTTCCCCATACACTAGGCAGCCCATGGCTTACCTCGCTCAGCAGCACAGGGTCTCAGCAGCTGTATTTCCAGGAATTACGACGGCTGGAGCTGGCAGCAAGGAAGCAAGAACAGATTCCCAGTGGTCACAAAGACACTGACTGTGTGACTGTTAAGAGTCTGTGGCATGTCCAAAGTCCATGGGGATGGAGAACTGGAAAAAAAATGTCACTCTGCCCACAAGTGAGCTCACACACAAGACAGGACGCTACCATTAAAAAGCAGATGAATTCTCAGGAAGGACTCTCACTACTAAGATTTCAAGTGCAGCTCTATTATGCAATCCATATGAAACCCATTCCAGCCTGGCAATGAAGAAATACTAAATGCATGGTGGTCAAACTTTTTTTTTTCTTTTTTATTTAAAATATCGTTATAACCAATTGACATACTAGATAACAATGTATACATTCCAGTGGTGCACATGTAATGACCTATGGCATGAATGAGTAAAAAAACCCCACAATGTTCTCAGTAATGCCCACCAACAGCTTATTCGGAGGAAATAAACGAAAAGCAGGAAAAGGTATCAAATGTGGGGAAGAAAAAAAAAATTAGTTTTCCCCAGTATTTTTAATGGTGTGTCTTCCCTTTCGTGTTTCTTGGGACATAATAAAATTAAGAATATACTTCAAAAAGGGCAGAAGGAATGACCACAATAATTGGGGTGGAATTTTTTTTCTCAACTTTAGTAATAAAAGTTAAAGAACTCTCAAAAATAGACTAGATATTGGGCCTACAAAAGTAATTCATCTGTATGCAAAGCTTACCAAGAATTATTCCTTTTGTAAAATGTAAAGGATGAGCTGACATCACTAGTAAGCTATTTTTACCCTACAAAACCAGACTACAATAATAAAATCACCAATTTACAGCTAACACAATAATCTAGATGTACATTACTGTACACAAGCTATATATTACACATGAACATCTTACGTGAAATAGCTAAGAAACATACTGATATTGTCTCAACATTGGCCAATAGGTTTGTTTTTCTAAAGGAGGTGTATTTTCTATTCACATTCAGTGTAGTTCCAATAGCAAGGGTTAGCTTTGCTTACTTAAGAAACGTAGAAAGTTTTTGTGAGGTAGTTCAAGAAAACCTAGCTTAAATTTTGAACTGCAGAAGTAGAAACACAATGTGATCTGATTCATAACACATTTCTGTAACACAGACATATAAAGAAGAGAAGGGAGTGAGAGAGACCACTTGAAATACCACTTTTATCCAGTGCCCTTAACTAAGAATAAATTAATTGAAAATCTGGGTAGGCAGTACATTCTCATCACATTTCTTCAATAAAAACCTCTTTCTAATCCTACTGAAAAATACAGACAGGCTCTCCTTCAACTGCAGCAAACCACTGACAGGAAAATAAAATGTAACAGCATGGACAAGCTGCTGCTGCCAACAGCAAATACAAACAGATCTAGAAACTGTAATTCACTCCCTTCAGCAACTTGAAAGAGTAAGACCAAGTGTAAGATGAGCCTTCTTCTCCCCTTTTTCCCATAATCTTAATCAAGAAACATTTACTGTCATACACTTCAGATTATTGGCTGGTTAGGACCATCCTCCTGTAGATTTTTGACATTTTTCTTCATGCACTGCTGAGCTGAATGCTCCATCCCTCCATCCATCCCTTCCTCCCTGTTGAGTCTCTGCCCAGGTGCTCAGTGCTGGCCCCAGCAAGCCCAGGCAGCAGAGCCCTACTGCCACAGCCCATGGTGGGGACATGGGATACCCCCACCACACCACTGCTGCTGATGCTGTATCGAGCTGGAATTCCTGCCCAGAAAGTTGCTGCTGCATCTCACACAGTAAAAGTTCTTCAAAGCTAAAAGCCCAAGCTTTGGCAGGGCAAGGTGTCACATCTGCTCAGCTGAGCAGAGTGACCCAAGGCTGAGCGTGTTTCTTCAGGGTGTTGTGCTCAGGGCAGCACAGCTGCTCACACACACTAACAATCAGCTCTGACCCACTGTCTTGCACCAACTAAAGACTTCACAGCACAGCATTCCAGTACACCCTAAGGGTACTTATTTCTCCCCGCCCCAATCTCTATTTCAAATTCTTGAAGAACCTATTTCTACAAAAGGAGAGAGCTGCTTTATCCTTGCTGTATACCACAGCTCTGCCCAGAGAAGGTGGAACTCAGTATCGCCATTACTGCCCAACTTTGAACCTCACCTGAGGTAAGAGATCAGACAGCTCATCGTAATTCGATCCATACCAACTCTCAGCGGACTGAAACAGCCCTAGAAGGTTGCATGCACTTTAGTGAAGCCTGTTGTCATGGGAAGATTCCAAATCATAGTCTAAAATAAAGCTTAACAATAAAATTGTACAGTGTATTGGATAGCATATAATCTAACAGACAAAGACAGTTGAACTCCAGTTACCCATTTGTTTGCTATCTGTGGCAGTGTACATCTAGCTGAAAAAAATTGTATTTCAACAAATAAAAAGGGAAGTTAAGACTAGGATGCTGTTGTGATAATTTGATTACTGAATACGATTTTCTTGTCTTTGAAATTTGTCATCACTTTAATTTGCCTAAAATGCAAGCAAATGGGAAAAAAAAAAAAAAAGAAAAAGCAACACTCGTATGAAGATGGTGCCAAAAGTGAACTCTAGGTTTCCACAGGCTCTGACCCTACTGAAACAATCCCTTTAAGCACAGCTTGCTCACACTGCAACAGGCCGCAGTGGGCAGTTCCACACATTCACTAACCCTGTACTGAAAGAAGAAAAGTTCAATTCTCCTTACAGCTTATGAGCTCAGTTCAGCTACTGTATATTTAGGACACTGGAAAGTGATAGCAAAAAGTATTTTTAAGTTTCAAAATATTTCAATCATCACTGTAATCCAGCAAGGTCTAAAATAAATTTAAATAGGAACTATATTTACCAATTTGTTTTTAACAGCATTGAGAAGCATCAGAAATTACTTTTGCCAGC
This sequence comes from Rhagologus leucostigma, assembly GCA_013397725.1. Lineage (NCBI taxonomy): Eukaryota > Metazoa > Chordata > Aves > Passeriformes > Rhagologus > Rhagologus leucostigma. Next base: position 311,868 of record VZTD01000532.1, read on the forward strand.
CTTAACTTCATTACACTGTGCTGACCACACTATCATTAGACTCTATACATAAACAATGGAGTACTGTTGTCTGACCAAAAATTTTGGCTTAATTCACAGCTTAAACTTTGATAAAAAAATTACAAAATAGACTGTTCTGTTGGTCTCTGTTCAACATTTTCTACATTCCAGTGCTAGATGAATCCAAACTTGTCCTGCCTATTCTGAGGTAATATACAATTTGGCAGGATCCTGTAAAAATAATTGCCTTAACAAATGTGGCTTAGGAAGGCAATATTGAAATAGTAGATACAAGTGAGGAAAGCAAAATTACACGCACATAGCACTTACCAGCAGTCTAGCCAGGCCAGGAAAACAACTGTGCAGTTTATCAATTTAGTTGATACATTTGAGACATTACCACTCCTTGCAACCCTGCATGTTTTTTAAAAAGACATGTTAGATATTGAAAGCATTACTATCACTTCTATTTTTCTGAAAGTTACTGCGAAGACAAATTTTCCTCTTTCAGTTAAAACTTCAAAAAGATGCTTATTTAACCCAACAAGCAGAAGGAACCACACTGAAGACCACCAGTCACTCCTGGATGACCTCTGTAGCCAGTTACCATTATTTTCTTATGCTCAGCACCTGGCCAGACTTCTGTATTTTTTACGCTCATTTTTGCGAGCTTTACTAATTTAAATTCCTCTTCACATTCTAATTCACTACACAAAATATGCATCTACACAAGGCAATCAATTATACAGTCTAGCTTCACTAAAAATCTGCATTTTCCAAAGAAATAAATTCTGAATGATTGTTTAACTCATACATAAACTTAAGTCAGTTATACATAAATCATTCTGTAAATATAAAATGTAAACAGTTAAAATACTTCTGTGAGGAGCAGCACCATCTTACATGACTATTAGTAACTGTTCTATATATCTCAATATATCTTTTGTTTAAAAAGTGTATTGAAACCTGGAGCTTCAGTGATGAAAACTACTGAATATTTATGACTTAAAATGAACCACTGCTAAGATTTCTGCTACACTGATCTCATAGTGAAATGAAAGAGATAAATATTAATTTATACAGCACTACTTCTCCCTCCTTTGGATGGCATATATTGCTCAATTAATGCATTAGCTACAGAAATCCTGAGGTTCTCCTACCACTTAATGGTTTTTCACAATCAGTTACTTTTGGTGGAGAAAGAGTAGCTGAAGTTTTGCCCCTATTGCATTCATGTCATTCCCTCTTTGACCCAAAAAGTACTCAAAGAGCACCTGCCTTCGTAGACAAAACTAATAAGAACCAAAACTCCCAAGAATCACGTCTTACATGAAAGTATAGCTACAGCATATTCATTTTCCTTCTTATCAGTCTAAACATCCTGGATACACTTCATTTTGTGTGTACAAAAACACGCTACGAGCTAGAAGTAAACAGTTTATTGGCATTGCAATGTATTATTCATGAAGTATCCTCGTGTTTTATGGTGATCACAAGATTTGGCATGCCACAACTCTGCAGAAAACATCACATTACTTTGCTAGGCTGGATATTTCTGCAGCTTTGAAGATATGCTTTGCTTTCTTAAGTTCATAAACCCGTTCAGACGATGTAACTTTGCAAAGGATTTTTTTGTTTCTCTAAAAAAGATCACTAATTGTTGCTTTTGCTGAAGTATCATAGGCAAGTGGCCAAAATAAAAGAGGATTTTGTTCACTACCCAGCACCACAGTAGTATGCCTGAAACTACAGCTGGCTGCACTGAATTCTCTCCCCCTCTGCCTGGACACAGATATATGACCAAGCATAAAACTTTGAAGGATATCATGAACAAAACATCTGGAATAAATTCTAATTAAAAAATTGAAAACCTATAAAATCTTAAATAATTCATCATATGGTAATGACCACAACATTAATATGTGCTTTGATAAAACAAATCTTACAAATTCAGTAAAAAAAGATCAGCAGCATAATAGTAAAGCAAATATGCAGATTTTAAAACCACAATAAAAATTATCAGGTTTAATATTTTACAGTTAATTACAGCAAAAAAGTGGCTGCTTATAACACAACTTACAGTTTGAAATTACAGCACTTTATGATGAATTCCATGATTATTTTTGAAAAAACACTCAAAAATACCACCAAATTTTAAAAGTGCCCTATTAATGACTAAAAGGACCCCCCTCCCACCCCCCAAAAGACCAAGTAGTCATCTACAGCAACCCAGAGGTCCAGCTGAGGTTTCTAGACTGCTGTCTGTATCAGAGGCCAATGTTGGATCTGTTGACATTGAAGACACATCGTTGACAGATGACGATGAAGATGGGTGTTGAGAGCCATTGATCATTGCTGCACCTGTGCTATGAGAAACAAAACAGCAAATCAGTTGCAGATACAGTTGCACAGTTCAGTACTTGCATTAGTCTGTCTCTTCCTAATGGCTGTTACTTTTCCCTGTTTTGGCAAGTTTGAAGAGATGTGTCTCAATCCATTGTCACAATAAATAAAACCCACAAGTCTTTAATGTGCGGCTTAACAAATGGTGTGTCAAGAACCACAGAACTCACGTGGCATGGGCAGCTGTCAAATCACAGTAAAAGCTAATGGCTAAAAAATCCCAAACAAAGACAGTAATCATAAAGCCAGAGCTACGCTACCCTACAGACACCCTAAGCTAGACTATATCTATGTATTTTGACAAAGAAAGAAGGAGCTTGGCTTTTTTCCTCCTCCTCTTGAGGCTGGGGAATAGCTGGTGCCCAGCCACAGCACATCCATTCAATCTCAGACACCCAGAGATTTTTCGGAGTCTGAACTTCAATGAACCCTGAGCAGAGGCAGGAACAGCAGTCCAACTTCTGCCATGGAGCCTTATCAACAGTCAGTTAATGGGCACGATACAGGGATTGAACAAGTCAATAAAATGATATGTAAGCCCCATATATTCCACTCAAATATACAATGTCTCAATTCAAGAGGTTAGGTCACTTAAGAGCCACATTTTTCAGTTAGGTTACTTTTGGATGTCTTGATCAGCTTTACTCCCTGCTACCTACAACTCAATGGAGCCTTGTACTGAGCTTTTATTGTAACCAACCTAAAGGGGCTGGTTGGCCACGTATAACCCCGTTCTTGGTTCTCTCCTCCAGGTCCATGACTTCCTTGTATATCAACTCTGAAAATGCAGAGAAGGCAAAAAATGAATTTTCAACTCCAAGACTGGATCGAAAACGTATCTCCCATTAAAATGTCCATTTCCATTTCATAGGTTTATTACTGTTCAGAATTAGTTTTGAACAACAGGTGTAGGCTACACAACAACTGGCAAATGATATAAAAAACATGCAGTTCTTTACTGTTGGAGTTACAGGGGCCTGGCACTCTTGACAATGCACTGGCATTGTTTAAGGTTCTTTCATCCGGGCTGCTTGGAGACCTGAGGCTAAGCTCAGTCTTAAGGCCCACTCAGTTTTTATCAATGGCTTCTCTGATAAGGTAAACTTGATCAGCAATCTTCAAAGGAAGAGCTAGGAACACCTGAAGACTTGTCCTTCTAATTCAGCCTTATATTGCTCAAGCTCCTGCATCCTTTTCAATTGTACCAGTTTGTCCAGGAGAGTTACCCTCCCTACAAATGCTGTCCTGTGGATTGTAAAAGGTGACTGAGATGAGCAGGTCTTTTTTTCACTTCAAAGGTTTATCTCCTTTGCAGGAAAAGTTTTAGTATCCCAACAATTGAGAGGTTGTGAAGCACTGATCTGTTCCCCTGCCATCCAAGCAGATGAAGTAAATACTATTAGGTTGCTCAGAAGAACTTTAATAACAGTAATCACTGCATCCCAGCATACTCCCAAAAGCCTTATTATACTTTAAATGCCTTTCTTACCTTTCCATTCTTCTATCGTGTGCTCCCTCTCATCTAACTGCTTATCTGGTATCTTTGGTGGAGGCTGAAAAACAAAACTAACTTATCATAGAGCAATCAAAAGGGATACAAAACCAGTATAAATTAAAAATGCAATTAACTATTCAGAACATGAACCTGATTTAAAAATAACACATATACGTGATCATAAATCTGCTCATACTTGGACTTAGCCTATTTTTTAGATGCTACCACAGTCTTTGAAGTTCTTCTGATTAACAAATTTGCTTACATTACTGTAATAATTAACAGAGAAACTGATCAGTCTGGTAAAAGAGCTCCTAAGTGCAGCAGTCTCCAGCACAAGCAGCTCTTTTTAGCTACTTACTGTTAATTACTAAATTTTCTATTTAGCTATTACAGAGCAGCAGAATTATAATTGCTCCATTTACATCAAGTAGCTTTTTCTATTCTTAGTGGCCATCACCAAACACTTTTCTTTTTAAAAAAATGACACTTTTCTCATAAGCTGAAATTGTCCTGAAACTGATTTTTCAAGGAAAAAAATTAAATTAATTCCTTTGTTCCTTAGTTTTAATAACTGAAAGCTCAAGCTCTTGTATTCAAATTTTGCTGAAACACTTATTTCTAGCTGAAGAGTACTATCAATTCCTAATGAAATGATTTCGGTTCCCCAGGAGTGAATACCTCAGAACCCCATCAAGGGCAATCAAACCACACTGAAACAACTGAAGCTCAATACGTTAGAACCCTATACAAAAGATTTCAGATGCATAACTACATGTTCAGATGATACGCAATTATACACAGAGACAGGTACTTCAGCCCCTTCCTGATGCTATCTCTAATAAACACATCTATCAACATCAATAAAAACTATTATGGCTCAGTTAAGCTTCTAATGAAATGTGCAACAATCTTCTGTCAAGCAGCTGTACCAAGCATCACAACAAGATGGCTTTATACAGTAGCTTCCTAAGCAGAGACCCAAAACAAGAACTTACAGCTTCTGCTTCTGATGGATCATACCAAACATTGATGTATGGGTGCTGCAGGGCTTCATCCACAGAGATTCTTTTAGAAGCATCTATAACCAGCATTTTTGATAACAAATCTCTTGCTTGACTTGCTGCAAAAAAAAAAAATTCTGTTCAGATTACTGCCATATATAGAACACGTAAGTGTTTCAAACTTTTAAAGAGAAGGGTCAGAGTAACCAAGTTCCAGTTAAATCTCTATGGAACCCTCACATAATTTGACGTTTAGGAAAGTGGTCCATTTGATGGAAAAAAAACCTGAAGAGAATGGCACAGGTGGGAAAGGGGTCAGACGTTTCACTATACATTTTCAGCATACTGTGTCCCTTGTGACATCCTTACGTGAAACGGCTCAGGTGGCAGTGCAGCCTTGTCTGGAATAGCAGCAGGCAAGCACCTACTGCCCCCTTCTGTCACTCGCTTTTAGTCACAGGAGACACCATGAGTGACTCCACTGAATAGGTGGCCTTTAGAACCAGTAAGTCACTGAAGTAACTAGAGGGCATCTATGCATTACGAACACAAACCCCTTATTTTCATCCCTAGAGAAAAAGATCTGCTCTGCCTACACGACTTCTATTCCAACCTCCCCCCACTTTTCTCTAAACCATGTTGGCATCTGTCATTGAGAAGAATATAGATATTTACTTGTCTTTATAAAGACAGCTCCAAGAATAGGAGCTGTCTCGTGAAGATATGAAAGTGGAGGCAAGCACATGTCAGCACATTCATCCACTCTCATGATATAAATATTTAAAGCCTTAGCAGGATGATTTTATAGTGAACAAAACCAAGCCACATTTCTGTTCAATATATATCAGAGTTTTAAAACTTTTAAAATATACAACACACAGAAGACAGACCTTACCTTTAAGTTTATTGTGTTCGGAGTCGGCTGGGAAAAGGACATCTGGAAAGAGTTTTTCAAAACTATATCCAGCATATTTAGGTCTGTTCTCCACATAAGTTCGGACTGTAGGCTGTAATTTCTTCATAAATTCGGGGCATGGTGTTCCTAGCTGCTCTATAACTTTATTCCATTGATCAATATCTAAAGTTATGCAGCTAAGAAAAACACTGTGTCTAGTTTTCAGCTAGAAAGTTATGTTAAAACCACATGACATAACCGACAGAGAAAACACAGGAAATTATAATAAAATATCAAGTTCATTACCATGACTTAGGACTACTTTCTTAAATGGTGAAACAAAGCAAGACTACGATAGTGTAGTCAAGGCAACATGTATTTCACTCAAAATCATTATTGGCTAGAAAAGGATATAATTCTGAGAAACAGAATATTAGAAGACTCACAAAATACTTAAATATAACAAATTTAATTTAAGGCCTTGTTTGGGTTCCAGGGGACTCACTCCCTGATCTGAACACACATCCACAGCAATCAAGCTACTACACATCACCAAGGCACTCCTGAGAATGACCCCAAGCAGGTGCTTTGTCCTTCATTCTTATCTTGGTACCTCAGCCCAGTCCTGGGCAACCTCTCACCAAAGACGTGCAACACTGAACACCAGTGGGCACACCAAGGGCAGTGACAATATTGTCAGGGATTTGAATGAAGTTAAAGAGTTTCAAGGATGTATAAGGAACATCTTAACTGAGAAGTTTACACACTGTAAAGGGGAGATTGACCACTTCATGGCACAAGAATTTAATACATGTTACTGAACAAAAAAAGTAAAGTTTGGCTCAGGAATTCCTAGTTGCAGATGGTTAAATACTGGGGGAGAGCTCAGATAAAATTTTATATACATTTATTCACATTCTCCCCAACTTTTTCTTTTTGGCTGCCGTCAAAGACTGGATACCAGGATACCTAAGTCTTCAGTGGGTTGAAGCAGGCCCTCTCTTATATTCTTAAAACTTAACAACAGATCTCTATATAAGGATTCTCAAGCTCTGCTGAGCTTTAGGTCTTCACAAAAAGTAGTATTTATGTTGTATGGCACTGAGTCTAAATTGAAAAGCCATGCCAGCAAACCAGACGCATAAAGCAAAGCATGGTGCAGCTCATGCAATGACAGAGCTGTGTGAAAGTAAAGATGCTCTGGATTTCCTTACCATGGCTCAAATTCTCCACCTCATGTTCACCCCTAAATGGTACTATATCAATTTTTAAACAGTAACCTGCAGCAAAAGCAGGAAACACTTCTGATGGCATCTAAAAAAACGGTCTGTAAGTAATAGCAAAACAAATAGGACATCAAAGTCCAATTATTTTCACTAATTTTAGCAATGATACAGAGGTTTCAATTCTATTTGTTCAGAGCAGACTCTTTATCTGAAATACTATTCACAGGACAACCCATACGGACACCACCAAACCATTCATGGAATAGAAAGACAGAAATGCCAGATACTTCTGAAAGCTGATTGCAGGATCATTTCTGCATACAAAAAATAAATCTCCAGAGCGTAACTAATGAAGATGGTTAGGAATTTTTGTAAACATTTTCTATAAAATGCAAAGAATAATAACTGCTAACATGCTCAGGTACTAAACAAGATTAGTAAATTACTACATAAAAATAACCTCCAAAGTAAAGCCCAATGCATGTGAACCAGTAAAACACCATCTAAACAAAAAGAAGTCTGTCTTAAGTGTGACAACATTCAAAAGTAATGGATAGGGACTATACTAAAATGGAAAAAGAAAAAAAGAGGGGAAAAAAGGAAAAAGAAAAAATAAGTCTGTTTGCCCATATAATGACCTTGCAAACTGCAATTTGAAAAGGCAGTTTAAAATCAGTATTTTAAAAATTAGAACCACCTTAATCTGGATCTATATTGCTGCAGTATCTTTTGACCTTTTACAACTACATCCTAGGCCAAGGGTAAGGATACGATCTGTACCAGGAAATAAAACACCACCTTTGATCATTTCTCCCATGATGCACCCAACTGACCAAATGTCAACTGAAAACAAAATGCAATGATATTAACATAAAAGATAGTTATTAAAATAAAATAAATAAAAATATCTAGACACACACATACACATGAAGTGACTATAAAAAGCATGTGCAATGAAAATGAGTGAAAGTGAATGTATGCTAACTACAGGACCAGCAGAGACTATGTCCTACTGCTAGGTGCAGCCTGAATATAAATGATTTTTTTTTAAGTGTATCACAAGAAAAATCCATGTTCATTTAATAAAAAAAAAAATTGTACAATATGCATCTTCATGACACAACAATAAAAAGGTTAATCACTTCCTGACTAATTCAACCTGCTGCAGCAGCACAAGGATACAGTCCCTTCCTGGAAAGAGGATTTTGTGGCAAACCATTTCGCCCATAATGCACCCCACAGACCATAAATCCACTATGTTTGTAGCACAAAAAGAAGGAAAAGCAAAGCAAACGGTCATTTAAAATTAAAAGAAGCATAACATGACTGCATCCTATAAACTGCAGAGACAGCACAGGAAGAAAAGCGAGTCTTTGTATTAATCAATGAAAACAGTTTAACATACACCATGTGTAAGGATTAGCTTTTAACTGTCTCAAATACAAGGCAGAAAAACATCCTTTTGCTTAATATAGTGCTAGAGCAAGAGCTTGAGCAGAGAGAGAGAGACACGAATCAAGCAGAGTGAAGCCCTTCTCCAAGGCTGGAGGCTTAAAAGCTACTTCTGCCAAGAGACTAGATTCAAGCACCAAAGACGGATTGATTTCTTGAAAGTAAATCCACTGCAGTTCTTGGAATAATTCTAAAAGTAACAAAGTAAACTGACTTGTAAAAATACTGCCTATTGAAACAGTTTACACTTTTTAGGAGAACTAATTAGGTATTACATAGGAATTAAAATTTAACATCAAGTATTTCCTAGAAGTCAGATTACCATGCATCTCTCTCTCGCTTTAAATAAAAAGCAAACAATCAGTAAAATTTTAGAATTTTAGAGGACCAGTTAATGACAATGTTAGTATGCTCCTAGATTTTCAGTATAAATCATTTGTTTTAAAATATTTCTCCAGTTATGCTGAAATAACATTTTACACAGAAGAAAAACTCAAAAGCAATTTTTTTAAAATGATACGCATTTTCTACATTACCTTAAAATAAATCACTCAGAAGACGTACTTAAAGATGCACAATTTTACTTTGTACAGGTAAGCCAATTTCTTTTGCAGTTGCTTTCAGAGGTATTGTTAATTCTGTATGCAAAAGTTTTCTTGAAGTCATAATAATGACATCTTATTATTATGAATACTTTTATGTCAAATATGACACCGGAATTTCAATTAAGCACGTAAGAAGGGGATTTAAGTGAGAACAATTGTATAGTAAGAATTATATGTCAGTGTTCTGAAGGAGCTCAATGTCAAGCAAACAATACAGCTTCTTATTTCTTTAATATTCCTTCTTTATTTATAAGTTCCTCTAAAATAGTATCTAAATAATATGATAGGAGATCATAGTTGTGCATATTAATAGGTCAAAATTAAGGGCCTTGTTCATTTAAAAAAACATTGTCAACACTTTATGTTTAGTGCTCTTTTTCCTTTAAAAACTTTTTTCAAATACTTAAGTACATATTCGTTGGCTTAGAGACCCAAAGAAGCCAAGTTTTGCATTTGACTTTTTAAATAAAATTCTGAATGTCGACTTTTTGATCTGCTAAACAACCTGCTGCCATCACAACCCAAAATATACCCTAACCTATTGTAACTAGTTTGTGTCCAACATGATAAAGTTACCATTCTTCTCATCTCCCTGCAAAACCAAACTTGAGATGTTTTGGGGTGTTTTGATTTGCTGCTTTCATTAAATCAAACAAAACCTGTATAATTATAGGTCTCTAACTTTTTCAGGAAGCTGAACTAATGCTCCTGTGAAGACTGAGTAGAATCTCATTACAGATTTAAAAAATACTTTAACAAATCTATTGCTGTCATAAGGAATCCATTTTATTCTTAACAACCCTATTTGACCTTACAGATTTTTATAAATCTATGAGAAAAAATATCATGTGAAAATGAAGTTTAAACCCAATGTACCTACTAGGAAACTTAAAAGTAGTTGTTTCAGAGCCTTTACGGCTTTCCTTGTTTTTTCAGTGTTTCATTCCTGATAATCATGCACAGCACAGCGCATAAATCTGTTAAGGTGCATGTGCATGAACAGTTCTGGGGTCCTTCAGTTGGTTTCTTAATGTGACACCCCCAAACAGCCTTCACTAACAAACCCTACATAAAAGCTAACTCTACGCATTTGTTTGGGATCCTTGCTAGTTTTAAAACAATTGAAGATTTTGTATGTGTGTAGTATAGTACCAGAAGAATGTTACTTTGCAGTACATATCTCAGTCATCAACATATACACTGCAATCCTCCCTCAAGTTCAGCAGGGCACGAACTGCAGGAAACTGCCAGACAACCCTGTAACCATTAGTTAACTGTCAATTCTCAATATTTAACTCCACATTAAATATATTCACAGTTAATTTAACTATGGGTTTAAGGGTCTATAATAGGCATCAATGCTAACAGGTGGGGCTCCCGGACAGCCCATGGTTCTTACTGTAAGTGCATCCTTGATACGCATCTCCCTGTCATGGGAGCTCCACAAACTCCTCAACTGAGAAGAGTAACAGCTCACATAAACTGCCTTTTAATGAGAACAGTACATATGGAAATACAATTGTCTTTGGACTCACTCTATACATTTACATTCTCCAGAAGTGCCATTCTCATTTCAGCGACCATTTGGCTTTAGGAAGATGTGACGGTTTTTCAAATGAAAGTAAATTATGATTTATGATGCACAACACAACTCACACTTCCTTAAGGAACAGGATTGTCACAAGCTTGACAGGATACTCTACAACACAATCTATCTCCAGTAGTGGAAAACTCCAGTAGTGGAAAGAGTGTTTCACACTTTTCCAACTCAAAATTACTTACTATTTAAGAGAAAAATTTAAAATGGGCAAGCTGAGTCAGAAAACTTGTGACTTTCATTTTATCAATTCCTTCTGTAAGGCAGCTGCATGACTCAATACTACAGCTGTAGGTACTGTATTTAATGTTCCTTAAATAGCCAATATAAAGTCTTGGGGGAAAAAAAACCACAAACTTAAATTTGCAAATCTAGAAAACTTCAGGAATTAAAAGAAATAACTAATTTGCTCTACTCAACCTGTGACTCCTAAATTACAGGAAAAACAGCCAACCATGGAGGCCATTAGAAGAAATATACATCCTCTCACGCACATTAACAATCCAAACAAATAAAAACCACAGTCTTGCAATAATGATCTATTCTCATTCCTTTGAGCTGGCTTCTTTCACTGCTAGCACCGTTCACACAGCCTGAAGTCACTTGCTGCAATGGTATGCAGTTGCCAGGCAGGTTTGCAGACTGTATTAGGAACACTGAAAGGCAGAGCAAGCCCCAGTTGTGCCAGGAAGGTGAGGAGCCACACCTCACCTCCCCAGGAGACAGCTCTGGGCCTGTCTGGAGGCCTGGCCAGCAGACGGTTTGAAACACACACGGAGACCTGCGGGCTCCACCGGCCTGACGTGTTCAAGTGAAACAAGGGAGCTGCCTGACTACGGGGACAGCACAGCAGCGAAATGGAGCAGAATGAGGCTGCTCCAATGCAATTTCAGGAATGACATGTCACTCTGGTTTCCTAATGGGTACTACTAGCTGTTTCCTTGAGAAGGTGTAATGTACTTGATGTTGTGTTTCCCTCCAACGACAGATCTTTTATTTTCCTGTTGAAGATACTGAGAGGCAGACCGGTCACAGAGCGAGTATGGTGAGGAGGAAGTGTATGCAACCAGAGGGACAAAGTAAAATTCCCTTGGAATTTGTCATGGACCTCAAAGAATCCAAGATGCATCATGACAGTACTCTCTGTATGCTTAAGTATGTTATTGAGTTTTTCTTCAGCAACTTTAAGAACTTAGTGAAAAAGGCTTAAAGGAGCTGGTTTTAATAAAAAGCAATTCCACAGTCGGTAGTCTTAGCTTGATTGTTCCTCAGTAGACTAGACTTTATGCTCCCTACCTACTGAAAGGCCATACCCAATATAGTTATTTAGCATCGAATTTAGTACACACATCTACTGATGAATTACAGTTTAGATCTTCACCAGGAATAAAGCCAGATGAAGGTATATCAAAGTACATATCATATATTAAGAAAGTATATTTCCAGTTCTTCCTGGACGTCACGTAATCTACCAAGGAAGTTATTAAAATTTTTAAACAAACAAGGCCCTCAATTTCTTCTCCTATTAAATGCAAACATTTTCTAATGGGTTGAATTGAATAAACAAATTGGTGTATCCAGAATCTGCATTTTAGTCACAAGAGTAGTTTATAAAATTTCTACAGCTTGAAAAAAAACATTAACATGTAAAATGTGGTGTGCCAAACAAAAAAGATAAAGCTATGCCAAAGAAAGACTATATTTGCTGACCGTTTTCTTTGTATCCCATCCCTAGGATGACCTCTGGTGCTCTGTAGTAACGAGTCACTACATAAGGCGTCATCATAAAACTAGTTCCTGCAGTTCTGGCCAGTCCAAAGTCAAGAATCTTCAAAGTGCAGTCTGACTTTACTACTATATTACTGGGCTTTAAATCCTTTAAAAAGAAACATCATATATGACTGCTAAGACAAGCACAAAGTACTCTGTGGTTCACATTTTAAAAATATAATATTGCTAACATTAAATCCCACACACACAACTAGGTTATTGCTATAACTGCAGCTTTTTTCCCCTTGCATTAATTTATGTGCATTCAGCAGATTACAGAATTAATTCCTTTATTGTGCTTGTAGATTTATATAGCAATTGAAGAAGGAAAATACAACCTGCATTACAAGATATGTTAGCAATGTCTGAAATAAATTGAGGTTAGTAAGAAGTGTTAGCTCTGAGGAAAGGTCTAGAAACTGCTCACTGGAACAATACTTATTATAACTACAATGCAGAACACAAGCAACATGACAATCATTTGGTTCAATAATAATCTTAATACAAGAATTATTAGAATTGTAATATGAATGTAAAAGGCTTATTTGCTAGTTGAGGTTACATTACCTCTTTTGAACCAATATATTTCTCCGAACAGAAAGGAAATCTCCATGCCCACATGGTTTTAGTTTCCTGTTTAGGACTTGGTCTTATACTAAGTTTGGCAACCAAACCCAAAAATGCACCACTGAAAAACTGCCAAAAATCAACACGATCATTAAACTGGAGTGGAAAATGCTGACATAGCTTCAAATCATTTTAGTTAGCAACATGGAAACTACTCTCTACGCTTGAACCCTATTGACAGTAGTGGCTTTGCAACATTTATTTATACAAAAACTACACAGGTTTACTCTGAAATCACCTCAGCAGGATCTTACACACACCTGAATGTCACAGAGTAAATATTACAGAGTAACTTCAGAATAACTTTGCAATCATAAAATCATTCACAGCACACGGGCTAACACAGATAAGATACTTCCTGCCTACACTCTACTGAGATTAATTGAGAGAAAAACCTGAGATATGACAGAAGACTCCAGCACTTGAGCTGTAAGCATTTGATAAGTAGCCCCATCTGTCATTGTTTCTTAAAGCCTCAAAGGTGGATATCTGCAAGATTTACGTAATTTTCATTTGTACTTGGATGGCTTTCAGCAATCTCCTCATAATGCTAAGAAAACGGCATTAAAGAAAGAGGAAACAACAAAAAGAGTTCCAAAACAACAGAATTTTAATGACTACTCACACACGCATTTCCACACAGAGACTCTGCAGAAAACTTTAGCTTAAAATATTCTCAAACACCACAAATTAATTCAAGTTCTATAAGGCCTTCTGGCCATTTAATATGCATGTTTCAGATTCTGCTACAGTCCTTTTTATTATCAGCTTTATTTCTGCACACTTCTATTATTTTCAGGATGTTCACTGCAGAATGCCAGGCGCATGCTCATGGTATTAACTACACTCATGCCCCCCAAGACTGCGGGATTAACACTCAAATGTTAAGAGATCTTTTCTTTGCTTACCAAATGCTGTCCATCCTTATTTCTGAACACCATGTAGTTGTCATGAAGCCTAGGATCAAAATGATGAACTGACTTACACTACATTCAAATTCATACAGAGATGCAAAATCTACATCTCTTATATATATATATATCTTCTGTTAAATAAACCGAAACTCAAGAGCTCCTTTGAGAACGATCAAATTAATTAGGACGGATAAAAATATCCAGAACCTATAGCAGAAAATCTCTCACTGAACCTTGAAAATGTAAAATGTCAGTGCAAAAAACCAGATTCTTCATGGCCATCTCCCCATTAGCCAGACAAGGAGACAGGGACATCTCCGGAGGGCAATTCATGGCTTCTATGGGCTTTTCTCTTTCTAACAGAAGATTTGTGAAAGTTCCATAATTAGGCCCCTTTGTTAAGTACTCAAAATCAGGCAGAATTCAATGTTTCAGAGCCTCCATGCAAGACTAATGAGACACTCTGTGTCCCTCAGAAAGTCAGTGAGGCACAACTCTGAAATGCTGATCATTCATCCTCATATTATGAAATATAAATGAACATGTACTTCTACAGTGGCTGGAAGCTGCATCTCTGAAAATGTTTGGAACCCAGTAATGTGGATTTGCCAACATCTGCTGAAGTCAGTGCAAAGTTATAGTCAAATCTTTACCCATTGATGTGGCAATCGTTTGCCCCTACAGCTTCAAGGTGAAGTTTGAGCTCTGCTGTGTTCCATGCCTCTTAATTTGCTATGAAAAAAACCCACTTATTTCTATGCCAAGTAGTATCCAGTGCTATAAGGCACATATACAGATTTTTGTGATTTCAGTCATTCAACAAGCTTTGAATTCAGTCACTCAACAAGCTGAGATTACCACAACTATGCTAGAAGCTGAAGAATCCAGTTAAAAAACATGTGAAACTACCAACACCAAAAAAACCTTAGAGATCACTAAAGTAGAACACTAGACTCATAGCCAAAATGCTCCTTGGGCAGCCACAGTAGTGCAGGCTATGTTTAAGAAGTTTCAGTAAAGTAATTAGCTTTGGACATTAAGGACTGGTGCTGAGAGCCCAGAAGAATGCTACAAAGAGTTACCACTGCAGCCACATGGTCCGTGTGATGCATGTTCCTTTGCAGGATATCTTCCTTGTCTTCCAAGGTTTTGTTCAGCTTGCTCCACAGAGAAACAAAATTTTGATACTTTACATCTTGAAGTAAAAAGGCACAATGCGCACAGCCAGTAACACTGTGCCTGAATATACTCAATCTCCTAAAAGTCTAAGAAGAAGCTGTCAGCTGAAAATCTACCAGGAAGACATGCAAGTGAAATGTCCTTCAAAAGCATCTGCACATGTCCTTTAAAAGCATTCATGCATACCTATGGTGCTATTTACATAGCAATTGTATTTAGTCTCTTTAGGATAGTTTATCCCTGTATGATATGAAGCATTTCAAAGACTTAACCCACATTTACAGAGGCAGGAATTCTATCCTCAAAGTTGTCTTTACTTTTGCCCAACTACCTAAGTAGTTACCTCTTTTCTGGAAATGTAAAGATGTTTCAATTTATCCACAACTTCTACAGGATCAATGCCCACTTCAGAGGAATACAAACCACCCTGAGGCAAGTACAGTTTTAGAAGCTCCCTTAAGCTTGTGCTAAGATCTACAGAGAGACATTCTTACTTTACCTACTCTAGCATATCCAAACAATATACCGTTTTCTGAAACTAAAAAAGACCTAGGAAAATCCACAGCACTAAATTTGCACACCTAACTATTGAAGGGACCAGGAAATGTGAAACTGCATGCAAACCATTATTTCAGACCCAGAGGCACATACATTAGAACACCAAGGGCTGCATAATCTCAGTCATAGGCAATACAGTACCACAACAGTAAGTTAAACAACTTAGTTTTGCAAGGATTCCCAGGATAATGCAAGAAGCCCAACTGACCTGTCTCAAATGCCCATAAGCAGACCAAGCAGCATAAGGTACAATGCCTGGTTGCAGGCAATGCTTCTCCCTACTTACCCTTGCCCATCTCTTCCAACACAGCAGTTCAGGGAAATTGCATGCAAGAAGAAAGGTTTCACCTTCATTCCCTGAGCTCCTCACTGGAATGAAGCAGCTGATGAATACTAGAACTAGCTGAGCAAAAGGAAGCAGCATTTGCCCACTCAAGCTGTATTTTCTATTCATATAATTGTTCCTGTTCCCTGCTTCCCTGTGGAAAAGACAGCACACTGAACAGGAGTGTCAGACTGCCAGATCCAGTTTGCAGATCATTCAGTATCCCACACACACACAGTGTGGTGGACTACTGACCTGGACAAGCATCCTAACACAGCAATTCCTATGGCAGCACACAGAACTGCCATTTGTGATTTGCTTTCCTGTGCACATCATGAAGAAGACTGTGTAGTAATGACTGAAACCATCCCACATCACTAAGGTTAATTAAATCTTCTCTATCACTTCAGAAATGAAAACTTCGCTCAAACTCTTTAAAAATATTACAATGAAAAATGTACTACTATAAAAATACAAGCTTACCATTTCCCAAACCTAAGAGATTATATTTGAAAAAGCTATAACCAGACAATCTCAAGCAATCTTTAATCCACATACCATTACATACAAGATGCTCAACTGTAACAGGCAACCATAAATTCAAAATTTCTTGACTTGACTGCAACACACAAAAGCCATTTAAAAAGCAGTAGTCAATTTCGCCTGTTAACCATCTGAGTGAATGATTTGCGACACACAGGTGTTATCTAAGTTCCACTTACAAGTCTTTATCATCATCTGTTTATCTGTAGATTTCAGATAGTTACTCTGCTAGTGAAGAAGCAGAAATAAAATGGGCAGTTATTTCAAAAGATGGGATTTCAGGTTTGGTTACCAAAACAATAAAGGCAGAGACGCTTCCAGATATCCTTTCCTGCCGTGACTACTAAAGTAGAACATTATACAGAATTAGAGGAGGTAATGCAACTCACTGCAAAAATCTTCAGTTTGCTCTCTGCAGATCATTATCATTTAAACATTCAAAAGGCTCATTCCAGAACTACCCTGGAAAAAGGTGTGGTGCTTTCCTTTCGGCTTTCTCTCCCTGCCTATGGGACAGGCTATGAAACACCCTTCATGCTCCTATTTCTAACTTTTTTTTATCTTTTAAATACTGAAGGTAAAACCAGGTGCAAGGCAAATTATACAGTTTAGTTCACTTACCCTATGAATAATCCCAGCTGAATGAAGATGTTTGATACCACACAGCATTTGATAAAGAAGATAGGACATTCGTTCATGGTCTAGCTCCATCTGAATCACTTGGCAGAGATTTGCATCCATGAGCTCCATCACTATGTAGCTTATGAAGAAAGAAAAGAATAATAATCAGGTAAGACTGCCATTTTACTGTATTCTTTCTCTTGCTCATCTTTTGGTATGAATACTTTAAAAATAAATTCTCATCTTTAGCTCAAATATGACTTACACATCTTGAAATTCTTCCAGGGATTTTTGTGGTGTGAACACATTCAGTAGGCCGATTATCTGCAGGGAGGGGGAGAGGAAGTGTAATTGTACCACAGCAAGAGCAAAGTTGCAGAGTCAACATTTCAAAACTGGTAACTATTATTCTGATACGAACCTCCTGGTACACACTGAAGCTCAAGATGCTCAGTAGCTCAACCAGGCCTAACATGATGTAAACAGATATGAATGATTTTGGAAGGAGTGTTTCTCCTCCACAAATCACATAATCTAAAGACACTGTGTGTGTGTTAACAAGACGATATTCAAATCTTAAAACCTAAGGAGCTTAGTCACTCTTCTCCTTCCTCCTACTTTCAGTCTGAAGATCTGGTAAGATTTTTACTGTATATGAGGAATAATGAAATTAAAACCTGATGAAGACTCCCTAAAAGATGCCACTTTGCCACTGACAGAGATGAAGAAACAACTTCACCCAAACAGAAAAACAGGTTCTTACAGAAGCTCTAGGACATTTTCCATTACGAATGGATGTGATGTGCAGAAAGAGACCACGCTACTACTCATCAAGAATCAAGCAGGCTTGCGATAGTTCATACAAATGATGCTATTAGGTCGAACGTCCTTCAGAGAATTCACATATAAACCGTCCCTGTCTGAGAAAAATTACAACATTTTCCCAAAAAGCTAAAAGAGAGAGTAAATTTTCTATGACACTCTTCCTCCCTAGCAGCCAGGAGAAATTTTATCTTCCTGACAGGGGATTAAAAGAGAAGGTAAGGAATACTGCACACATATGACTCTGAAGGAAGAAAATGGCCAACACCAGCCTTCTGCAGTTCAACTCCAATAAATTTATCACTTATTCTCTCTCCATTTCTGTGATCTTGTCTACTGCACAGCTTCATAAACACCAGAGAGTTACTGCTGTCACAACACAAGATTCTAAACTCATTCATGCACCAGGAAAAAAAAAAGGTGTTACAGCCTTTTTCTTTTTTCTCCTATGTGTCTAGCAGCAGGATGCACTTACCAGCCATTTGACAGCTGCTTGTAAATTTTAGCAATGTAACACTGACTCTCTTGCTGAGTTTGAAGGGGGTATTTAAAGATTGGGCAGGTATTAAAACTAGTCATTAATAGCTCTTCTGCAAGACCCTTCTGTACTTATCATGGGGATACACCCATGCAATGAAAATCTCCTCTGAAGTCACTTTCCAGACTTTTACAAAGGATAGCCTTCCAGTTAATTCTTTAACATCTGAAGCAGGACACTGCACTCACATTTTTGTGATTAACGCACTTCATAAGAACAAGCTCTCTGTAGGCTCTTTTAGCGTGGGTTTGGTTCTGAAACGGTCGGCTTAACTTCTTGATTGCAACATTCCGCTCAAGGATGGCATCGTAAGCTGCACTGTAATTAAAAATAACAGTATTACATCTCTAAAGTCAAGGTCTTTTAAGCTGTGGCAGTTGCAAACTTTTTCAGATAATTTGTATCATGTCTGCCGAAACCCCAATTTTCCAGTGTTATCCAGCTTTAGGAATGTGATGTAACAAAGTGGTCTTGTATGCTGAGTGATTTAAAACGTAAAGATACTTCCTAGCTTCAGAGCATTAACACATGACAATCTCTACAATATAATGCAGTATTTCTGCTTCCAAAGATACTGAGCTCTTGCCACTCACTGGCACTCAAGAACAGACCATCTAAAAAGGATCCAAAACTCTTCAAACATAAAAAGCACATCAATTTCACATAAAATCTTCACACTAAAAGGAAGGGAGAAGGCAGGAAAAGTAGGTTATAAAAAGGTCCCACGCTTTCACTTATGCAGTTGCTTAATATCCTGATGACAATGACAGCATCAAAGTCAAGACAAAAAAGTGTTAAGAAAGCTTTAACCTCTAGATGTCACCGGCTTTAATTTGGTGGGGAAAAAAAAAACATTTTGTTTGCAGACTAATGCCAAGATTGTCATATGATACAGTGACACAGGCTGTCTAACTGATGAACGCTGTTATTGGAGACACCTCCCTTACATGTCACACTTCCATGACAGGAAGGCATGGCTTGTTTTTCCTGTAAGAGCTAATACAACAGCTGACTGCCATGCAGACTCAGGAAATATTTCGCAGTTACTAAAAAAGTCTCAGCAGGGAAAATATTATTTTCTTGTCTCTTCTCAAGAATGGTATTCAAATCTAATGAAGAATACCTACCAGTAAACAGTAGCAGCTATTAAATCCAACTCACTACTTTAAAAAGTGGATTGTCTATTTACTATGTAGGCTTGAATGATTTGTAATTTATCATCAACAAAACCTCTAGACGCTCCTGAAGAAAAAAAATGGGAACAACATATACTGGTAACTTTCTCTGATGTACATTTTCCACCATTCTGGAATTCCCCTACCTACCCCAAAGATAAGGATTATTTTAGGAAAGACTGCCAACATGGGACTCCAGTTCTAGTATTTAAACTCCTGCATTCCCTGTACATAACAGCAGCCTAGCGCCTCTTTCAGTATTAGGCCATCTACTTAATATTCCTCCAAATCAAGTTGCATCAGTTACAAAAACAGACCAAAAACCAAAAAAAAAAACCGAACACACACACCAACTCGACCCAAATCACAAGAAATGCACTGTATGGAGATACACGGCAAGATTTAACCATAGTCCATTTAATCAGCATAGAGATTAAACTAAAAAGGTTTCAGTTACCACTAGCAGCAATTACAGAATGGCACTAGAGTAATTACATGGTCAGCTTTTGGATCTCAGCTCTACGAAGAGCAATAAATTTGGAAAACAGACAGAGGTAACACATGACTGGCCATCAGAAGGACAGTAATAACATCTTAAGCTTTCACTGGCATTTCTATAGTAACTAAACAAACCAGCCAAGCAACTGTCTACGTCCTCCCTATATTAGCACACACGCAAACAAAATTCAGATCAGTTTTTTTGTTGCTGCTAGTTAATACCAGTAATCTTAATGCCAGAAGTTACCATTTCAAAAAACAACTCTTTCTGGAGTTCTTTCTTCAAGTTTCCATTTGCACTTATTACACTGTTTTATTAATCCTCCTAAAACACAAGTATGAATTAACACCCATACCACATACTCTCTAAACACTGATCAAGACAAGATCAAGGTATTAAAGAGGTTACAGATTTGAGATTATGCTTTTCCCTACCCTTCCCTTCCTTGATGTTTTTGTATTTTTATGTACCTGGTTAACATATTAAGAGTTACAATAAACTGAAAAATCTGCAAGGTCTTGTGATATCTACATCCTTCTCAGTCAAAAAAAGCTTCCAGGAAGGTTAAACCAACATTTCTCTTTGAGGCAACACCATCGCACAGGAAACAGTGCCCACAAGCAGCTAGCTGTCAACAACTTAAATCAACTGGACACTTTTCAGACCACACAGCAGAGCTCTTATTCAAAGAATGACACTGGCAAGTCATACTTTTCTGAGCTGCATCAGGCATTGACATATGGCAGTCAGCATCCCAAATGCTCACTCACTGGTATCAAGGACTACTCAGATTATGAAACTAAGTGAAACAGACTCCTAACAAATCATTCCAAGAGATGCAAACATTCACAAGCAGCAAATATTACATAGAGTATTTCTGGCCTTTGTTTCACTGCAAGCAGTGTGTCTTAGGATTTGGATTAGTTTCTTTATCCAGTTTCTTTATCCAGTTTCTTTTTCCCCCATTAATTTACAGGACTCAGCACAGCTGGCTGACTTTGCACAGAAGGGCATCAGTTCTGAAGCTGGAAAGGACACAGGTCAAAAAATGACAGCAACAGCCCTTGCTGAGGAAAAATGGCCATCAGTTACCATTGGCCATCAGTTACCATTGGCCATCAGTTACCATTGCTGTTTTGCCTGTAAAAGGTAGCTCTCCACACTCCTGCTCTGTAACATACAACACCTCAAAAACCTACATTAAGGAAACCTAAAGGTACATTTAAATTCTAAAGAAAGCTTACCATACTATCCCTTGTGCTCCTGATCCTATTGGTTTCAAATTCTGATACCGTTTCAATACGGTGAAAGTTGAATCTCCGATTTCAACACTGTAGAAGTTGTTGTCACGCTTGCTCCTGCTCATGATGGCAACTTGCTTAGTTCACTTCATCCAAATTTTGCTTCTGGCCTACGAAGAAATAAAGTTAGAAAAACTAAGATTTTACAACTATATGTAATCTGACATAAGGCAAAACTCCTTATAAGACACTTCCCAAATAAGTCCCATTCGCACAGATCAGTTATTTTTAATGTCTGCAGGAATAAGATGGCATGTGTTTGAAATGCTGTATTTTTAGGAGTGTTCCTAAGGTAAAATCCTAGAATGTTAAAAATAATAGAAAGCCAAAAGTGAACAGATAGTAGCAAAAATCTTAGATGGAAATTACAGAAGATCAAAAGGCAGGAAGCTCCACACCATTCAGAGAGCTCCAGGAGTCCTACCATCTCTTCATACACACACGTGCAGCAAGGGAGCAGGGCTTGGGCCAGACACCCTGCAGAGGCCTTATTCAACCTGAATTTCTGCATGAGTCCATAAATAAAAGAGTGACAGAACACGAACAAGTCTTCCAAACATTGCAGTGATCAAAATACTCTTGGTCACAACCACCAGGAATACCTGACACTGATATGGAAACACATAAAGTCAATCTAAGCCAGAGAAGGAAAACTGGCCTTGTCACACATCTTTCATGAGGAAAAGTAATAATCACAGAGAGAACAAAAGTAAGAAAAAAGGATGTATACTCCACCTAAGAACTCTCGTATTAAAAAAAAGAAATGCAACACCTCAATGCAGATGTCCACAGGAGAAAAAATAAAACCGCATTGTGGCTTTTTACAGTAATATTTCTCATATCTTTCATGCTAACTGTGCACTTTTAACTCTGTCTTTACACAAGTTCTGAGTATAGCTGTAAGAGATGCCTAGTAGTGCAAATATTTGACTAGAAGAATTGTCTTTGTTTCTTCAAGAGTGACAGCATGCTGTCTTCTGTTGTTACTAACTTAAGGAACACTCTCCCATATTTCAACAGTCCCAAACAGATTCTTGCCTTCCATATGCCACAACAATATACATTAGTCAAATTTTAAACAAGCTTTGAAAATTCAGACAGTGCAAACATGGCCTCCACAAATAATTACAAAGGTTGTACAAGTAGTACTCTTTTAAGAATCTATGCATTCCACTTTCAACTAGCCAACCTGCATTCATTTCACAACTAGACAGGTACAATCAAAACACTCTGAAGTTGTTTAAAGGAGACATTTTTAACTAGTTGATATATTACTAATTAAAAATGTGCTACCTTAATTGGCATTTATCTCAAAAGAAATGCCAATTTAAAGACTCCTTTTCCAAAATACTGTCAAAAAAACCAAACCTCTGTTACAAAGAGTTAACTAAATACCAAAGCAGCTTCTCTCAGTATATTGGCAATTTTGTTAAAGGCTTCCTTCCCCAGCTGACAGGGAGGCATAACTGGACTATAGTAACTGTTCCTTAAAACAAGGAAAAATCTGTATCCAGACCGTACTGGTAGGGGGAGGTCAGCTTACTGGAGGGAGACCAAAAGCCTAATTTCTTAGCAATATATGACACCAATCCCAGCTCTTTCTTCCCTATCCATTCTACCACTACGCCTTTGGACTCTGCCACCTTCTCAACACTCTGTTCATAGATGTACTTGCACATAGTTTTGGAATAAAAACGCCCAACAACATATAATGACAAAATCCCTCGTGAATTAGGAAAGAGAAAATTTGTTGTGGACAGTATGAAATCAGCCAAACACATTCCTGAAAATCAGAAAACAAAGAACAAAGACACTAATTCATGTAATCTTACACAGGCTCATCGTCAGCTGAGAAAAAAACCCAGTATCTTGAGTTTATCCGCTAAAACTGTATTAAGATCTAGTGACACTGAACAGGCAGGATTAGCTGGAACAGCTTAGTAGACAGAGCTCTTATTTGGTATCAGCATCAAGATAACGAAAGTTTAACACTTCACTTTGGATAATTCCTCAGAAACAGATGTAGGAAGGACTGCTGCCCGCCCTCCAAGGTTTCCAGGTGAATGCTGACACCTTTCCATTAAAAGTCAGTATTTTAAATAGCCAAAGCCAAGTGTTTAATTGCGTTTTCTTTCCTTTTGGTACACTTCATAGAATCAAAAGAGTGAAACAAAGCAAGTATAGTTTAAGAAAAGGATCTTGAGAGATAGTGTTCTCTGAGAAAATAATTCCTTTATATTAACAGATTTTACACATATACCATACATAGTATTATAACCAAGCAAATTTTATTGCCTTGAAGCTTCGTAATTTGCTACGCATTCAAAACTGTAAAATATGCTTGCCAAAACATACAGGAAAACTTGTATTTACTAACCATTTTATAATTCATAACAGTATTTAGTATACAGCAGCATATAAAAGAACTCATTGTTTATTTTTACTAATAATATGAGGAAGGAGGGAGAGTTATCCCAAAGGGAGGAAGGAGTATCGCCACTTGCTGTTCAATTAGCATTCTTTTTTCTGCAGTCCTACATGGCGTTCATCAAAAATTATCAGTCTGCACCGTGACAGCAAGAGGCACAGTCTCTCTCTTCATTTTAAATGCATGCTCTCCTAGCATAAAACAGATGTACTCAGCGCTTCAGAAGACATGGAGCCAATTTTCAAAAAAGCCATTTCTTACACATTTTGTGTGGTGACTATGGGATGTAAATAAGCCACTTGGATGTAACACACTCAGATCAGCAAAGAGGTCTCAGAAATCATACATGCCTTATCCCTGCCTCCAACCCTTTGGCATTTCATCTGGCCATTACAGCTTCCTCAGCCTGAACCAGCCCTGACACCCATCTCCTCCAAACCCCTTGCCTCAGTGTCTCATAACTTCTACACAATTTTGTCCATCAACCATGGACAGTGTCAGCCTCTCATTTTATTACCAAGCTTACTTCAATTCAGTGCTTTGCTCCCACTCAGCTCAGAACCAGTTGTGCTCCCCCTGTCTTCATCTCAACGAAAGCATCCTCAGAAATGCCTGGTTCTGCCCAGCTCTGAACATAGCTCAGAGAAAAAGGTCAAATACTTATTTTTTTCCTATCTGTTAATTTACTGGTGACTAGTCTTATGAAGTCTAGCTTCAAAGATGCACAACACCAAAAATCCTATCTTTAAATATTAAGGCAAGTCTAAATTCAGAAATTGTCAGGCTTTTAAGATTCTTACCCAATGTATGTGTGCCATGCTCTTGATTAAAACATGACTAAGCTATATCAGATAAATTCGCCTGAAATCTGACATTTCATTACATTTTTTAGCAATTTTGCAGAAGCACATATGTAAAGAGAGGGAGGATGCAGACTTGAGATTTCTATTATTAATGAGGAAACTAATAATACATTTGTCCCATTAACTGTCAAC
Organism: Rhagologus leucostigma; assembly: GCA_013397725.1. Taxonomy (NCBI): domain Eukaryota; kingdom Metazoa; phylum Chordata; class Aves; order Passeriformes; genus Rhagologus; species Rhagologus leucostigma. The sequence continues at coordinate 336,840 of VZTD01000532.1, forward strand.
TTGCTGGAATGCTGTCAACTGTCAGCAGGGAAAGAATCCCACAGAAAACTTCAATTTCCTCTCACACATCAACCATTGTGCCTTTCCTTGAAAATCCTGTACCTAAGCAAATTTCACTACATGGCAACCTTTTACTGGCAGCCCGCAGTCAGCCAAGATAAGGATATTTCAAAACTGAATTCTAAGATATTCCTGTGTGGTAACTAATTCTTCATATTGCCGTAAGTACTATTTACCCAAGTAAGCACAACGAAAATGTAGGAATTGAACCTAACACTATATCCAGAGTGAAATCCCCTAGTGGATCTGCAAGGCTGTGTGTAAGTTTTATTCTGAATTCACTAACAGCAACTACAATTCAACAGTTCTTCAGGAAACTTCAGGTGGTCACCAACTTCCACTCATCAGTTCTGTGCAGCCTAATACAGCAGTAGAAACAAACACGGATACACTGAACATGTAGCTCCATGAAATGCAAGTAGCATTTATCTATGAAAGTATCATGGCTAACCTTAAAAAGTATGGACATTTATAAATTGTTCCACTGACACCTCCTCCTCCACAAGTGAATAACATCAAGAACGAAGCTTGACCAAAAGTCTTCATCCAACTTTAAAACAAGCATATTTAAAACAGTAAAGAAAGTATGCATAGCATTGTTCATACCCAAATATGCAAACATTTGCCATTTGCTTCTGCTTAAAGAAAGGCATGTACCTTTAGCATGTCTCGACAAGACTGTTCTTCATAAACTTGCTGACTTCAAGATCCCTGGAAGACAGCATAATGCTGTATTTTGTCTCTGATACAAAAAACATTCAATTTACAAATCAAGATACAGGACAATGTATGCTCAGTATATGTTAAAATGTTTTTCCAGTACAGCCTAAATATATTGGAGAAACAGGTTTGGGACACGAAGGAATGGTGGGATAGGGAGCTAATTCTTTGCTCATACAGCTTTCAGTCTAAAAGCCCTACTGCAGGTGCATTAAAAACCTTAGAAATGGCCAGATTAAAAAAAAAACCAACAAAACACAGAAACTTGCAGTGCAAAATTACATAAACAATAGGAATGTATTTGGTAAACTTGTCTTTGCAGAGTGTATAAACTGATTTCTTTAGAAGGCAGAGAGAGATGCCTTGATACCCATTCCAGACCCTGTTTCATTTAATGCTTTTTACACATATGACACCCCTGGTCAGTGCTCTAAAGAGGCCTTCAGAGTAACAGAGCTTTAACTCTGAAGTGGCACACTGCAAATGCAATGAACGTAATATGTTTGGACCAGAGCTGGCACCAGCGTGGCTCTGTCGAGGTTCTGGGCTGTACAGAGCTCATGGGACAGAGTCTTATCAGGCCTGTCCTCACTGTGTCATTCTGGCTGCACTTGGGCAATCTCCAATTTTACTCTTAAAAACCAATCCAGGCTCATCTGCACTAGGACTCTAAGAAGTTTAGCTGAAATAGCAGGCAATTAAAAACATGCTCAACTCGTGGGCCCCTGAGTTAAGCACAGCAAGTTTATGTATCCACAAATAGAAACTAACTGGAAAACCACGTGCTTTCCCCAAGACATCTGGCTATTTACCTTCTGCACAGCAACACCATGCAACAATATTTTCTTGGCTATGACAGCTGCTAGCCTTCATATCAGAGGCCAAGACAGTGCTTTTGAAATCAGAGATCACTTTAAAAACAACACATAATTATGCGCAAGGTTACTTCGCTTAGGCAGTAACCTGAAAGCATGCATTCCAGGCATAGAGGAACAGAAAGGAAACAGGTCCTGTGAAAGAAAGCCTCTCTCACTTTTAAATAAGAGCACAAACTATTTTACAACCTCTTCTGCACTCTCCCATCACTAGAGATAGTGGCAATGAACAGGAAAGCTTCAAAAGTTGCATTAAAAACTGACAAAAATCATACATTTGAGAGGCGTCTCTTCTGTTCAGACAAAGAAATAGAACCAGAGATAATTTTCCCACTAGGGACATGGAAATAGAATAGGCCAGAACTTAAGGCCAACTTAAAGGATGGAAAAACATTTTCTGTACAGCTCAGTCTCTAAGACTGCTCTTAAGTGCTGGTTTACACCTTCATTAGACAACATGACATGAAAATCCAGGATTCATCCCATGCTATAATGCAGAATCCCTTACTCAAAGTATCCTTTTATGTAAGAAATTATACATACTCAGGTTATTTCTACTGCAGTGAAGAAGTACAGCTGAGAAGATATTTTCATACCCCAGTACCCTGAAATGCAACAAAACATAAGAAATGAGAAAAACCAAAGGTGGGAACAACTCTCATTAACTACAAGTTTTGCATGAAATCAGACTTGGTTTTCATATTCACGAATTCTAAAGCGATCCTCTCCTAACAAGCAAGCATCAAGCGGGCTAAGTCTTGGAAGAAACTCTGGATGCTAAGCCAGCAAACAGTCTTTGGGGTACATGTCTGAGGTACAGCACAAACACCAACTAACAGTAGTCTGTCTACATGTGCCGGCAAAACTGTTCCACAGTGAAAGATTACTACAGGAGCTGCTCAGAAGTAGGACTGACAAAAAATGAAGACCACGACAGTCAAAGAGATGCAGAAATGGAAGGAAACAATTCTAAAATAAAAAAATTACATATATTAACATATTAAATAGTAATTTAATCAACATAAGATAACAATATAAGCTACATATCAGTAATGATTCAATAACTTCATTTAGAAGGTATCTAACACTATGAAAATGAGTATTTTGTAGGAATCTGTGGTTGACCTAGAAAAATCCAACAGTTCTTCAAGTTTACTACTGAACTGAAAACAAATGGACAGTGTACATAAAGCTCTTGCATTAATGAATTTTATTTAATTTCTTTGTGAAAATACAGTTCACACATAGCTGATTTGTATGCATCATGTGTTTTTGAATGCTTGCCTAGTTTTCAGCTGTCATGTTTAAAGGTTTCTGGACATCTGCTAAATGGATAGTGCAAACACAGCCTAGCTTTCACATATGCTTCAAAAGCTCAAATTTAGAAAACAAAAGAACCGTTTCTAAAGGTAACTTCATTGCTCATTCAGTCAGTCTCAAAAGTAATTATGGTTTTAACATTTTGTTTGTCCATGCTGGCCTTGAAACTGAATGTTGTATTCTGCAATACTTCCAGCTCTGTTAAATGTTAATGCAGATAAAGCATTTGGAAAGAGGAGCTAACATCAAATGGGTGAAAACTGTAGCAAGGTATCACTAAACCATTACAAATGCCAAAGATGTCTGAAAAACCTGAAGCTTATTCTAAAATGGAACATTCTCACTGTTTACTCTAGGATTTGCACGGCTTTCAAATTATGCTTTCACAGATCAGATGGTTTTAAGCTGAACAACTTCCATACGGTTGCCTGAACTACTCTGAATGTTGACATGTGTTTAATGAGGCCTCCAGCTGATGTGCAATGGCCATGGCAGTGCCTCTCCCCTCAGCTAATGCACACCTGCATTACAGCAGAACTCTGCCCCGCTCACACCATCACAGGACGAGCGGCAGAGCACAAAGCGAAAGTCTACAGCTCTGATCTCAGGAGCTATTTTCTACTTGCAACTATTAAACAAAACCACAAATATACTGGAGTGATTCTCATATAGCTCAGGTCTGAAGCACAGTGCAGGTACAATTTTTAAAATAACAGTACATTTTAATGTATCTTTTGCTCACCAAGAAGTCAAACTTCACTAGTTACAGTTTCAGTAAAGCAAAGGTGGACACTACATCTCAGTGTTCACCAAGAAAAGAAGTACTGAGGCAGGGGAAACCTGCATAAACACAACAAGGGCACATTTAGATTTCTCTGTTATGACTTGCTTAGTGCTTTCAAGTTCAAACAGAAAAGGGAAAGTCACTTCACTTTGCTTGAAGACAAGAAATTTAAGGCACATTTAACTTTTTTAAACTTTAGGACTGTTACCTTTTTTTTAATAGCCATTTTTATATCAAAAATTCAAAGCCAATTACTTGATTTCCCAGAACCGGTTGAGTATTTAACAATAAAGAGATGGCTTCCTCCAATAAAGATGATAATTTCAGAAAAGCTGACAGGTTTGGTATAGAAAAACAAATCTGGCTAAAAAGCAAAATACTTCTGAGTATACAATAGCATGAAAATGTAATATGGGCTGTTTGAATCAAGGAATTACTTCACTGGTTCAGCAAACATCGTTGCCAGATTGATAAATCTCATGTAAAGATTTAGAGCCCTCTGTGTTAAACTAACTCTGTCCTTGGTACAATTTACAGGGAACAACTACGTAGAGCCCTAAAGTAATAAACGATGAACAAAATCCACTAATCCTAATGCAAACTTTGCCATAATTTAATGTTGCAGTTTACAGGTTCATAAAGTGACTAACAGCATGCTCCAGCTGGATCACATGATCACTTTTTCTAGTCATCTAGGAAACTAGATATAGTTTTCTTCATATATATCTGCCATCTCACCTTATTAAGATAGTTACTGTCATTTGAGTCTACTAGAAGGGGAGGACACACAGGGAAATAAACCACCCCTTTCTCCACTCCAGAAGTCTTTTCTTGGCCAATATTCACCTTACTACAGTTTCCATAAAAGATCATCTATCTGAAGGCAAGTGCAAGGGACTGAACTTAATTATGCATTCCAAAAGTCACCTAGAGGCCCATCAATAACAAGGAGGTGCCTACCACTTGAACAGCACAGGTTCACAGTATCTGATAATCTGATTTTAATCCTCACAACTGATGTCTTTCCCCAAATACCAGTTCTTTTCGGAACAGACAAGTAATCCTATTACCTTACATAGAGGGAGCTTTCTTGCAATGCTCAGCTCCAGATATAAGTATATAAAAAGCATAAAGAGCCTCAAGAGTCACAAGGTACTTAAGAGTTTTCACCCTGATTAGTAGTGACTGAAGAGTTTTTCCACATCCTGAATCAAAGCAGAAATAAATATTTAAAATTTACCGAGGATAACATGAAGACAAAAATAACAACAAAGCAGAGCCTGAATTAGTAGAGGAACATTTGGGTGGTTTTAACCCCATCTGAAAAACACACAATGAGGATGATGCAGGAGATCAGAATCCAAGTGCCCTGAGGATGTCCTAAAGAAACACCAGAGCTACTGATAAATGCTACTCAAGTTTTCAAAAATTCTTCAACAGACTCTATGCTCAGCCCTCTATTTTTTCCCCTTGCAAAAACAGGTGAACTTTTACCTTTTATACTGTTGCAGTAGAATTTGAGGGGCAGGAAAGGAGAAACATTCTTCATATAGAAAAAACAACCAGCAACTTTTTCTTTTTTATCTAAATTACATTTAGCAAGCTTCTTACATTTTAAATCTTCCCCACCCTAATATTTATGTACTTTATAAACTACAATGGAAGGGGGCAGAATGTGTCCATAAAAGTTCACACGTTTTGAAAGCCAGCTTCCAGCTTAGGGTCAGACTAGGAGTCATTAAAAGAAAATATACATATATGCAAAAAAAGGATAGCAAATGCATGTTTTGTTTTATATCTTAATTAAACTGACCTGCTGCATCTTTCAGTAACTTCAGTCAGTGCATGAAACCCACAGAGGTTTCATGCAGCAGCTACGGCACCTGCGTAGACCACAGGTAAACAGCCTGATCTCCAACCACCACTAACACTGGGAGCTTCCTTGTTTACTTTGAAGGGAAGGACAGGAGAGGGGGAATTATTACTGGCAGCCAGGCAAGGATCTCTCCAGGAAAGAGGAACATACCTATTTCCCAAGCAGAGCTTCCAGTAGCAGCTGCTGGCAAATGCAGCAGCCCCTTGAGTTTTCCCTTTTCATGCTGTTATTCATCCTCTCTTGAAAAAGCCAATTTCACTGACACTGAGGACAGACACGTTCTGCGGAGTCACTGAAGCAGGGATGCCCCAGGGATTATATTTGCAGAGTTAGTCATACAGACAGGAACTTGAAGCTGGCATTTTCTCAACCACTTCCCTTGTCAGATTCATCTGATCGATACCATAGCATCCAACCAAAAGTAGATGTTTCCACTAAAGAGTGTGCTATTTTGGGAACCTCACCCCAAATGGTTTCAAAACTCACAATAAAAGGTTAATAACAAAATCAGGAATGAGCTCAAATAGCTAATTTTCAACATTATGTTTTTTGCACCAGTGCTGGAATTCCTGCATCAAATTACATTCAAATACTAGGCAGCCTGAAATAGCAATCACTCACAGATGCAGTCACCAGTGCCAAAATATTAACAGCTGAACCTGAAATTAGGGAAACCTGAAGTTGGAGACAGGGATTTCTGTATTAGGCAACTGGAACTTGAGCTTTTCCACTTCCATGTCTCAAGTACCTCCAAACAGTCTGGTATAGTGTCAGAAGTAACTAATGATTCAGAGGCTGTTTAACTGTAAGGAAAGACCTCCGACTGGCAGCAATAAAATTAAGACTGTAACTAGCAGAATACTGATCCTGTCTATAAAGAGGTAGTGTAAGATTACATGCAAACATGCAGAAAGCCACAAGAAACAACTCCTGTTGTTAAACACTGCTCCAAGTGATTCATTTCCTAGCACTGCTGGGATGGACAGAACCACCAAGGCTCCAACAGCAATTTCACACACTGCTCCCCATGGAGCACAGGCGGAGTCAGCACGTCCGCATCACATTTCCCTCAGAAGCTCAAAGCATTCATGCAAACCAAGTACAGCATACCAGTATTATCTCATCCTGACTCCTGAACGAGGGTCAGCAGCATCAACTTCAAATGCTGAACCTACATTCACAGCTTCTGAGTATCCTCTATATAAAAATTAATATTAAAGCACATTTCTAAAGCAAATTCTCATGTTGTGAAACATCTCTTGCAAAACCTCCAAAATAAGAAAACCAATATCATTTCTGGTACCACTAAAACATTTATTTTGTTTAATATCAAATTCAGTTCATCTGAGAACTGAATTCTTTAGTCAGAAAAAACACATCACACACCTTGCACTAGCAGGAAAATGCACCCACAGTAAATTACTCACAAACAACCTAAGTTTTACAGTGATTCTCTTTTCAAAACAGATATTTTTTGCTTTTTATCAGTAAACTTCCTATTGAGAGGATTTCACTTAATCCACCTTCCTCCTTTTGCACCTCGATTTCTCTACACTCTAAGACACTGTCCCATAATGCCATTAGTCTATAAGTTACAGCCTTTCTACTACAAAAAACACTAAAAAAATGCATATAATAGTCATGCATGAAGAGTTAAGGCATTGTTTGCTAATGGCACAGAGACAATACAAGAGATTGCCATAAAGCACAGGAAAAAAGCTACACGGGCTGCATGTTTCGGTTTATCTTCCACACACACATATTACCTAAACCAGTCAGGTAACTGATTCACTTTTGGTACTTTGAGCTACTCAGTTTTATCTCTCTTCTAAAACTGTGACTAAAGAAGCTGGTCACAGAAGAAATTATCCAGACTTTTGGTTTAGGGCTTGCTTGCCAATTAGGTAAAACACACATTACAGCCACCAGCAACTCTTAACTTCATCACATGGGAAGTTAAACAAAATTAAGATTCAGAAAACAGAAAAATGAGAAGTCAAAATATAGAGACTTCCAGTAGCCTGAAGGCAAGGAAAGAAAGATGCATAAGTGAATACAAGCTATCAGCTCCATGAAAAGGTGAAAATTTGTGCTTGCTTATCTAACATTCCTTCAGTCATCTCCCTCTCCTCTAAGCAAGAAGGACAGTCTGCCAGTTTGTGACAGGGAAATGAAACCTCACATTTCTTCATCTTCTGTGATTATTACACACCTGGTGCTATCCAGATTTCCAGGTTTGTGAAATACAGTATCTTTAAAGGTACATAATCGACACATGAAGCTATCTGTAGATAAAGACATCAACATAAACATTTAAACCTCTTGAGGACTGCACTAAGAGTTATGAAGCTGAAGATTTACCCAAACTTTATCTGAGGCTTTCAAGTTGATTTCAGTGATAGACACAGTCCTGGTAATCCAAATCAGCAGCAAGTAAAACAGCAGCACATACAACTTTCAGCATTTCTCATGGTCAACTTCTACAACACGGCTGCTCTGGAACAGCAGTGCACTCTCTCTGGAAAATCCTGACCTGTGGCCAATAGCTCTTAACTAATTCTCACCAAGTTACAGATCATTTCTACTCTAGTTTACTACAGTGCCACTCTGCTGCAATATGGTATTCCGTATTACATGTTTTCCAGGGGTCTGTATTTTGTGATAAGACTACACGTGACACAAAGCTTAACACAGGAGGTTGTACGGTGAAATGACGTATTTGTAATGGAATACACTGCAGAGTTCCTCTATTCTTAAATATTCTTGTTTTATCAAGTCATCAGCCATCAGCAGACATTTTTTTAGAAAAGTATTTTCCATTCCCTTTAAAACAGGTTTTAGATTCACCTGCCAAGAGGCTGTAAATCAGGCAGACAGGCTGCAGCATGCAATACTAAACAGCCTGTAAACTGGCATTTCTAATGATGAAGATTCTCATCCTACCTTTCCTCTCCTTTTTTTTTTTTTTTTATGGACTCCTGAACTGTGACTTTAATTAACCATGAAGAAAGTTTTTAGGCAGCATTTTTCTAGAACAAGCGTTATCAGAATGAGTACTGCTATATCCACAGAAAAAACATCACTCTGAAAACTCTGCTGTGCTACATTTGATTGGAGAGCATCTCTACAGCTTCTTCAGTGTAATGTCATATGAAGCTCCACTAGAGATGGTTCCATGATGAATCCTACTATCACAGTATCTGAAGTAACACTTCGTGTCTTCCAGGTCAGTTTTGTCACAGAAATCAACAAAACAAAACTTGTGTAGCTCTATATTTTGGCAAAGAAGCTGTTATGACAACAGATTAAAAGACTATTCTTAGAAAAACTCTCCTTTTCAGAAATAATAGGATAAGACAAGGATCTTCCTATTCCTTAATCCTTTTTCAAATAAAAGATTATAGAAAAGAATGGTAAATGGGGAGAAAATAAAGGTACACATTTTTTAAAAAGCTTAAAATATTCAGGTTTATTGCAGGGCACTATTTGTCAATTTAATTTGTTTTGTTTTTTTTAAATAATGCTCTTAAAATCTGAAATCGGTGAAAATTCAGTAAGGCAACAGTTCAACAAGGTGTTCTATTTTAAGCATCCAATTTAACTGTCAGAAGTGCAATCTTAATGCCTGCTGCTGGACCCAGAAAACAGGTTTAATCACAATCACGCCTAGATCACGACTGGAACTACTGCATTCTAGGGAATGCCATTCCACGTTGCTTTATGTATCTCCCTTTTGGCAGAATCATGTCATGGCCCACTCAGCTTACTCAGGTACTTGAAAAAGCTTAGCCATAAACTAACTTGAAATTTACAAGAAAAGAATAAATTACTAATCTGGGCACAACATTGTTTCAGCTGACTACCTAAGGCACCACTAATTCCCACCATCCCACAAAGGTCTGCCTGCCTATGTTAGCTCTCTGCCCATCCAATGACCACTGGCAAAGCAACTAACAGGCAAACCATCCGCAAAGTAAACCAGTAAATATGACTCAGTGCTTCAATGAGATCTGCACAAGTTTAGAAGCAAAATCCCATTCCAGGATTACTTGGGATAGGAGGAAATGCTTGTTCTTTAACCTCTTCTTGCAGAGGAAGACAAAGCATATAAAAGCTAAATGTTTCAGCAAAAGAAACAAATCAAATGGTTCTCTAATTGTTTTAAAGGACAACAGCAAACAAAAGATACCAAGTGACCTAAAATAGTAATTAAATATCAGTGATTGAGAGGACAATAGCTATAGAACATTAGAGGAAGGAAGGATTTGCATAACAGCTGGGAAAAAAGTTTTCAGAACATTTTTAAACTATATTATTTTTAACTTTAAATACCAACTACGAAAACTTAGAATCCAATTACGAATATGCTACTTTTGTTAATTCATGCATTTATCTGTGAAATACAAGCAGATTAATGTGCTATGAAATCCTGTCTAAAGTATTTGGCATAAGAAGCCTCTATAATAAAAACTTTAGAATGGAACATGGCAACTTGAGCACTAAGAATTCCTTCAGAGATACCTCTTCTAACACAATACAATACTTTGCACAATAATTTTTTGGGAGTGGGGTGGGAAGGCAGGCAGCACATTTCAAAATAAAGCAACTGTTTTCCAGGTGGTTTGTAGGAAACTACGCCATTAATTACTAATAGTGATAGTCTGTTCTATTATCCCATTTCTCTTAGACCTTAGTAGCGCCTGATGCTGTGTCCTAGTGTACAGGGTTTGCATGGCCAGGGCTTGGTAGCAGGGGGACTATAGGGGTGGCTTCTGGGAGGAGCTGCCAGAAGCTCCCTCCATGTCCAGCAGAGCCAATGTCAGCTGGCTCCAAGACAGACGTGCTGCTCGCCAAGGCTGGGCCCACCAGGAATGATGGGAACACCCCCGGGATAGCAGATTGTACTGGGTCTGGCTGAGCTGGAGCTCATTTTCCCACTGCAGCCCTCGCAGTGCTGTGCTTTGCCCTGGGAGCTAGAAAGGGGTTGATAACACACCAGTTTTGGCTATTACTGAGCAGAGCTGGCACAGCGTCAGCACTGTCTCTCCAACATGCCCCCCATCAAGGGGCAGGAGTGGACAAGATCCTGGGAGGGGACACAACCAGGCCAGCTGACCCAAATTAACAAGAGAGATATTCCATAACATACGACAGAAGTTCCCAAAAATAAGAGTTTGAGAATCTCCATTCTTTGAATAAGAGTACTAGCCTTCAGAAGCACTGATGTGCACTGTACACTAGCACTGGTGGATATGCACACCAAGAGTTGCGACGAGAAATTTTCTGAAGAAAACTAAGAAAGAATTTCAAATAAACTAAAATAGGGGGAGAATAAAGTAGCCCTTGTCACATCAAGGTTTTCTGATTTTCCCACAATGCCATGCTACTGCTAATAAAACCTTTTTATGTCCAGTATAATCCTGTTACAAACTGAACTGTCCTTTTTTTTCCCCACCATCTTGACATTTAAGTGGCACAAGAACCTTGTAATGCTTTTTAAAAAGCAGCAAAAGAAACCCTGTCTATTGTTCAACAAGGATGAGTTTTGCACTGCTGCAACTGTGCAAATAAAAGTCACCCACTGCTGGAAGGCTTCGCTGCTCATTAAATGAGCCACTGCCCTGCACAAGGACCTCCCTGTTGCTGTATGTCTCCTGAGTATTCACTTTTTGGCATGAAATTAAACAAGGGCACCTAGCCTATGCCTTTCTAATAAACCTTTTTAGGTTATGATTTTACTACTCTTCCTTCTCTGAAGGTGACCACAATGTTTGTCATCACCCAAAACACAATGAACAATCCAGAATTTACCAAGATTTATGCTGGTTGGCATGTCAACAATGGCATCCACTTTTACTGTTTCCATAGTTAAAACTTAACATTAGGATTACATCTTCAAAACTATGTATTTTTACACCCATGGTACTGCAAGTAAGCATTGTGACTCGTACTTAACTCCAACATCACATTAGGTGTTAAAGCTACTAAATAATACATCAAGGATTCTCAAGGATGCAACATCCCTAACACCAGATTTCCTACACAATTCTCTCAAGAGTCACACATGAGCAGCTGTATTCATATATTAAAATACCTACAGGTTCATACCAGGACAGCTGCTTTGTTAAGATACAAAGCACTCACTCTGGGTTGTAACTGTCTGTACTGCTCACCTCACTTTCACTAAGATCTCTGGTTGGTTTTACTAAATAGACAAATATGTAAAAACTTGTAGAAACAAATGAGGTGCAGGACAATGTCTTCTCAAGGCAGCACAAGCATTAAAGAGAGATTTATGTATCTGCCAAGGCCCTTTTTCTTTCTCCCAGCTGCCATTTGTCCTGCCACCCCTCTCAGTCATGGACTGCAATTGTGACCAACTGGAACTTGGAGCTGGTTTGCTCCATGAAGCCGCTCGCTGGGATAACCACACTCCAGCTACGCATAAGGGACCATCACCCACCCAGCAGATCAAAACCCTGCAGCAGCAGCTGCCAACATGTTCCTCCAATACAGAAAGCAAAACCTGGACTAACTTCAGTGGGCTACCAGGCTGCTGACTGTTTCTCTGGAGATGGGTTTCTATGTTTATCACAGTGATCACAGGCATGATAGGTACCATAACCCATTTTTTTGGCCTTTATGCTAGCCTGCAAGCACTTCTGGCCTAGTCAGCTGCAAAGTTCAATGCACGGCAGGAAAATCAGTATTGCCACCAGCAGACCCAAACTAAGATGCTTATCACATCTCATTACTTTTCCCTTTACAACTTCTAACACAGTTCTGAGCAATGTGGTTTACCTAAATCACTTTGCCTTTGTTTTGCCAATTTCCTCAAGCTACTTGGAAAATAGAAGTTTAAAAATCTATAAACAGTAGAATTGTAATATGGCTTGAAAGCAACCTCTGGAGATCATCTACCTGGTCCAAACAAGTAGAACTTCAAATTTGTATTCCTCTCAGGCTTCTCTGCACCTCATCGAGTCCAAAGTCTCTAGGATGAAGATTCCATGGCCCCTCTGGGTTCTTGATTCATGAGAGGTGGAGACTGCTACACCAAGACATTCATTCCCCTCTGAAATTTCCTGACCTACTGAAATTTCCATTTTCATGTCTTGCAGCCATTGACTCATTCAGAGGGGCAAGTGGCTCTGCCACCTCATCTCTATAACCCCTTGCTTAAAGCTGGTTAAATGCAGTGATTATGTTCTCCCCACAGCATGCTCTTCCTCAGGTTGCAGACTCAGTCCTTTGTGCACTCTCAGGTGCTCGAGCCCCCACCCACCTGCAGAACAGTGCTGGATTCCCCGTTTGTCCCTCACACAGGGCAGGTGTGTGTGATCTGAGCCGCTCTGCAGGGCAGCTTCACAGATGGGAACAGTTCCTTCCCGGCACCTGCTGGTCAGGGCCTTCCTAACGCAACCCAGTCAGTAATTAATTACCCTTCAGGGCTACAGGGGCACAGGGCAGACCCCTGCCCAGCAGGAGCCCCAGCTCCTCTTCTGCCAGCAACCAACAGCTGAAGAATCAGCTTCATTTTAGAAATCTGGGCATTTCCATGACTTTGAGATCCCAGTGAGAAACAGGACACCCACTGTTCATCATTCTTATTTCACAAAAATCAAAACACCACACTTGAGACATTTCAACTTTTCTTCAGCAGATAAGGGGAAAGGTAAACGTTTGAATGGACACAGACTACAATGATGGGAACACATACTTCAGCCATATTTCATAGTTAAAAGAATATATACTGGGTTAAGACATTTTCCTTCACACTTTTAAGATATATATATATATATGTATAGTATGAAAAAATGCTTGGTATAGCATCAATAAAGTAATGGAAGGTTGTCAGAGTTGTGTGCTTGTCTTTTTTTTTCTTTAATACTCAAAAATCAATAATCACAGCAAACAGGCTGTCCAGTAGCACTGCAGAATCAATGTTTGCCCTTTTGGTTTATTTTAAAGTGTACACACAAATGAGCTCGTATACAGTATTTGCTTTGTTTGCAACACAACTGACCATTGAGCTGAAGTGTATTTTTCTGTCAGTCCCCATTTTACCATTAGTCTGCAATATTCAACTAAGAATGATTAATAAGCATGCCATCTGTTCACATATCAAGCAGCATTTATCCAACAATAAAAATGACAGTATGGGCAACAACAATTTTAGTATCAAGCTTACAAGCAACCAATTTGGACAGAAAAAGAATCAAGAATTAGTCTTTAATAACTTAATTGAAAAAACCATTTAACGTTAAGGAGAAATGTGTAGCTATTAATTATAAACTTGGTACACCAAGATCATTATCTCTTCACACACAAGGATACCTTCAAAAAAATATTTCAGAATCCATGGCAAAACTGTGGTGAATTTCACAGCAGGCAAGCAACAAACGTAGCCTCAACTGGATTTTTAAAGAGCTTTCAAATGCCAAGAGATCCTTCCTTAACATAAGCGGAAGCCTGTTTCTGCAAGTTTTGAATTAAAGACTAAGGGTTTTTTTTAAAGGAAGCATTTATAGCAATAAAATACATTTAGCCTTTATTAAAAAAAACAGAGTCAAAACAAGATTAGTCTAATTTCCAAAGTGAAACATTATATATATTGAAAATAACAAATACAGTAAAACTGTATACACACAGAGCACTTTTTTTGCCAAGGGGAGGGATTGGGGGGTGAGAAAGGAAGGTTAAGAAATAGCACACCATACTTTTCAGGAGATTATTAAGAATGACATTTGTACTTGTCCAGAATGCTGGATCAATCTTCAGAAATGAGGAGCTAAACATGTACTTTCCATGCATCTTTTAAATAAAAAGCATCCAAATAATTTAGGAAGCTGAGGAAGAATGAAAAAGAAACCAAAACACATATACAGTAAATAGCCAGGTAGCATTATAATATCAAATACTAATTAAAAAATAAACAATACATGAAATAAACATACTGATTCATTTCAGGCAAATAAGTGGCAGAAAATAAATTCAGTTTTTACCATCTTGAAACATTTATTTCTTAATATTTGTATAACAATTCTACCTAAAGCATTTGCAAAGAAGGTTACACCTGCACAGCTATAAAGCCATCAAAAGCCTTGGTCCCTCAAGAGCAGTGATAAAAGTAAAAATACAAAAACCACACACAAAAGGCAACTCTATTTCTGCCTAGAACATGCAGTCCAAAAACTACAGGACCTGGAACCCTCTTAGATCACCTTACTAATATTTCTGATTTAGAAGCCTCCATGAAGTATATGGAGATTACGCTGAATCCTTATGCAAGCCAGTGGTCCACAAGCCTTGGGAACTTTTGCAGTGGAAGACATAATTAAAATTCTGTTTCAGACTACAACTTTGTACATCCTCTGCAACTCTGAATTAGTTTTGGTTCAGCAGATACTTCTCTCTCTCTCTTCTCCTGTCACACTTTTGTCCAGATGGCCATGAAAACCATCAAGATCTGCAGGCAGCCTGCAATGTGTGTGATCCCTGTCCTGGCATCACGTTATGTGTCCTACTGTCAAACTAGCCTGTGTTACAAATCTTTGAAGCAACCGGGGCAAAAAGGGAAGATGGCTGTGCCCAGAGACCAAGATCAAAGCAGGGGACTATTTTAAAGTCAACATTTTTATTAGCTAATATTAGAAGAATCAAGAGCTTCCCTTCATTATTTACAAGGAACACTCAAGTCAGTGAAATCACTTTGACAGCACCCTTAAATAAGTTTGGCCCAGATTCATTTCATGTTACAGTTTAAGCCATTTCCAAGTTCTCTAATACACTGATATACCCGCAGACACATACAGAGGGATGTCAGTTACTATTCTGCCCTGGGAGTGCATTTGTTGGCATCTCTAGAACTGAGACCAGGTCTCACGTGACCCGCAAGACCATCACTGGTTAAGTCTCCACACCTGTAAGTAAAACCCAGCTGCAATGAGTAAGCTTGCTCAATTTCACATGCACATGCCTTAGGGCAAGTAATACTTTCCATCCCCGAACAAGCATAACACCCTTTGTGTTTATATTATCAGATAGGCCAAAGCGTGTAGGATTTGTCGATTGCCTGAAAGCCTTCAGCAAGCCTGATCTGTACAACAGTGAGATTCAAAACCACACCATACGTGCAAAACCATTACTGTAGCTAGGGAGTGGAATAAATAATCAAGTGGGATTTGTTTTTGTAGGTTATTAAAGGAGCTCAGGTCAAACTTCACTGATGGAATTGCTCCAGGCAGAAAGGCATAAAGAAACAGACTTTGGAAGGACAGCTGGATACAACGACACAAAAATCAAAAGCAAAAGAAATTCTGCAAAGAGACAGCTCACTCTGTTTGCCAGAAATGTAAGAATTAAAAGGCAAAAGAATCAAAGACACTGCCGGTCACGTCCAGCCCCTGTATCTACAGCAGTTACATTATCTCAGAGAAGTATTTTTTGCTTTAAGGGGCATTTTTAAGAGCAAGGTCGTGGTAGTTGCACACGGAGGGCTGCATTCCCACCACCCCGCCCTAGAACGCTCCTTCCCCGAAGACGGA